>JAWNNU010001672.1:6520000-7033817 GCA_035044585.1 Scaptomyza polygonia
TTACGTAATGACAAAACAAATAAATAAAGAAATGAAAAAAGAGTAAAATTTATTATAAAATTCAAATTTAATTGATGAGCTGGGTATTTGAATCCGTTAAATTTGCATAAAGTTGGAATTTTTTTAAGGGCACAAGATTGTTTACAAGTTTTGCAATAATGGCTAAAATTAGCTTCATTAGCACATTCAGAAGGAAAATGTTCTTCAGTTATGCGTTTATGTTGAGGCTTCATTACAAATAAATCTTTTTCGAACCAAAGCCTGTCGCATACATTACAAACATGACCGAAGTTATTATCAATAAACTGTTTTTTGAATTCGTCGTTTGCCTTTTGATACGATACAAGATAAAAGCTTGGTCTTATATACCGCTGGTGTTCCTGAATTTCACATTTATAATAAATAAATTTAATTAACATTTTACGGCAAATTTAAAATTGTATACAAAACCAAACTTACATGGCCTGTGACTGTTGTAGTTGTTGTTCTTGTTCTTGCTGTTGCTGTTCTTGCTGTTGTTGTTGTGCACTCTGTTGAATTTCACTGTTTTAATAAATGCATTTTATAAACATTTTACGGCAAATTTGAAATTGTTTAAAAACCAAACTTACATGGCTTGTGACAGATGTACTTGTTGTTGTTGTTGTTCTTGCTGTTGTTGTGCACGCTGTTGCATTTCACTTTTATAATAAATAGATTTCATAAGTATTATATGACAAATCTAAATAATATGGCAGTAGTTTCTACTTACACTCTTCTCCTTTTACTTTCAAAATATCTTGTTAAATAAACGCGCTTTTTAGGAGGCATTTTATTATATTTTATTCTTTTTTATATTTTCTTAGCGATGGTTTTGCTCTGGTTTCGTTTAGAGAAGACACACACACACACAAATATTTGGCTCCCGACATTACATGCATATGTAAATACTCGAAAAAAGATAAAAACCAACCGACAACACGTGCTGGCTTGCCGTAGACCCACAAGAATGCACAAACTAAAAATACCCCATGTACAAATATTCAGTAACTAGTCAATAAAAAAACTCAAATATATAATTTAATGATATAGATAATATACTTTAATTACACATGTTTTATTGATTCATGAACGCCCAAGCCTTATTGCCAAACATATAAACGAAACATATTACACAGACATAGATATTGAAAGTAATCACGTTTTGGTATTTAATGGCACAAAGTTCATATTGAGTTTATACAACTCTTCTAAGTTGGTTCGCATTAATAAGTATAAGTCAAATGTTGAGACGACATGAGAACTGAAGCGCGGTTGCTTCTTTTTCGAACACACACAAGCTTTTACCGTTGTTAATTGCTGCTGCACTATGGGGCGCGTTTGCCAAAAAAAAAGTCATATATTTATTTTTACATGTCCTAACAATTAACTTCTTGTTTATGCAAATCTCTAGTAAAAAGTATATAGTTGGCCGATATCGATGATTTTTTGAAAAAATTTTAGTATTATATAAACATGCTTGACTCCCAGATTTCGACCTGATATGTTGAAAACATAGGGCGGCAACAAGCCAATTTTATTAAAATGATTTTCCTTTGTTTCTTATTAACCTAACGCAAAAAACCAAATCAAAATATCTTGCGTGGTTTGCAAGCCATTAATTAATGCCAGTTTTTGGTAAAATGCCCACAGTGCGTTGGCACGCCGCTTGCTTCGAAACACCACTGAGCGCAAGGGCAACTGAAACAGCACTATATGCACAGTCTATCCGCTATAGCTATCACTATCGCGCCCGCTCACACTTATTGATAATACATGTGCAAATAAAACACGCATATGAAAATTGCCGAAAAATGTACTGCGCTTAAAATTTCATTTACTTATGGATTCAAAAACTTTATATGTAGCAGTATTATAGTTTATATACTGTTCGAAAGCTAATAAATTCAGTTAACTCCTATATAAAAGAGAATCCATTTGGGTATGTTTAAAGTATAAAAAATTCGAAATGAACGCGGCGAAAGCGGTCGCAAAAATTTTTACTTCGCATTGCACCCCTAACCTGCCGAATAACGTATTCTACGTTAAAACCATGAATCTATTTACCTTGTTTATTTACGCCTCAGTTTTAGTACATTAAAATTAACTAAACCGTTGAATTAATTTTTAAGTGAAATAATTTCAATTACACCAAATCGAAATGAATTATATACCGAGACATTTTTCTTTATATATAAGACGACTCTTCACCACACCCGAATCCCAAAGATATGCAAGTTTTATTTACATTGTTGATTTACGTCTTGGTATCGATTGTTGTTCCAACCGAAACAAATCGTCAAGTAAATGTTGAAAACTCTAGAAATGTGCGAAAAATTCAAATTCATATCCAAAATCAAAAGTTGCAACCTAATTCCACGTTGAAGATTCAAACTATACGTAAAGCCAGACCTCCTAGGCCACAAGGACGCAATATGCCAACGAACCGGAGAAGAAAATCAACGCCGTACCGACCTTTAGTATGGAAAGCATTAAAATGGACGAAACAACCTTTAACATTAAAACTTCTATATCCCAAAATGAATTCCAACAATTCAATTACAAAAAAGGTTTAAGCATAATATATAATTATAAAGTAGAATTTAGTAAATGGATCAGAAAACTTTGTGTAAGAAAAGATATTGAAAAAACGGTTACAAATAAATGAAACTAACTGTTGATTTACAGCCCTTTCAGCATACTTTTTCTAATTGAAAATCAGACTATTTCGTTATGTTTTTAATAGCTAGAAAATAGGAAGTGACATCAAAATAAAGCTAAAGAAATTTACCATTTTTCATACAAATTTGATTTTTCACTTTTTCAGCGCCAAAGTTACACAACATGGGTGTGCGCATACTTTTTCTGCCTAGTGTAAATTCTCATAAAGGATTATAACAATCTGAAAGTTTAATTTTTCAGCCTTAAACGCCTCATTGATATTTGATGTACTTTTTACACCTAAACCAAACTTTTAGTTTTCGGGCGAGTTTTTGGCATCTGTGCTGAAATTTTTGCTATAAAGTTGAAGTTGTTGTTGTGTTCTTTGCCTCTTCCGCCCCGCTCCGCAAATGCAAAAATTATTATTAAATGGGGGCGTATATGTTGGGGAAATGTGGAAATGTGTAAAATGGGCGCGCTTTAGCCGCCAAATGCTTTTCGCTTAATGAGTTTTCTACTTGCGGTTTTCGAGGAAAATTTGCGCAAAAATGCGCCACTTTACCTACACACACACACACACACACACACAACATTAAAGTGGAAACATACACGCACACACACCAACGCATTTACCTTGACTCCAGCCGGCGGAGGGGGGCCGGGCGGGCGGGTGCTGTTGCTGTTGTTTTGTGTTGCGTTGTAAATGTTTTAGTGGTTACTGCGTTTAAGTCATTAGAAAGAGAGAAAATTCTTAGCTAAAGTGCGGCATAAAAGGAGTACGCTGGGCCTTAGCTGGGCTGAGTTTTCCTTGTAAGTCTTAGAATTTGGCATCTTTTGTAGCTATTTCAAAGTGGATGGATGGTTGGGTTGTGTTTTGGGGGGATGTGGCAACCACAAAAGGTGGCAATATGGTGGCTGCTGCTTAGGAGTGGAAAATTGCTGCAAGGCAAAATGTAAAAATTTACGACTTAACTTCCTGCAGCTTCCCCTTTCCCTTACTTTCCCCATCTGCTGATTATACAACATTTGATCGCAAAATCCCATTTGAGGGCTTTTTGAGTTTGTTTGCCGAAAATTTTCAATTTATATTTAATTCAAAGCAATTAAAAATTAACAATTCCTTAATTCAACATAAATGCGCGTTTCTAGACTGTGTGGGAATATATATTTGACAGTTAATGTAACTTTTTTGGTTTTTTGGGTTGAATTTTAAATGTACGAATGGAGCTGATTTGATATTTTATGTCAAACAAATGCTTGAAACCAAATCAAATCAAATAGATTAGCTTGAAAAAAAAACGTTTATTTATTTTAACTTAATTTCAAATTATTATTTTTTAAATTTTTTATTAAAACTGTTTTTTTAAACTTAAAATAAAGTGAAATAAAAATAAAAATAACTTTTTTAAGTGCATATTTTTCCAAAATAATATAAAAAGAAATCATGAAATTCCAATAAAATTTCAAAAAATTATCACGCCAAAGTCTAACTAGATTTTATACATTTCAACTCAAATGGGTGGAAGTTACAGTTATTTAGCAGCAGCTGATGCCCATTTTGAGTGCACAAATTGAGTGAGTGTGCCGAAAGAGCTAGAAAGAGCGCAATTTGGCTACTCTTGAGCTAAAATTCTCTCTTGCTCTCTTAAATTAATGTCACTCAATTGCTGCCAGCTCTTAAAATGGCCCTACTCACACGCTCTTAGCTCTTAGTGTTATTGGCTTGGTTTTGAGTCAAATAGCTTTTTGTGCTCATCACATTTCGTATCACAAGGCATTTTTTTTTTGCACTCGATTGGTTCCAATTATCTTAAACTATCCCAAAAAAAAAAAAAAAAATAGTTAAGTGTTCTCGCTATATGAAAATAATTGGTATAGCTGCTGTTAGCTAAGTTCCTATCTTGTTATTTTCGCAAACTCATACAAAATTATCACATTTTTATTTGCAATTCACTCACAAACATTAATCACACAATTTAGAGCAAATATATATATGTGTGTGTGCGTGTGTGTGTTTGTGCTTTTAAATGAATCTCAACTAGACAGCGTGTCGTGCATTGTATTTATTTATTTTGTTCACATTTATTATTTTTGTTGTTGCTGATTTTTTGTATCTTTATGTCACATTTGCCAGACGACTTAAACTACAAATATGTATAAATAGCAAATGGACGGCAATTTAGCACACATTTATCAATAAATTATGCAAATATCTAAAGAAAAAATAGAAGATAAATAATTATGTACATATATATGTAGTTGAGAAAATCTTTAGTTAGCAATTCCTATAAAAAGCGTATTGTATTTAAAACTCTAAGCATAACCTTAGACTTTTTGAACAAGTCTTATACACATGCATTAATTTGATGTCAAACAATCTGAAAAACAAATGTTTTTCAACTTCAAAAGCAAGTAAAAGCATAGGAAAACATATGAAATGGGCACAACACCTTTGTTTTTTAACAGCAAACAAACCCTTTTTAGTGTGTGGAGGCCGCCGGCCAAGCAAAATGTATCGCACCTTTTCATACTCTCTCGCAATAAGCACACAGCAATGTGCACACACACACATACACATGTTCATATATGTATGAATACAAAGCAAAAATCGGCAAACAAGGAGCAAGCTTGGTTTTTAAGGGGTGTGGGGTTTGAAGACCTTTCAAAGCGATTTCCAGCGCCGCCGACGCAGCATTGTGCAAACAGAACAGAAAAAAGCAACATACATACATACATACAAAAAGCTTAACAGCTAGACCGGCTGCGGCACCGTGCTGTCTTCAAAGTTCCGTTGGAGAATCTAAAGCCTTATCTCTTATACACTACTACAACTACAGTGCACAGATGTCACAACACATTGTACTTATATGTATAAGTGCTTAAGAACTGTAGTTGGTGTTGTTGTAGTTAGCGTCGGTTTATAAACGACATACTATGTGTATATGTATACGTATACTGCTGCAGCTGATAAGCTGCGCGCGCACATTCAAATATTTACAATAGCCATTTGTACTAATTACATAGTACATATTTAGTTAGATTAGCTTGTTTGTATGTATGCACGTAAGTGTGTGTGTGTGTGAGTGTAAATGGAACAAGACATAAAACAGAGTTGACCGATTGTAATTGCTGAAATGCTGCATTACAAAATGTTCACGATTTGTCAATTTTCAAATTGCCGCACGACCATTTAATCAGCAGCAAACGAGAGGGAGACAGAAAAGCAGAGCGAGTGAGAGTGTGAAATGTATCGATTAATTAAGTGATGCGAGTTAGATAACAAACGAAAAGATATAAAACGTTCATAAAAAGGGTTAGTTAGTTAATATAAGATAATAATTCTATGTATGTATATTCATACAATGTTTATCAATTACATACTTGCAAACAGTACAATATGTATTTATTCACAATCGTTCGCACTGTGTCTTTAAACTGACAATCAGTTATCGCACATACATATATATTATTATATGTCTTGTATGTCTTTTCCAGTTGTTTGTTATCAAGCCCGTAATTAACGTGTTCTATTTTTAGATTGTCGTCGTCTTGTGGTTTGCCTCTCTCTCTTTCTCTCATATTTCAGTCCTCTATCAATTGTATCATCAATTGACTTTTCAGTTATCTTTGTTGTTATTGTTGTGTGTATTGTTGAACTGCGAGGCTTGTTTGGACTTGTCTGGGCAACATATGACAAATAGAGAGCGAGAGAGACAGGCAGAGCGACGAAGAGGGGAAGATTATCATGCTAAAAAATCAACAGTAGCTGTCGCCGGTCCAGAGCAACAATAATCGGTAGCTGTTTTTTTTTTTTCTTTTTTTTTTATCATTGCGGCATCATAAAGGCAGCAGGCAGTGGCAGCGGCAGCGGCAATGCGACTGCTGCTGCTGTGGCAGCATCTGTTGTTGATTGTTGTTTTTGCTGTTGATTTAATAAATTAAAACCCGTAAATTAACTGTGAAGGCAAAACGACGCGCGACAAATCAAATAAATAAATAAATGGCAAGCATAAGCTCTAAAAAAGACTCTATCGCCCTCTCTCTCTCTACCACTCTCGCCCTCTCTCACTCTGACACGAAAGAGAGAGAGGGACCGAATTTGCCACTTGATGCCATTTGTTGTTGCCATCAATTGAACAAATCTAAAAATCATTTGAACTTTATTTTTGGGGCTTTTTTGCTATTAACCTCAGCTTTTGTCGTGGGTCGAAGAATAAATAAAAACAGCTTTCAAAAAAGTAGATAAACTTGAAATGTTCTAGTAATAAGTGAGAGTATTTGTATTCAAAAACGAAACGAGTTTGGTTAAAGAAAGCTTTATTGAACTAAGCTGAAGCTTAAGTTGATGAACTTAAAATAGAGTTATCGATAGTTCGATATTTTTGAAGGGGTTTTTTGAGTAGTAGGAAGAATGAATGAAAAAAACAAACGAGGAAAGAATATAATCTTGAAATATTCTGGAGCTAAGTAAGATATCATTATTTAAATTCTAAAACGAAACGATTTTGGTTGAAGAAAGTATTACTTAACTAATACTGAGCTTAAGTTGATATAATTTTAGAAGAATTATCGATATTTTTGAGGTTTTTTTTTTTTTGAATATTAGGAAGAGTGATTGAAGAATATATAACTTAAGACAACTTGGAACAAATAAATTCATATTCCAAATCTTTTAAATCTCTTGCTTGATTTTTCATACTTAATTTCAGTTTAAGATGTTTCATTTAATCATGTTCATGGTTGTAACAATATTTGATACTCTTTAGTTTACTGCATTTTATTTACCCAACCAACCGAAACAGCCAAAAAACAAAATTTAACTTGTATCCAATCATTTGTTTGGCTTCCTTTCACCCTCTCCAAAGCGGCAGAGACAAAGTTCGAAACTAAAACCGAAAAAAATTAGCACACGTGTGCGCTAAGGAAAAAAACTCAGAGACTCGAACCAATAATAAACAAACTAAGCCAAAAGTATGCGACCCATGGGCAATTGGATAAAACACACAAACACACACACACACATACACATGCATATAAATACAATTTTCGATAGATTCCAGCCATCAATATATCCCTTACTGTTTATTTAGACACAGCTGGCGACGACGACGACGATGAAGGCGACTTATCAATGGATCCCATCTGTGTTAATGATGCCCTGGCGTTCTGATAACCGTTAGGTATCTCGACCCTAGCACGTGTTGCACTATGGAGTGGGTGGGTAATGCTGCCCCCTTTCACCTCAGTCAACCTCCATCAACCCCCGCACCTCAACGGCATCACACGTGGTGTTTGTATATTATCAACTTGGATGATAAAAACCTTTGGGGTATCAACTCTACTCCAAAAGTCCATTGGGCAGTCAATCGTCAGCTTTGCCAGCAAATGTCGTTAACCCCTTTTTGTTCGTTGTAGTTGTTGCTGGTGTTGGTGTTGTTGTAAGGTACTGGATAATGCAACATGATTGATTTATCGCTAGGGTCGAACTGCAGTTCACATAGGGCCCATAACTTAATCGGTTCAAAGCGAAGCAGAATGAGAACTTTTCGTTTGGTTTAGTTTGTTGAATAAAATCATTTCAATATTCGTTATATCAGCATTGATCGATGGTTTTATGCGATATCAAAGAAAAAGAAAAGTTAATTTAATTACGTTTCGATAATAGATTGAAAAAAAGGGACACTTCAACTTTTAACAAGCGGGAAAACTTCGGGAAAAAAATCGATTTATCAGATTTTTATTTTTTGAGGTTTTCTACTTATTTTGATATTATTTTACACATAAATATGCAAGTATTATTTTACGTACTGACGCCGTGTAATTCTTTTTCAAGCTTTAAGCTAACATACAAGTAATTCTTATTTGTCAATCGTTTTAAAAACGAAGCACCTCTTAAGCTTGCTTCGATGGGAATTCATTTTGGCTTTAACGGTAACTACTCGCCGTACTACGTGTGATTATCGATAAGCAATCAGCGAGACTATCGATAATTCGATCAATTGCATTGCAGCTCTCAACTTTACACCTATAGCATCGTTGAGCTCCCCACTTGAACATAAATACTTGAGTGTTGCTGCATTGGGACATGTGTTGTGTGTGTACGAACGTGTGTGTGTGTGTGTAATGCTCCTGTTATGACCTTAGGGGCAATCTGAAGTGGCGCACACTTCAATTCCAATTCGACAGCAGCCAATTGCAAATCGCAGATGAAACAAGGAAACAAGGCTCGAGTGGGTGTTGTACTATGTTCTTCTTCTGCACCCTCTTTCTCGTTCTCCTTCTCCTTCTCTACTCCTGTCAGTTGGCAGTTTTTGTTTTGAAGACGTCCTTGTTGTTGCTTGTCGCCTGTTTCTGTCAGTTTGCCTTATCCACTTGGGACACGAAGCAGCTGCAACAACGCAAAACAGGGGCGGGCGAGCAGGGAGGAGACAACAATGCTGCGGGGCAATTGCAGCTTTTCACGTTTAGAAGCGAACAGAACCTTCACATATCCTGTGCACAAAATTGGAAAATAAAAAAAAATAATGAAACAAAAAGAACAGAAAAAACTAGTACTTCAATTGAGACGTGCTTCTGACCTGTCCGAGGCTTGATATCAAACGAAACGAATCGAAAAACGGACACACTGTGATTGAAATTCCAAGCACCAAGCATCAAGGATCAAGCATTAAGCATCAACAACCAGAAACCCCTTCGGCATAAAATCCGATAAACACTTGAATAGAGAGAGAGAGAGCAAGAGAGAACTCGCTTGCATTACAACTAATTACGAGAATGGAGAACTCAGGCATTGAGAACGTAATCAATATTGAAATATTTTCGTTGCGCCTTTCAGCCAGGCAATAAACCATATGGTCTTTTTATGGTTCGTGTTGGCCTTAATTATCCGAAAAACAGATACAGATACAACGCCGCCAAAGGACCCATCAAACCCGGCAAACAAACAAATATTTACAATGCGCACTCGCATTTAATTATTGTTGACCGCAGCAAGATACAGAAATGGCAAAGGATGCTGCCTACTAGTATCCTGGCATATGGCATATATTGAAATGTGAGCAGAGCTCGCCGGTTTGGTTTGGTTTGGTTTTTTTTGGGCATGAACAGCCGGTTAGGTCGGGTCGGGTCGGCTCTGAGATCAGCTGTTGTTGTTAGCACAATTATCCATTATGGTATTAATATGTTGAAAGGTCCAGCGAGTTTCGGTTACAGTTAATCGGGGTTGGAATCGATGGCAAACACTTTGTGGTTGGTTTTTGTATGGACTTTGACTATTTATTGCTTTTAATAAATAAAAGTATGTATAAACCTTAAGCTATAAAGTAGCATTTGTTCATAAAATAAAAGTACTTAAAGCTTAAGAAGTATTATTTTATGTTCTGGAAATAAATTTATTAAAGTATTTCTTCACTTATATTGCAATGAAAACTTTATGTCTTAAATAATATTTCATCATATTCAAACTCTAACTTTTTAGTCATTTTCCAATGTTGTCCAATGAATTTTTATAAAAAATATTTTTCTACTAAGTTACAAAATGAAGAAAAATACTTGAACAATTTTTAAATAAACTATTTTGACAAACAAAATTTCATTTAATGATACAAATTTGAAAGCATCAATCAATTTTTCGTAACAAAAAAAATCCAATTAATTATACAATAATTTATCATCTCTCAAATGTTTTTCATATGTCAAAATATTTTTTTTTCATGTTTCAAAATAAAAAATAAAATTAATTATTGAATTTAATAAATAATTCAATGAAATTTAGTAAGCAAAATAACCAACTTTCTTGATACAAATTTAATTGACTAGTCAAATCAATATAATTAGATTTCCTTAAGTAAATAATTTATTACTTTCTCTCCCTTCGTTTTATATCTCCAAACACACACACACACATACACACGCACACACAATTATATGTCATAGCATTTTCAGGCACAATTACGTTTGAATAATTTTTTGGGTTCTCCTTTCATGCCGAACCATTATCACATATCCAATATTCAACACATGACGCAATAAAGCCGTTAACTTTTAACTCGAATATGAGGGTGTTATATAATGTCTTTTTATTCTTTCTTTTCATTTTGGGTTAGGTCCTTTGGCATGGATGCTACTTACGACTTTGTTAGCCTTTTATTTACATGCGGCGTAAGTAATTTTGATATTTGCACAATAAATGTGGCGCGGCGCGGCCTAATTGAGTTAGAGGCGTTTCGTGTGTATAAATACGGACAAAGTGACAAGAATGCTTAAGCAATTTACACGAACACACACACACACACACACACACACACACCAAGGCACCCATAAACACACACACACACTCATACACACGAACACACCCTCATATTTGTTTGGTCTTTTCTTTGTTTGTGTTTGTGACTCGAACGCAGGGCAGCAAAAGTCGCTAGGAAAAGAAAAAATAATCTTAAAAGAATAAAAATGGGATTTAACTACTAACAACAAGCAAAGTAAGCTTAAAACGAGTGTTAAATTTAACGTTTGCCAACACTTAAGCTGGTTATGTTGAAATTATGGCATTAAAAGGTGAAGAAGTGAAAAGGTTTTTGAAATGAATTAAATTTTGTGAATTACTTTTTAACTAAGCCAAAACGTTAAGAGATTCAAATTGTTTTGTTCAGAAAGATCAAGAAAACAAGGATAAAAATTATATAAACTATAATTAAAAATGATTGATTGGCCATACACATAATACAGAAAACCGTATCCAAATCGCTTAATTAGATTACAGCGATATGCGACAACTGTTTTAGTTTCGATTCAGTTATACAACATGGAGTTATGAGGTCCGATAGCTTCCTTAATTTTCCATGCAATAGTCTAGTCTTCATCTTGGTTACGCTCTCCACTATCAATTTAGATTCACAGAGCTACCGGAGATAGACATTGAACTAAGACTGGAACCACAAATGGTTGGCAAATTTATATATGTATCTAACTTTTCTCAATGGTTTGCCTCAGCTTGGACACTTTTTGAGTATATTCACAAGCAAAAAGCAAAGGATTACATACTGGCCACTTTTGTAGTACCATTATCCCTAACAGTGTGTATTACCTATAGGACCTTGTACAGCATCAATCGATAGTCGATTTTTAACGAATTTCTGAATCTTATCTACCCAAACTGATTGAATCAAACACAGAACAATATTGTGATGATCTACGAACTGCTGGAAGTGTCCATTGAACCAAATCGTTATCCAAAAAGCAACAATGGTATTGCTTGACCCGGTACCTCTCTTATCGTTTAAATCTTAAGGATACATATGGTGTATTATTGGACTGGAGGCATTTGGATTTATCCCTATCTCTTTCTCAGCGTCCTTTCAGCTACTATTTGCTGAGGCGAACACCTTAACATTGTGCTTTGGAAGTACCGCTCAATAGCTGCGTAATAAAGCAATTTCCGTTTGACCAAATTCAAGTTTTTTAACTCAGACAGGTAGGAAAATACAAGAAAAATTTGCATAGAAATGCGCTGGCTTGACAGGGTCAACGGAAATTAAAGGCAATGATAATAATGACAATTGACTTGTCAAAAGTGTTGCCAATGCGAAGCCGAACTCAAACCCAACTGAATTCAATTCAATCCAAGCCAGGCCAAGACAACCCTTGTTTGCCTCAAGCACTGCATCGTTCAAAATTGGTTCGTCAAGGTTTCAAGGTTTTTACTTCTGTTTTTTTCTTTTTTTCTTCTATTTTACTTTTTCCGTTGCGGTCAACCAAGCGTGGAATTAACTTAAATCGATTTGTTGCACTCGTCAAGGAAAGGCGTCTATTTTTTTCATTTATAACTACTACAGTATCTACTTAAAGGCATTCAGTTATCATCAGTTGTTATCGCGAAACGGTATTAAGGAAAGTTTCAACAGTGAAAAGTGAAGGATTATTATTTCATATAATAAATTTAATATGATAGAAAAACGAATCCTGATAATCGATAAAATAAATAAATACAACTCAAAGAGAGACCAGTGTTAAGTTGATAATAAATATAAGTGAAACCAAGTTAAAAGCTAACCAAAAAAGTGAGATAAAATATCAAGTGAAAAATTGAAGAAAAAAATTCATAAAAAAACTAACAAAGTTTTATCAAAAATGTTTAAGCCTAGATAAATGTCATGTGAAAAGTTTCAGCATTTATCAAATCACATAAGCCTTCTTTACTTTAAAAAAAAACTTTATGTAAGTTATCAAATTTATATAGAAATTTAACTTATTTTATTTAAGTATCCTAAATACCACCTCTTGATAACTAACAATAATGTTATAAAAAAAAATATATGATAAAAAATATTGAAAAGTTTTTTTTAAAATGGTTAAACCTAAAAAAATATCCTATGCAAAATATCACCATTCATCAAATCATATAAAACATCTTTACATTTAAAAAAAAACTAAGTTATCAAATATTAAGTTTATTTTATATTTAAAGATGAAAAGATACCTAAGAATTCAAGTTTTATATATTTTTTTTTGTGTATAAGGATTTAAAAAAAACATTAGAACTAACCTTTTATACCAAGTATTTCAAGTGCCATTCCTTGATTACGTACAATATTTAAAAAAAAATTAGAAAATTTACTTAAATTACAAGTTTTTACGACAAGAAAAGACACGTCAGTCTTCAAGCTTTTTTTTGACAAAAAAAGACACGGCAGTCTTGAAGTTTTTTTTTCTGTTTCATAAATGCACGTAACAAACCCATTTAGTCACAATTACGATTCGTTACTTGCAAAATTAAAGTGAAACAAATTGATTAGAGTTTTGTGAAGCATTTGCAACGAATTTGATTTCCCATGCTTGCAACAATGCTACAACCCCTTATTGGGCTAGTGACTTTTGGTTCTTGGTTCTTGATTTCGATTCTCATTCAGATTCAGATTTGGCTACATAAATCATTGGCTATGCAGCAGCTGAGATTTGGGGTCACGCGCACATTTTCGGCTAAATGGCAAGTTTCAGCTGTGAATTGTCGAACGAAACAGCTGACATGAGTCATTCAATCCTTTACAACAAACGAGAAACGAAACAACAAAAACCCTAAACATTTTCCACGAAAATGTTTGAGAAAAACATGCTGTTCAGGCACTTGTGCTAAAAATACTCTATATCCGAACGGCAACAGCTGAAAACGAGACGAGATTTGTTTATTGTGGGTTCGGAATCCTGGCCGGAGCCGTTACCGGAAACGTGTTTCATATGCCAGTGCTGTATGTGAGTGTGTTTGTGTGTGTGTGTGTGAGGAAGTGCGCTGAATGTGAACTATGAATGAATGAATGAATGGTAGGGAATTCAGGTACTTAGGCAGTCCTTGAAGGCCTCAAACTCAGCATGCAAATGAACCGACAAAGGACGACTCGCGTGTGTGTGAATCGCCATCAATTGAGTCATATGGCGCATGCCTGCCTATTTACAGGATGTGCCAGGATATGATCTGTGCCAGCTGTCGATCTCGACCCCCCCCCTATAAGGCTACCATTGTTCAATTCCACGCACGATTGAACTATATATATATTTATATCAAGTCAGCCCAAACTGCGGTCGGTTTTTATTTTCATGTTATAGCTTTTTTTATAATTTGTGTGCAAATATTTTGTGACAGCAACATTGTCTTGTCTTCCACACAAACACACACACACACACAAATTGTCAATTTGTCACCCGCTTAAAATGCACGAAATGCAACAGCAACAACAACAACAATGAGTGGTACTACTATCTTCAACCATTCATCGTGCCGGAAAATTGTTTATTTATTGTTATTCATCGCCCGGCTCTTCACACAATGCACAATTTCACGTTTAATTGCGTGTGTTTGCTTCTCGGTTTGTTTGCTGTTGTTTGTCCGTTTTTGTGCCAAATCGAGTCTCATAACTTGCTGAGCGAATTACACAAAAAAAAAAAAAAAAAAAAAGAAATACATACATATAAAAAAATGCTGGCTGTTTGTTTGACACAGGTAAAATGTTAATGACATGAACACATAATTCCCTCAATCATTCGATCGACTTTTGTTGTTGTATTCCCAAACGTATTTCGCATGCCAGCATAATTTAAGGGTGCAAAAATTTAAAATGAAAAATAATTCGATTTTTTGTGGATTGTACATTAAAGTATAACAAGAATTTGATTATTTATTTTGACAGAGAAAATACAAAATTCTTGTTATAAATTAGATTAATTTCATGGACATTTTATAATAAAAAAATACTTTTTCTCATTAAAATTGAAACAATTTTGATTAAATAGTTTTGCTTTTTGTATTCAGGCGTTAGCCAAATTTTCTTATTATCATCATTATCATCTCTTCCGCAATGCAATTTAAAAATAATTATTTTTTAAAATCCAATAAAGTTTGCATGGCTGAAAAATCGTTTGAGCAAGTTGCAAGCAAAGTTGTAGCAGTGGCAAAAACAACATCAAAAAACTAAGATAAGCTGCTTAAAACTTTGCTGCCAAATCATCAAATTCTATAGTAGTTTTTGGCTTTGGCTTTGGCAACATTGTGTGGCATGCAAATAACTTTAAATGAGCTCAGCAAAATGCCATAATGCAATATTAAATTTTGATTTTAGTCAGCAATCAGACTTGCAAGCTGCTTGCAACGCATTGCCATCCTGCTTAAGTAATCCTCCCACATTTCCTTCCCACTCCCAGCGCCCCGCACCGCGTCACACCGCCTCACACCTCAGCAATTGTCTACTGTCAGCATTGATTAAACTTTCTGTCTGCGCTTGTCTCGCACGGCGTTGTCGACGCGTCGCTGCTCCCCGTTGTTGCATGCGTGAAATTTCGCCCATGTTGCACAAATTGATGTTGCATGCCGCTGACGTTGCTTGCGAGTTAACCACCTCTTACTTGTCTCACTTGCCGCTCGACTTGGCCTTTTGTTGTTATTGTGTTTTTGCTGTTTGCTGCTCTGAGCTCTGAGCTCTGAGCGCTTCTCCGGTGGCATGTTCGCAAAAAGTCATGCGATTTCCTTAGACGTGCGCAATTAGGGGAGAGGAAGTGCAAAAGCTTAGGGGAAGGTAGCTGTTTTCACAACCGCTCTCTCTCACCCTCCATCTCTGTTTAATCAAGTTGCCTCAAGACGAGTAGAACGGAAAGGGCGAACTTGTTTTTTTTATTGTTAATTTTTTTTTTTTTTTGAAATGAAACGCAAGTCAAGCGAAGGAAGCAAAAGTGGAAAGTATTGGGGGCGAAGAAGGGGGTCGGGTGGCGCACACTATTAACCCAATTAATGACAAAAGTTTAGCAGCTCTGATTAGAATCAGTTGGTAACATGATGACTGCCAAAGCGTTACGAGACGACAACAGGTATAAAATTATTCCCAGGCCGAGCTATACAAACGGCTTTCCGGAACTAGAATCGAAATACATACAAAATAATTACGACTTGCACCCTTTGACCTACAACTTTATTCGGATTAAATTAGAAGCAAATCCTATCTTAGTAATTTTTTTTTTTAAAGTTCGAAAAGATTCGATCATTCATTTTGGACTGAGCTGAGTTGATAGCAGTCAATATTCGATTGACGAGCGAATAAATTGAATTATTGAAATGCGAGATGGAACAAAATTTTGCTTACATAAATTACAAGGATTATTAAGAAAAGGAAATCCATCTTCGTTTTATTTGCTGTTTTTCTGAAGCATTTTGATAGCTTAACAATTTTTACATTTCAATTACCTACAAACATGCTTCGACGAGGTGATTTAGCAAGGAAAAACGGTTTTTATCTTCAGCAGCACGTTTACGAATTGTTTTGCATAAATTTTGGGTGCAAAAAGAGGAAATTTGTAAACATCGTCGAAGATGCAGGCAACATGTGTGTGTCTGTGTGTGTGTGTGTGTGTGTGTGTATAAAATGGATAGGGGGATTTTCTTGGTGAATATGTTAAGATTGCGGCAATCAACAAATGGAGCGGCAACCTCATTAGTCAAAAAAAAATAAAATAAAAAAGAGGGAACAAAGCGACGCAATGGAATCACAACTCTCCCTCATATTTACTCCTACAAATCCCCACCGCTGGCCACAATAGTCAGTGGGTCGTCACTGAGCGTGGGGTGAGCTTGCAGAGCATTCACTTACATCAAGCACACCCACACACACTCTCACACCTATAGTAATACACACACACACACACACATGTGCGCTCGCCTCGCGAAATGCTGCTCGTTTGGGGTAAACGCAGCGGAAATTGTAAATTTTTTACTTGCAAAAACGAAGAATGAAAAACGAAAAAAAATAAATCATATGCGTGAAATGTTTGCAGTCTGCTCTGCTTTCGTCTTGCTACCTTCTGTCTCCTTGTCTATCTTGGTAAACGGGACAACACAACATCAGTTGGCACAGTGGTTCATTTCGAGCTTTTTTAATCAAAGGACTTTATAATCGAACAGATTTATTCAAAAAGGACAGAATCGTTTACTAAAACTTTAGTTTAAGAATACTTTTTAGTGTTTTAAGTACTCTTTTTAATTTTCCTTCAACCAGCAAAAATTTCCCGGATATCATCATTTTGATTTGTGCTCAATATATTTTTTATAGTTCAAGGATTTTATATCGAACAGATTTATTCAAAAAGGGAAGAATTGTTAGCTTAGGTATAAGAAATAAGTATGGATACTATATTCAGTTCTCCTTCAACCATGAAAAATTTCCGGGAAAAAAGGGTAAACAGCTTCTGAAAAAACTCACCTTGAAAGGTTTCGAGATTAGTTCGCAGCTGATCAAAAAGTAAAGAAAACCATTTTGAAACATTCAGAGTTTTCCAAAAATCATATTTTACCTGCAAACGTTAAAGGAAAGCACAGACTTTAAGCCACAATCTTAGTTAAAATAAATGATATTTCTAAATAATCGAACAGATTTATTCAAAAGGGAAAAAATTGTTTACTAAATCTTAGGTCTTAGAACTAAGTTACTATTTTCAATTATTTCCTAATTTTTCATTCAACCGGGAAAAATTCTGTTCACTTTAATATGTTTTGATGTTAGTTCGGCCTGATCAAAAGGTAAAGACAACCCTTTTTTTTAACATTTTTCTCACGAATTTAACAAATTTTAACCTTAAACTTCCAAGGAAAAACACAGTGAAAATTTCAGCTTTGAAGCTTCGTCTGTCTTTGATAAAAATCTTTTTTTTATAATATCAATCGAGTGAATTCCTAGTCAATATGGCTTTTAGCCCACTGTGCTGGCCACTATATGGACAGAAACCAAACACAAATATGCAAAGGACGCGCATAATAAAAAACGAACAGAAACGAAAAGAAGTAAGAGCAAAAGTAACGGAATGGTAAAAGAAAAATCTGGTAACACAGTCACAGACACAATTACGATTTCCTGCTTTCGGATGGCAGCAATGCGCCATAAGTTGCCACATGCCACATTCCCACTGCTGAATGGAATGGAGAAGCGCGACACATGGCACTTGGCTTCATGATCGTATGCGCTGCATATATATATATATATATATATGTATATGCGAACGTATATATGTTTATTTACATATTTACACACAAATGCAAACAATTCCCTCAGCGACGAGGAGCTGCAAAAATAAAAACGTCATGTTGTTTGAGCCTCCGCCTGCGTGATGAAGAAAGATGCGAACGGTAAATTGGTGTGTTGCGAGGAGTTGGGAGAAGTTGAAAGGAAGCTGGCTGTGGGCTGCAACATTGCCGCCAGTTGCCACTTTGTAAAAATGTGCGCGTAGAGATGAAATGACAAAATGAAAAATATATGTACATATACAATATTCGTGTATGAAACGAAAAGAAATTTACGCTGCTATGAAATCCATAAGCAGCAAGTGTTTCCATCGGGAATAGCTCAGGGTGAGAGTGGGAAAGTGGGCAGGAGGGAGTGGGAGTGTGGGAGGTAGGTGGAGGATGAGCTGCCGCTGATGGTTGGTTACATGTTCCTCACTTGGCTTTGGCTTTGGCTTGGTTTGTTGGTTTCGTTTGGTTTGTTGTCAGCTGCTGCCTTCTCATTGCAGAATTCATTTACATTCATACAAACATACATTTATATATATGTATATGTATATATGTATATGTGTTTGGAAGTATGAATAGACCATACCTCAATGCTTTGCATAAAGTAATTTCAAGTGACATGCGCGCATTGTTGGCGTTTTTGGTGGCACAAACAAACCATCAACTACACTAAGAAAAAACAAAAACAAAATTCAATTTAGAAAAAAAAAATTAACATGTTACGCAAAAAAAAAAGTTGGGTCAATAAGAATAGAAGTAAACCAAATTGATGATAAGAACAAACTTAGACTAAAGATAAAGAAAATCTATCGAAATTTAATTAAAATATAAAATATTAAACATTTTCATATTCAGGAACATTTTGTCAAAGACTCAAAAAAGTTTCTATGAACTACAATGGATTTATGATTAATTTTCAAAGGTTTTTTTTTGCAGTAAGTAAAGGAAAATCAAGAAAAACAAATCAATAATAAAATTTTTTATTTTTATAATTAAGCGAATAAAATTGGCACATACTACAATTTAAGAGTTAAGTAAAATAACTCATATAAAAATGGAAATATGGAATGAAAGAAATATTTTATTTATTTTTATACATTTTTTTGTCGCTTTTTTCTTGTTTGTGGAAAAGTGAAATATTTTCTAGTTTTTTCTAGTTGAAATGAAAATAGTTTTATTATTAAATAATTAAAAGATAATTTTAAATATTTTTCCTTATTTTTTTTTCTAAGTATATTTTCCAACACTGCCAACAACTTTTTTGTCAGCCACTTAGCAGTGGTTTTAAGATTCAGTTACGGTTTCTGTGCTAGAAATTGTGGCCCAACATTTGCTTATAAGAAATTCTATTTCTCTGATTGTCACACACACACACACACACACACACACACACACACACACACACACAAGGTGCATAAATTATGTGCGAAAACTTTTTGGTGAGCCACAGTGCGGCACACGCAGGTGCGACAAAGTTCAGTAGGGCCACTGTGGTTTGGTGCCAGAGTTGTTTAAAAAAAAAAAAAAACAAACAAACAAACAAGTGACATTTTTAATTATGTCGCATTTGAAATGATTTAAAATATATACACACTCACACACACACATACAGCTTGTTTACACCGCCAAAGGTTATTTATTAAAATGCATTTCACGCAACTGTCACAACAGCCCAACATTTACATTTCGCCCACCTGCGCCCGCGCGCCTCCCCCGCCCTTCATCATCATCACAAGTCGAACATTTCAATTTATTGCCTGTCCTAACCTGATGGCAATTTAAATAATGTCCTGCCGCAACCTACCTCTCCCCGCCCGCCATCCGGCAGCCCTAACCGCACCATCCCTTTTAGTCGAAACTGTCACTTTGGTCGCAGCTGGCAAATGAGAAAACTGACTTTTTATTTCGAATACTTATTTATTTACGCTTTAAAACAAGAGGTTCTAGGTTTGAAAAGTCGAGGCAAAAACAGTTTTGAATATAAATACATATTTATTAATTTATTGTGAAAGAATTTCGTAGCAGGTTCGAAAACTGTTAATCAAAATAAATGCAAACATAATAAATATAAAAAATATATTGAAGTTTGTTAGAGAAGAATTTTCTCGATTAATGCATAAATAAAATAACGTTTAATCAAGAAAATATTAAAAAATAAATTAATAAAATTTCTAAATTATTATTGTAATGTTATTAAATTAATTAATATTTTTTATGCATTTTAAGCTTTATAAATATAAACAAAAACACAATTTCCCGTCTAGTGTTTTTTTTTTTTTAATTTGAAAATTTCGATTTAATGCTCTAATATTAACTTTTTGTTCTTCTTTAATTGTTGTTTTTGTGTGCTGAAACATTGGTCAAAGCAATCATAATTAAGAAGTTTTGTTTTGTGCCAGGCTAAAAAGTTTCCATCTGTAAATTTTTCGGGCTTATTTATTGGTTGGGTACTTTTGAGAATGTGTGTGCGTGTGTGTGTGTGTGCTTGATTCGTTTTGCAATGCCTAACGAAAAACAAACATTAAAAAAAAAAAAAAAAATACTTAGAACGTGGCCTAAAACGAAATGAAAGTCGTCGGCACAGTTAGTTAGTTAGTTAGTTAGGGCCAAAACCAAAGTTCGGGCATAGTTTTTATGTTTTCAACTTTTTCAACTCGACGAAACCCGACACTTGAAATGGAGCCAGGGCCCAATGCCAACATTGGCAATCGCCTTCGGGCCTACAAAAAAAAAACACATACACACACACACACACACACACACAAAGAATGTTCAACTTTAATTATCAAAAAATTGTTTTCATGTGCTACAACTACAACTGCAACAACAACAACAATAATGTGTATATGCGGGGGTTGGGGGTGCCAAGTAATTGTTGTTGTTGGCTGTTTTAGTTTTAGTTTGAGTCAGTTTTACTAGTTTTGTGTTTTAGTGCCAGACAACAGCAACAACAAAGTTGGCACAAAGTAATAAGTGCACGTCAAGGGAATTTAAATTAAGTTACAAACTTTGCATATTAAGCGCCTTATACACTCGGCCTACCCACTTCTCTACACCACCCATTACTACCACTGCCCCACCTCCCTCCACGCCCTCAATCTCCACAAACTAAACAAAACTCACTTGCAAAATACAAACACAAACACAACTCAAATGAAATTTCCAACCAATACTCGCAGTAACTGTTACCCTTTTCATAATCAACAACAACAACAACAACAACAACAGTAACAACAACACGCAAAGAATACCACATAATGGTCTGCACTATGACCGCCTAACAATGATCGACTTAGGGATATCCTTGAATAAGTGAAGACACAACATTTACTTTTTATTTGAAAAATTTAAAAATGTTACGACTTAATTTTGACAAAAAAAAAACTTCCAAAAATTTCCATTAATAAATGTTTTGAATTTTATAACATTAAATTACAAATTTTCTTTAAAAATTTACCTGGTTTAAAAAAATATGTTTTTTAGCTCGAAAACTTTTTCTAATAGACATTAAACAATTTTTTTTCATTTTCCTATCTTTATATTATGAAAACCATAAAACAGTCGAACGTCCATTCAACAAACTTTCGTATAACGAAGTTTTCTTTGCAACGAGTTCATTTCCAGAAGCTCGAAATTTAGGTAAATCAAAAACCCATTCTACGAATTTTCTTTAAAACAAACTTTTTCCTTGTCCCCTTGGTTTTTCGTTGCTTAAAACTTCGACTGTAGTGTAAAAAATATACAAAATATATTTATACAGCTTGCTAGCCCATACTAACCCATTTCCGAAATGCCTCAATAGCAGGGTATCATCAAAACATTATGCACTAGATTTTTGAGGCTAGGCTCGGCGTTCACTTCAAAGCTCTCATTTTAGTACGGAATTCAAAGAAAGGGTTTGAAGTACCAAACGGCTGGAGAGGCGTGGGGTGTAGTGGGGCTGTGTATTGCCTAGAGAAAAGCTAATTCGGCAACGAAGCTTGCATGTTTTTCATATGAATGCCAGGCCTGCCTGTTGGCCAGGTCGAGTCGAGTCAAGTTAGTCGACAAGCTGGAACATTTAACTTGTTTTTTTTTTTTTTGTTTTGATTTTTTGGCTTTTTCATTGGAATCATTTGTGTGAAAAGCCGATTAAAATTGATGTTTTGTGTTTCTGTTCAGATAACAGATAAATTGCATAGTTTGTTTGTTATCTGGCCGCTGGGCAAATGACCAGATGAGATTTTAAATAGTTGTGGGCAAAACAAAAGAGATTTGACTTTGTTTTAGGTTCTCTTTAAGTTCTGCTCAAGATTTGGATTTTACGATCCTTTTTTATTTGTTGCGAGTATTAAGCTAAATGACATTTAATGGCTTTCGCAGTATTCCTCTGCGAGCTGATAAGAGTCTCAGGCAGCGTATTTTATATCCATTTTGGGATACAAAAAAAAAACGCTCCGAAGTTTTATGATGTGTAAATGGAAAATTAAAGCCAAAAGGAAAAGGCAAAAAGGAAAAGAAATAATAAAACAAACTTCTTCAACTGCTGACCATTTTCATTTCGTTGTCCGTTTGATATTGAAAATGAAAATAATAAAATATTATTATATATACATAAGTATTATATATGTATATGTATGTATATGTATAAGTATTATATGCACGTAAGCGTTAGATTTCACATTTTGCCAGGCTTATCGTTGCAGTCAAAAGGAAACAGGTCGTAAACGGCAAGAAGCAACAACAACAACAACAACCGTAATAATAACTTGAGAATGTTTCGCACTATCTGCCGTTGCTGATATCGTGTCCTGTTTTGTGTCCTTTACGACTTCGATAGGCCCAAGAAAAGCAGAGAACGAAAAAATGTTCCCCTGTTTACTCAGCTTTTCTTCCCCCACCCCCAACTCTCTCTTGCTTTGGCAGTGTGAGGCACATTAAAACCGCACGCGTTTCAGTTTTTATGTTTGTTGCAGAAGTCACAAGCATCATCCCTGGCATCAATGTATTAGTGTGTAGGCGTAGGTGTGCTTGCCATTTCTCTTTCATCGAAACGAAACGAAACGATGCCGCCACAGCGGCAAAATAATCAAGTGCAATCAGCTGTTAACAATTTATGACATTTATTACATTTTTAATGTCCAACGGTTTTCGCTTTTGCTTACTTAAGTTACACCCCTCGCTTTGGTGGCAAGGATATGTAGCTCAAACAAAAAAATATATATTTAATCTTAAATTAACGAAATTTCAGATTAATGCTTCAATAAACAATCGAAGCAAATAATATTAAAACAACAAATGAAGAATTAATAAATTCGAAAATACAAATAACAAATTATATGAAATTCATTTGTTTATCAATTTGAAACGCCTTGATTAAATATATATATTTCGCTAGAAAAAACAATCTTTACAATTGCTTAATTTCCTATTAAATTTTCTTTCTATAAAATATTCCTTTCGATTTTCTTATTTTGCACAAATAATTGCCTTCCTGTGTGAGGTCTATTATTGGCATGTGCCACAATATTAAAAAGACGCAGCAATTTGAATATTTTATTAGAAACTGACAGTAGAAAAGTTCATTGAATGCGTTTAAAAAACATGAGAAATATGTATATGATTTTTACTTTTTAATTGAACAACTTCAAAAGCAGGCGTTAGTTGGTCTTAAAATTGAGACTTGACAATGTTTGATGGGAACGCGAACATGTTGCAAGCAGGTGGCGGGCGTGCCGCACACACAACAAAAAGGGCGTAGCGATTTGCAGTAGCAATTTAGACATCAATAATTGAAAAACTTGAGCCAAATTTGCTGCGTAACTTGAAACTAATTGGCAATTAAAAGTTAAATGTCTCACATCAATAATTTATTAACCAAACGCGCTATTAACCAACAAACGCCGCCTAAAGTATCATCTTCTCTTACCCTCCCTACCCACCACCCCCTACCGTTCGCTAAAGTCAGTCGACCACATTGCCAGATTCCCAAGCAATTTACATACTTTCGTTACAGGAATTCAATTGGAAATAACTTATTTCGCTTGAATCGGCCCACATTGCTTGACAGACCGTCAGACCGTCAGACAGACAGACTCAACCGTCAGCCGACAAACATTAAACAAAAAATATTCTATATAATAATCAAAAGAAAATTTATAAAAAGAAGTTAAATTTAAACGTGCTTTAAAGTTCAAAGAACTTTCAAAAACCAGTTTCTATTGTGATTTATTATGATTACGAAAAAAATCGAGAGAGCGAGAGAAAACAATTGAGAATTAATTTATCCCAAAGGACACTCAATAAAGGATTCTATATCATTTGCTATTTATCCTTGAATGGAAACCGAAGCAAGTTTCAGTTTTTCAGGCCAACTAATCCGAGTTCAAAAACGATCTATCGACCTTTTATGCAGTACTAATAATAATCAGAATAATCCCAACAAACTTTACACTGTCCATTTATGGGCTATTCAACACACTCTCTCACACACACACACATATCATGTCGGAGCAAAACGAGCAAAACAAGCAAGGAAATAGTAAGTAAAAACGGTTTCGGGCGCTCAACGTGTGCATTTCAAAAGGACGAGAATCAAAAAAAGAGTGAGAATACGAAGCAGAGTTCTTTGTAAACGTGTTTAAAAACTAGAGCTCACTGCGAGCCGTGCAAACAATGCCGGGCATTGTGTTTTTCGGGAAAAAGCAGGCAGCAACAATTTTGTGTGGGGAAACAGAAGCGGCAGATCCAGGAACACAATGTGTAGTTGTATTCGGAATATATCCTTCGAAAAAAAACGAATATGAAAACGAAACGAAAAAGGACACAGTGCACAGTTTTAGTGCGTTTTGCATGAGTGCCACAGAATCGAGAGGAGTTCCTGACTTGAATGCAAACCAAACGACGACGACGTGCACCTTGCCCATCAGAAACAATGCGAACAAACAATGCAAACAGAGCCGACAAAAACCCTCGGCAAATAGCCATGCACAACAACAGTTCACAAAGTGGAGAGAAAGAGAAAGGTTGCAATAACAATGGACAAGTTGGACAGATAGGATAGATGGATGTTTGATGGACGCAATGCTGGTGTGTAAATAGTACAACAACAAGTAGAAGGAGAAGTTTAAAATTGAAACTGAAACTCACGTTCCGAGTTATAACAAAAAAGTTTATTTCGTTATCTGCATTAAATAACGAGCCTTCACTTTATGCTTTCGACTTCAATTATGATGAGTGTTTCAAAGGCGATTTACATTTACTTTCTATATGGAAATGTGATACGATTAGTTTAAGCAATGCTAGGATAATTGTTGAAAATTAAAGAATTATTCTAAGGTTCAAGTCGTACTTAGGAAATTATCAAAGTTCTTTTGATATGTTTTTTTTTGTATCCATTCACATATGTGTTTGATTGTGAATTGCATTTTATTGGCATATAAACTAAGTCCTTTCCTTATCCTTACAGCCAGCTGTGGCCTGAGCATTTAAATCATGCCCCCGGGGAATTTTATGTCAGTATGCACACATTTCTATTAGTCAACTATCGAAAGTTGTTCACCAAAAAAAAAAAAAATGAAACAGAAAATAATAATAAAGATAGCCCTTCCCAAGAGCGACTTGTCGCTGGTTCATTTAGCCAAAAGCTTTCAATTTTTTTCCATTTACTTTTTCCTTTTTTTGTACATGTGTATGTGTGTGTGTGTGTGTATTTTTATATACTTATATTTATTATGCCATAAGTATTTGCGCTCTGTTTGCAAAATACGCACATTTTTACTCAATTGACATATCAGCTAAAAGTCTTTGGTATCTTTTATTTTTTTTTTTTTTGCCCGGCACGGAAGTGGTGGGCGGGATTCTTTCGATAATGGCACAAACCAAACCCGAAACCATGCCCAGTTCTCAGTTCTCAGTTACCAACAAACAAAGGTTGTTACTGCAGCCACTCGTCCTTAGTTCCTTGCTTGTATGTAGTATGTCTCTGGCTTTTCCATTTTTCCCTTATCATCCTCTCTCTCTCACCCTCTCAAGCGTTTTTCCTTTCTATTTTCTGTTTTCCCTGGCATTTCACTAATGGTGTGTGCGCTATAAAGCTGGCTAATGCCCGTAGAACCCTTTTTTTCTTCTTCTTTTTCGCATACACACCCGGTTTTTCCTTTTTATTTTGCATTTCATCTCCCTGCCCTATAATTGACGTCCTGGTTTTGGGCATGCGAATAAAAAAAAGTAGAAAAAAAAAATCGGTATGAGTAAGTATATTGAACTCTTTCATCCTTGACTACACCCTGGGTGTCCTATTGTGAATGGCAACAAAGGTCCTCTAAAGTCTGCATAGTACTCAACGTATAAAAGAGAAAAAAATATATATAATTGAATGGCAAAAGTAACATTTTGTTGCATTTATATACATATATTTCGTTGACGGATGGATGAATGACGAAGACAAACTGGGGTTGTATTTAGAATTCGATCCCTTTTTGGCACACAAAAACCCCTGGCGAGCGGTTTTTTTCTGTGTGTGTTTCCCAGTGAGTTTCGATAATTGCCGAGTTTTCCAACAGGAAATCGACAATTGAAACAGTTAATTGTGGCAGCATTCAATGTTGGCCAAACAAAGGAGGCGTGGCTTATACAAAAGACGAAAAAAAGACAATAGAAAGATGTCACAGCTTTTGAATAAACAATTTGCATCGCAAAACCGCAAAAGGCAATCTGTAGAAACTCCATTACAATTACTAAATTAAGTCGAAAGGAAGACGGAACAAGAAGTTGAACGAAGATGTAACGCAACAGTTAAATGGGTCATTTGGTCTATTTATCATTTTTGACTGGCCGAGCAGCAGTTGGTCATTCAATTTGTGCCCTGTAACTGGCAGCAATCAATCAAAATGTGAAATACTAAAATACGACAATAAAGCTGCGCCTAACTCCTTGGGTTCTTTACTGTGCAACCCTTTTTCGTTTTTCCCACTTTTTTTGTAACTCGTCTACAACAATCCAGACACGTTAAATTGGGTAATCGTTTGTGGGACTGAATTGGACAGGCCTGCCTAGGTTGTCGGTTTAGCTTCAAAATCCTTGAATCGATATCTGCAAGACAAATTGTCCGATTTGCCACTAGCTGGCCCTACCCAAAACTCCCCTACCACAAGAGCCATAAAAAAATATATGTATACATTTTGTAGTCAAACAAATAAATTTCGTCAACATACACATGTATTTGAAATTGCTTCCTGTACGTTGTAACTCAATCACAAATTGAAATTGAACGCGCATTCAAATGCGATTCGTTAACAAACATAAGGAGCATTACATTAAAACGAATATTCAGCTTGGAATCGAACAAAAAGTTAATAAGTTTAAGGGTTAATCAATTAATTAGAGGATTGATTTAAAGGATTAGTTTTGCTTATCTTCGGATTAAATCTGTTAAAGTTCAAGAATAAATTCGAAGCGGGAAATATTTTCCGATAAGCAAGGTTCGGCATATTTGGAGTTTATTTACTTTACTTTTCGAAAAACTATATGAATATTTAGTCGAGTTGGCATTCCTGTTCTTTTGACTGCTGATTGCTGAAACAATACCCTCAATACATCAATACTTGCTACACGCCACAAAATGTTGTCACGCATCATAGCTGATTGAAATTTATATCATTGAAGATTTTGTTACAGAAAAAAATACAATATCAGGATTATACTTTGATGTGGGGCCATTTTGATTTTGAAATAGGCGTCATCAATTTTGCGGTAAGCAAACAAAAACAACAACAACAAGATTTAAATGGAACAACAGAACATAGCTCGAAAGTTGTCACACGCTTCACTTGAGAACGGGAAGGAGAACGACACAGAGAGAGAGGCAGAGCTTGAACAGGACGTGTTTGTTAGAACTTCAGCCATTTTGGCATTACATCTTTATATTTATCTCAAGTGATTTACACTTTCCTATGTGTTTGTGTGTGCCATGTCCTTGTGCACATGAATAATGCATTATAATTTACCAGAATTCTATAGTTTCAATCTAACACATTACACAACTCATCATCATCATCATCATCGTCTTGCAGTTGGCTTTTACAGCAGCCGAATTGTGTTTAAACCCATTGAATAACAAATTTCTTCACCAAGTTTTGTAGTTTGCAACTCGTCCGTAAGGATGACTGCCTCCACTGACTGGCATGATTTATTATAATTCCAAATTTCGGTTTTGTCAATGATTTTCACAAAGTATAGAATGCAAAAATATTATTACTAGTTGAGCTTAGATTTTGTTTGTTTGCTTTTAAGTTTTGATCTAAAATCTTCATGCAACAATTTAAAACTTTAACTTTAGTTAGAAGCAAAAAACAAAGATTTATTCGTGATAGACGAAAAAAGAAAATTTAAGCCAAAATTACTGTTAATTTATCTTTAATAAGCATATAGCAGACGGACAAAGCATGACAAAGCAAGAAAGAATATGAATCACACACAAAATGGCCATCAGTCAGCGTCAAAAGTAATGTATCCAAAAAAAAAAAACAAAAACAAAAATAAAAGAAAAGTTGGAAAGAACGAAACGAAAACGAAAACCGAAAAGGAAAACAAAACTCAAGTCTCGAGGACGAGTTTGCCTTTTGTTCCTGTTAGTAATTGCATGAGGCTTGAGAGTTAAGAGTTGCCTTTCTCGCACTCTCATCACGATTTGATTGTGATTAGTGCATAACTGGCACAACTGACAGTTACTAATCACCAAATCTCTTCAACTTTTAGACTACTTTTCGACACGCCAAACTAAAATATTATTGTTGTGCTCAAACCAATCAACTTGAAGGCGTGCAAGGAAGAGTAATTAGAGTTGAAGGTACCTGCTTAATAGTACCAACTTAATTCCAATTATATATAAATATAAAATTTTTATAGCTCGTTTGAAGCATTTTTTTAACAAGCATTTTTTAATATTTTTAATAAGAAAATAATCAAAAAAAAAATAATTTTGTTTTTTCAATTATAAAATTTTTTTGTGCTTCGCGTTTTTTAATAAAACATTTTTTTTTCTAAAAACTATTTACTTTGGCCAGCAAGCATATCAGTCGTAAAAAAAAAATACATTTGCTTAACGCTAAATAAAGTTAAACCAAATCCATTTGCTAAATTGAAGAACATTTTATTTATTTGAATGTTAAATTGAATGTGTAAAATAACGAAACATTTTGTTTTTTTTTTTTTTTGTGTAAGTATTTGGGATAATTGCAACAGAACTCTTAGCTAAGCACGATTTTCTTTTACTTTATTTTTGTGGGCGAATCGTTTTTTGTTGTTGGCCAACTTATCGCGTTTGTATGAGTAAATGCTACAGCAAGCTGTCACAATCATGGCCAAAATGAGCATTAGGCCAATGCGTACCAGCCAACAGGCATTCGCATAGCTCATACCAAACCAGCCGGTTTTGTAGGCCACTTCGATTGCATTTATATAGCGTACATAGGCAGACATAAACAAACCGTTTGGACGCTGCCAGAATGGCATCGGTGCGATATCCTTGTATTTGGTCAAAGCCAGCTCCCTTAAATCCTGAACACTCTGGACAGTTGGCCATTTGCGGAAAACGCCGTTCTTAACATGCAAAATGGTTGGCAAACCGCGTAAAGAGAAACGCTTAATGACCCCCATTGAGTCGTCAAGTTTCATGTAAGCCACAGTTATGTTGCTCTGCTGGCGCTTCATTTCTTTGGCAAACTTGCCAAACAAACGATGGAATGGGCTGCAGGTCTTGTACACTGGCACACAGAAGCCAACTATCCATTCGTCGTGCAGTATCAGCTCCCAGAAGTTCTCGTCCAACATAAAGACCTCCTTCGGCAAATTATCATTTCTTAAACATTGCTGCAGCTCATTTAGCCCACACACTATCGCGAGAAGCAGCAGAGCCGACATCAAATAAGTTATGGTTCTCATTTTGTATTTCAAAAATGTAGTAGGAATTTTAAAAAATATGTATTGTAAATGTATCTGTAGCGCTAGCATGTGAGATTTGAAGTAGAATTATGAAAATTTGTTAAGCTAAACAAAAGGCAACTTTTAAGGCATGCTAAGTTTGAACGAAAACCGAAACTTTTCATATACACATGTTTTTTTGCTTAAAACGAATGTTCGGGACATCAATTATATTTAATCAAAACTCTTTTTCTTTCCACGTAACACACTTTGCCCAATGATACAACTGCAGAACATGGTATTCTCGCATAGAAAACTTAAGCATGAGCCTTTCGTGTACAACTTTGGGACACTGCTGCTTAATCTTGGAATGAATTGCTCCGAACCATACCGGGAATGATCCATACAATGTGAGTAAGTTAACACTACACAATAACTTTCATTTGCCAACAGCATTAAAGGTAATAACAGCAAGACATCATTAACATAACGAACTAGAAAAATTAGAAACGATGCAGTCGGACGCAACCTGTAGAAAAACCGGTAAAACGAGAGGTACGAAATCGGCAGGGGTGTACGCCGCCTCAAAGATTGTCTGATGCAAATGGGAATGCCACCAGCTATATTTCTACCAAATTTGGTGACTCTAGCTCAAAGCTGGTAGTTAAATTCAATCGACAAACCACAACTATTAATCCATTATCATTATTATTATTATTATCTTTCCAATATTTTATCAGTTTTAAGTAGTTTGCTCTCAATATAATATATATGAAATTAAACAAAATTAAAATAACTGTCAATTTTCGCAGCACATCTCAAAACGCAAGTGAAACGAAATTGAAGATCTATATCAGGTAAATCAGGAAAGGACTTAATTCACTTCACCGAACATTCATTCATCTTTAAGGTAAGCAAATAACTATCTGATAAAACAAGCTTTTGGGGGACCCCAATAGCTTTATCCTTACCAAATTTGGTAAGGGTATGGGAAATTTAAGGATTTATCAATTTTGAGTTATCAAATTGATCGATTTCCCAGCTTCCCGGTAGGCTCAATCTTGTCACTTTATCTGTCCGGGCCATAGATTCAGATATTTGCAATGTTTCAAGTCTCTATGGATTAAAAAATATAACGAGAAGAAAAAAAGGAAGAGCGGAAAAGAAGTATAAGTTAAAAATTATACTTCATAGGCTTAGGTACGCAATGCCGGCGGACTGAGACTGAGGCAGAGGCACACCTTTGTGGCCAGGTAAAGAACATCTGAGACCGATGTCAACTGTTGCTGCCAATGAACCGATCCTTACTTACAACTTTGCCCGCGCCTCAACCAAAATGGCTTTGCCACATTGTTCGTGCAATGAGAATAAAAAAAAATAATAATTGTTTTATTTTGGCATTATCAGCGCTATGATGGGTTTTCTGCCATGTCAAAGGCTCTGGTAACTTCTTCTGCTACTTCGTTCACTGTTCTGCCTGTTGAGGTGTTTCCCACGCACCAAAAAGCGCGCTAAACCTGCAGCCATCAACTGCGTCCTTTTTAAAAGGCCTCAAGGATTCAGCTTCAGTTTGTTCCGATTGTCCTCGAAATTGTTCGTCGTTTGGTTTGTTTAGTTCCCAGGCTCTAAGCACTAAGAAATTGGCCTGAGCTCTAATCTATCCAATATTTCCACTGACTCTATCGTTCTGAATGTTTTTGACGTGTTTCTTATAGACGAAACTTGTTATGCTAATTCATGGCCGTAATAATTAATCTATCACATTTGATATACTTTTTAGCACGGCCCAGGTGTCAGGAATCAGACACGGTAAGCGCCTCTAATGTGATTATTATTAATGCGATATGCTTATATAACTAATTCGCCTTGAGCCATATAAAATTGAAATCAATATAAAAAAAAGAGAAAAAAAAACAAAATGGTGTTTGTTAATCTTACTAAAACAAGTAAGCAGGCTCAAGTCGGGAGAGCTTATCTAGAAAATACCCTGAACTCAGTTGCAATAAATATAGACTTTGGTTTTAATTGCTACCTTAAAGTATGCTTTGCTATTTAAAATAATGATCAATGCAAACAAAAACTAAATACTGACTTAACTTTACGATATCTCCGATGTTTCTTAACCGATTTGGACGAAATTTTGAGAAAAGTTCTATCGTTACCCATTATTTCAATACCATTTTTACAGTTGCCAAATTCGATGTTTTTTGTAATCGATAATAAAATTGGCTTCTCGATTAAGTTTCTTTAATAAATGTTCATAGAACTTGGAGGCAGTTAGTACCAGAAGCTGAGCCGAAATTTAACATTTAATTTAACTGAATTTGGTGTTCGGCAGCGGTATAGGTTTTTCGTGTTCGATAAGATTAAACAAATTTATTAAAACTATTTTTCTTTCAGTTCTCTAGCATCATGCAAATATTTGGTAGCGTTTTTAACAACAGCGCTTTACCGCATAGCAGCATAAAATTTGTTAAAAACTTTTTGTAGTAGGTTGTGCTGAACTTGAGCTTTAGCTCATCATCAAATCAAGAACCGAATGTTATCTTATTAGGAACAATTTCAAGACCAATACGTTTTGAAAGCAAGATTTGCTGTCTTTAACTAATATAGCTATACATTTTAATGTTATCGATAACAACAACGTTTTTGATTTAACTCATTTGTTTCAGTAAAAACGAACACAACGTTTTGCAAATATTTTGTTTATTTAATCAAAAAACAGACATTTTATTATCATTGCAGAGCCTTCGGCCATGGGACAATACATTATTTTGATAGCTCTCCAACCGCATTTTACGCCAACTTTTAAAAGAAAAATTGGCCACGCTATCAGTTGAACTATCAAACTAGCGATATTTATCGCAATTTTTATAATGTGAAAAATGCCAAGTATCACTTTAATTACCCAGGGATGGTCTTCGCTAAGTGCTTTGATTGAATCTACTATAGATTGTATTACACTGCCTATTGAACTTTCATAAGCACATTTCAAAAATTCCTTTAATGCTTTAACAAAAGCATCAAACATAATTTTAAAAGCTTTGCCAATACATTCATAAGTTGCTGCTCGAAATAGATTTTTTATAAGATTAAATACAAACATCAACGGAAATCCAATTTTCTGTTCACCCTGTGAAATATCAGAGTCTGATGACGAATCACTGCATTGAACTGATGATAAAAGAAACAATAGTATCACAAAGAACATTTTTGAATGGATTAGTGTACCTGCAGATAAGTCGTTAAAACATTGAACTGATGATATAAGCAACAAAAGTATTAGAAACAACATTTTTAACTGGATAAGTGCACTTGATTTGTGTACGGTTATTTGTAGACTGTATATTACAATTATTGTAAGCTTTCTTATAAGAAACGTCTTTGACATTTGCGTGCAATTTGGCCTAAGAACCTTTGCAACGCTTATATAAACAGTATCTAATCCAATTAAAAATAGCGACAATAATTTGGCTTAAGAACCTTTTCAACGCTTATATAAACAGTAGCTAATCAAATTAAAAATAACAACAGCAAAAAACTTCCTTAAAATTATATAAATGTGAAATTAACCAACGCGAATTGGATGGCCTATAAGTATGACATTGCACAGGTCATAAAGTAAAAACCATTTCAAATGAAAGTTCTTAGTGCTATTTTAATGTTCGTTTTTATAACGATCGTTTATCCAACCGAACATGAAGATCCACATTTGTCAGTAAAATTGCGACGTCGTCATCATCATCATCATCATTGGGGCCATGGAAAAAAACCGAAGCCTTCTACCGGAAAAGATTATTTACCTACAAGTCGTAGAACCAGGCGACCGAGACGCACTAAGACTACGAAACTAACAACAATACCAACAACACTTCAAACATTTATGCCTTTTGACTATGACTTTAACTATAACTTTGACTATGAGTATGCTATAGCGGGAATGGCTCCGGTTTCGCAGCCTCAGTGTGTTCATAAAAGTACAAGTGAAACTACAACATATAGTTACACAGGAACAACTCCAGAGTTTTCAACGCCCGATGAGCAAGAGCCACAAACTGTTGTAACGGAGGGTGAACTAGGTATTGCAAAAATGTTAGCTGGTTTTATTGTACCATCCATGGAGTGCTTTTCCGACAGTTTCAAAGGCGCTGCTGAAATCGCTCAAACGTACATCGATTCAATAAAAGACTGTGGAACAATGACCAGAAAAAGCAAGAAACGTCTTCAAAAAGCGAAAGAATTTGCTATTAAAATTAAAAAAACATCTCAAGCCTTTGTCAAAGAATGTGAATCTGAACTTTTGTTAGATCGTGACTGCTTTAAAAAGCTAGTAACTTCAATTGCCAATGTTGCTGCTGAACAGGTCAATATAGTGAAAACTTTTGCAATGAGATCAATGGATATCTATTCAAAATGCCATAAAAAAAAAGTTAAGGAAACTGTTTGTGCAGCCTTAGTTTATCCTGGAGATATAGGGGTTTGCATTTTTCTAACCATTTTGGATTTCTGGCCCGGTAAAAAAAGCAATAAATCAAAAAGCTTGTAAAAAATATATATACATATTTGAATAAAATTGTTATTTGATGAAACCGGATTTATTTTAATCACTTTTATTATGCTATTTAAAGCTAATGGCAAGAAGATATGACTTCAATTTCAATTGTGATCCCGAAATGAGCAGTCGTCTTTTTTTTCAACTGCCAAACAAGCCTTAAAACTACCTAGGATAACCAACATCACCAACGACATCCCAGTTACAGTTTCCGATCATCTCGCAGCCTCAATACTGGTAAATTATTCATATATGTACCTCAACAGCCAACGAGGAATTAATGAAGATCCAATACAATCAGAGCTCCAAGCAGAAAAGGTCGCCAGCGTCAAAAGCAAAATAACGAGCACCATTGATGGAATTCTGGCAGAAACCAACAGTGCACATTCTAAACTTTTCATCAACAATTCTAACGGATCGAATAATGATTTGGGTCACAGAGAGCCGCCAATCGTTCATACATCCCAAGCCCCCTTCGATGCAAAACTTGTCATCGATTCGGACACATCAGCAAGCCATCTTATAACACACATAGTTTAATTGATATCAAATTACTGATATAAATAAATCAGCAAGAAATAATAGCGATTAAAATTAACTAACACGTAGAGAACAAGCCAGGATACGATATGTATTGAAAAATCATCAAACTAACGTTAAAACCTATACCTTCTGTTACAATTAATAATCGAACACCAAACGCTATAGATTATAGCGAACTGAATAATTATGGCAATATAATTCGCAGCTCATCTAAAACAACTAGTCTTCGCTCGGACAATTTCCAAAAGAACACTTAAATTATTAAAACATAAAAAAAAAAATAAATAAATAAATAATACCATTACAACAAATCTCTGATGACAACTCTATCCAATTTCTTGAAAAAATTATTGCGACTTTACTGGAATAGTTGAATATTCTATAAAAAAAAAAGACAAGTAAGAAGGCTCTTGTCGGGAGAGCCCTACTAGAACATACCCTGAACCCAGTTGCAATAAATATTTTACTCCTTGGTGTTTCTCAACTGATTTTGACAAAAGTTCTATCGTTGTCCATTATTTCAACGCCCATTTTTACATTGATGCTGATCAAGAATATATATACTTTGTGGGGTTGGAGAGGCTCCCTTCTGCCTGTTGCATACTTTTGCACAAAACCATTATATCCTGATTTACCCATTTTATGGGTTCGAATTGCTATTTCTGAATACATACAGCCGAACTAACCATTTACAGAAAATTATCTTCCTTATAGACTTTACCAAAAAATGAACACAGAGGAAAAATACTCATTTATTTCATAAACAACTCGGACCTAATTCCGTTGACTAACAAAAATCATCTACTCATTTCACGACCCACAGCTCATTTACCTAAATTGTGCGTTTTAAAGGATCTACGTGGTAGCTACCACTACCCTACACCTACTAAACCCAAATATCTTTTCATAACCAACAGTGCCGTCTCGAACAATTTTAAAACTAAAACAAACTTCTTTAACCATACAACAACAGCAGCAAATTTCAATAAAATAATTCGTCAAAGTGCTCATGATGGAACCGTAAAGTCCGATGCTTACCAAATCCTGTGAGGCTATTAATCTATTTTTTTAACTTAGTTTTACAATAAATAAATAAAAGATATGACTTAAATACTACATATGAAGGTTGAGTAAAACGACAGCATTGCTTTTAATATGGATGGCTTTCCATTTGTTTATTCAATCAAAAAAAAGACAAATAATTATTTTCTTAACTTGCTCGAAAATAGGGCAAAACATAAATTTGATCGCTTTCCAACCGCAGCTCAATCCAATCCCTATGATAAAAGCTTTAAAATCTATCATCTTAATAAACAAAAGAATAATACTAATCAAAACTTTTAACATGCCAAAAATATATATTATAATTTTAACCATAATAGGATAGTCTTTTTTCATTAATTCGAATGTTTCTTTTATACCCTTCATTATACCACCGGCTGTACTATCATATATACATTTTATTAATTGATAAATTGCAATCACTATACTTTTCACTATCTCATAAATAGCATTGAAAATACAAGTGTATGTTGCCGGTTTAAAAATATTTTTTAGAAGATTAAAAACAAAATTCGGTGGAAACGCAATTGACTGCGTGGGGGGTGGTTTCGAATCTTCTTTTTCGCTGCTATTACATTGCACTGATGATATAAGCAACAAAAGTATTACGAAGAACATTTTTGACTGGATTAGTGTTGTTGATTTGTTTGCGGTTATTTGTAGACTGAATATTGAAATTATTATTGTAAGCTTTCTTACAAGAAACGTTTTTGATATTTGCGTGCAAATTGGCTTTAGAACCTTTTCAACGCTTATATAAACAGAAGCTAATCAAATTAAAAATAACAACGGAACAACAATAAACAATTTTTTTAAGCAACTTTTTTATCGCTTATGAAAACAATAGTTAATCGAATTAAAAATAACAACAAACAAAAATTTCCTTACCTAACTTTTTCAACACTTATATAAACAGTAGTTAATCGAATTAAAAATAAAAACCGTAAAAATTCCCTTAAAATTATATAAATGTTAAATTAACCAACGCGAATTGGATGGCCTATAAGTATGACATTCCACACGTCATAAATTAAAAACAATTTCAAATGAAAGTTCTTAGTGCTATTTTAATGTTCGTTTTCATAACGATCGTTTATCCAACCGAACATGAAGATCAAAATTCTTCAGTGGAATCGCAACGTCGTCATCATCATCATCATCATGATCGTAGTCCTCATAGGCAACACCTAGAAAATCATAATCGTCCATATTTCAAGGCAACCTCAAAACGAACCACGCGACATTTCAAAAGAAGCAGAGCAACTAGGCCAAACAGGCATCGAACCAAGACTACAAGAAGAACTACACATACAATCGACTCGGATTCGTCTGAAGAGTTCATTGAAAAGAAATCAACTAAATCCATTGTACAGCCCCACTATATTGAACTAGGAAATTTCAACCGTTTTACACCGGCAAGCGCACCTGGAGATATACATATAATGTAAGTAGAATTTTATACAAATATAGATGCATTTGTCTTTGTTGATAACAGCAATTTTAATAAATAAGGGAAACTTCAGAGACCACACCGCCCGATTCAAAGGAATATTCTACTGAAGAATTTTCAACGCCCGACGAGATGTCACCATGGGATGTTGCTTTCGCCCAAGCAGACGATTTTGTCAACATGCTTACTGATCAGTTTATAAGTTTGCCGACAACAGAATGTTACAAAAAAGTGCTTGGGAAAATTCACTCGGAATCGTTTGAATATCTTCAGTCCCTTAGAGACTGTGGTAATCCGATTGGTAAAAGTAAGGACGCTCTTTACCAAGTAAGAACAATAGCTCATCAAAATATTAAAGATATTCATTGGTTTCTCACATTGTGCACGGAAAAGTATCTTTTCGATCCTGTTTGCATAGTGACACTCACATATGCAAGTGCAACAACTTTAGTACGTGAATTTATTGTAGTGGCAGTATTAGGGTTTATAGATGAGAGAACATTTTCAGATTGCCATAAAAAGCACGCTAAAAAGTATTTCTGTCTTGCTCTTACTTATCCTGGAGATATAGGAGTCTGTGTTCTTGGAACGATTTTTGGCGTAAAATCTATAGTTAGCAGCCAAGGAGCTAGTATATTCAATGACCCATTGGCAAACGCAAACAAATTAAATACCCCACTTCAATTAGACCAAAAAGCATGGCAGGCTGAAATACAAAACAAAGTTAAGGAGACAAAAAAAAAGATGCAAGATATTTTTAATTAGACGCGATGTGTTTAATAAAATACTTTATTCTTTAATCTTTATTATTTTTCTTATCAAAAACAATTAACAGCCTATCTATGGCACATTAAATATGACATATACTCTTGCAAAACCAACTTGTTTTTCTATGTTAGCCATACGATCAGATGCCTTTTCATTTCCATCATTTCCAACGTCATTAAGTAATGTCGCAATCGATGAGAAGCCAGAAGAGCCAGTAATCGATAAGTGCAGCTGAGAAAACAACGAGAAGCGGCCATCACTATTAAAAGCAAGAGAATAACAGTCGATGGAATAAAGCATATTGCATTAATCTGGACCTTCATTATCATCAATTTTATTAAGACAATAAATTTCAGCGGAGGCGAATGTGGAAAGAAAGAAGACTTTTTTTTCTTTTCCAGGAAAACTAGATCTAACCGAAGATTCCAAGAGTAACGGTTGATGTTGCTTCCACATGTTGTGGAACCAGCTGCATTATCCCAGACAGTGCAACGCTTTGGGGACGCATTTCTTAATCTTAGTGGTGCTTATTAATTATCATCAGATTTGGTAACTCTTAATGATATATAAAGTCAAATGACATTTTAATTTATCGCTGTTCTAGCCCCCCAGATGAAGCATACCGCCGATCCTGCAAGTTTAAATTTTCCTTTTATGCAGACGAAACGATGAGCGTGGACATTGCACAAAGTAATCAAATATTAAAAAACAAAAAACGAAAAAACCTAAGATTTGTAGATAAATGATATGATATGATCTTCTTCGAACCATTTACTTGCCATTAATACCAGTCAAATTTTCAAAATACTTGCTTGTCTATTATCTTAAGGACAGAGTTATTTATTTGTTAAAAAAGCGTAGCTAATCAGATTCCGATGTGGTATATTTGCCAATTCTATCGAGTTACATAAAACAATTGTTAAGAACCTTATGTCTGACCGCATCGAAACTAATATGTGCACCATAACTAATTAAATCGTTCAATGTAACAACCTAAAAACATTTGAACTTGAGTTCCCCTTTAGAAATGAAAGCCCAAATCTTATGTTGGCTCATTTTCATTGCTGCCGTGCTTCAATCCGCGATTCCGAAGCAAATTCAAGTCCTAAACAAAGAAGATATATGACAAATCAAAAACACATATCTGTCTTGAAGCATAGAACATCATTGAAGATGCAACTGACTGGAGAGATGATAAATAAGCTTACACAAAATGATAGCAATTTTTTCAGTCAACAATCGGATGCCTCTTACTTATTAAAGTAAAGTCAAAGATAAGCCGTTTAAAGTAGTACCAATGCCAATGAAACAACTATCGAATCTGGTTTTTCTGAATGTATCTCGGGAAAAATTTGAATGCTTTGAACACCTATTTAGATAGATGGACTCTTTAATTAACTTAACAGAAAGCTGCCCAAAGTAAATTCAAAATTTAAAAACATTTAAAAACATTATTTATATTATTTAAGTGATGTTATAACTAAAAATATATTTTTTTATTTTTTTTTTTTTTTTGACTTCACAGATCTTTGGGGTTATGACCAGTCAGTCGAAACTGCTGAAATAGCACTTGGCAACTGTTGCCCATGCCAACTGGCCGTAGTAAGTATATCATACATGCAACATTAAGCTCAACAGAAGGGCTAAAGCCATGGCACAGAACAGAACAGAACAGAATAGAATAGAACAGCAGCTTTGTTGGCCAAGTCAACACGTAAGCAGAATCCCAATTTGTGCAAAAGGATTGCCGTTTGTTAGTTTTTCCTCTTCTTTTTTTTTTGTTTTGCTCACTCTATCTCTGTATGTGTGTGTGCGTGTGTGTGTGTGCTGACCTCAGTATATTTTGTGGATGTCAGAGTGAAATCCGGACATTTATCATGATTCGAATGAATTATTGAAGTATATTTTGTTTGGCATTCCCCATTGGGCTATTGGATGAGCCCTAACAAAACCCCAACAGACCCCAATCCCATTGTGACCGAAACGGGTTAGGTCAGTTGGTCGTTTGTCCGTTTGTCCGTTTGTCCGTTTGTTCGTTTGTTGTTGTTTCGGTTACAGGATTTTTCTGTGATTTGTTGTTTTACTTTATTGCACGAACTGTGCTTAAACTTGGCCCACAACTTAACACAGACACAACAACAAAAAAACAGGTTAAATTGCAACTCTGAATTGGCCAGAATTAGCGTGTTAAGATCTCTAAACTTTGACAAAAAGGACTTTTCAATTTCTAATGTTTTTTTTCAAACCGTTTTTTATCGATAAAATTGTTTCTTTATAATTATAAATGAAACGGAATATTTGCTTAGCCATAAAACATTCAAATTTTAAATAAATTCAACACGAAACAATCAAAACATTTTCAATTGCATGGACTTGCTTCTTCCCTCAAGGTACTCCCACTTGGCGTGCACAGTTAACAGGTTGAAAGGTTTGGCCAAAAGTTTACTTTCATCAATAGTATGTCACACTTATATATATATATATAGAGTATAGAAATGATTGTGGTGGTAGTTGTGTTGTATAATTGTGAACACGCAGAAGCCTTTGTAAATTACTCAATCTGCATGCACAGACAATTACCAATCAAATGAATATTTACGCGTTAATCGGTTTAAACAATGCCAAGATAGAAACAATTTCAATTCCAAGACATTTTCGGAACACGCAATTGGCATTTACTGTCTTTAACTAATTTTCTATGTATACCCGAAAAGCATACCGGCAGCATTTAATGAGCTAAGGGCCTCCGCCATCAAATCGAACACAACAAACGATTTTGGGGCAATCAGTCAACACTCCCCCAGTCCAGTTGCAGTTACAGTTACAGTTCCAGCCCAACCCAACCCAACCCAACCCATTCCAGTGGAACGTGTCCAATTTAACTAATTAGAGCAAATATTTGTCTACTTGATAAATATGGTTGGGACCGAACACAGTCCGACCAGCCAATTGAACAACGCCCACTTATTACCATCACACGCACATTCGTCGCAAACAGTTTGGGTCCTGTCCAGTCCTGTCCAGGGAGGGCAGCAACCGACGCCGACGACAACTGCCAAATTGGAGCCCTCGCGCACAGCCATGGAATTTAATTACGCGCCCAGGTCGTGGAGACAAAAATCAGCAGTCGAACCCCATTTATTTGCCGCATGCCACCACCCACAACGCAACGATTTGTTTGCTTTCTAGGAATCACTTTTATGTGCCTTTCAAGTTGCCAGTAAGTGGCTCCCCACGTTGCCTCTATAATATTGTATTTACTTAACAACTAACTATTGCCCTATTTTATTTGTGCATGTAATTAAAGATTTTGATTATGTTTGAAGAATATATATAATGTTGTTTTACTTGTCGAAAAACTGAGTAGCTAAATTATTTAGTATTTAATTAATTAACTTAATCATTGATGTTAAATGAATCAATTGAAAAATATCGGTTAACGGGGGCTTTTAGAATATTTCCAAAATTGTATATAAATATATATTTTTTTTTTTTTGACGAAATGTTATTATTATATATTATTATTGACAAATAAAAAACAACACAATTTTTCTGATGCTTTTTTTTTTTTTTTGATTTTTTAGTTATTTAAATGTAAGTATTTGAGTAATTTAAATGGACTTAACCAAACATATATACTCACATCGGAAAAAGCTATTCTTAAAATACATAAAACAACATTTGATAATATATTTCATCAAAAAAAAAATATATGGCACGTGTTTGGCCCACGCCTGACACAAAAAAAAAACTCAGACAAAGAGCCGGTGAATTAGTCAAAGATTTGAAACGCTTTGCTGATTACTTTATGCAAAAACAAAAAAAATAATAATAATAAATTAGTTTAGCAAAAAATCATAGAATTATTTTTTAGACACACATACGGAAAGATTAATTATATATTTAGCACTGACAAGTGATCCATGCTTTTTACAATAGAATTTTTATTACGTTTTTTGCTTTTTTTCAGCTGTCAGTTAAATTTCCCCAATTTGTTTCCACAATTAGTTTTGGATTAGTTCGTCACCGTGACGAAGACTTGAATAAAAATATGCTGAATTATTTATTATATCGTTATGCCATACATTTATTTAAATGAATAAAAGTTAAGTTTTGTCTATTTTAAAGAGGTTAACCTTAAAAACAAAACAACAAAAAATAAAGCTATTAACGCTTAAGACTTTTTGTGAACTCGGCATTCGATAAACACAAACAAACGCACAAATGGAGTTTATTGCTCTTTGCCGAGATTGGGACACTTTCTACATGGAAAGGATTATTAAGAGATTTTCAAAATGACAAAAAGACACAGAATGAAAGAGTGAAGGAGAGAGAGTCAAAAGTTTTGCTATTTGCGACAGACTCAATAATTCTCGCATTTTATGGCGCAAGTTTTATTCGAATTGTTTTGTGTTTTTTGTCGTTTCTACTGGTTCCACACTCCCACTCCCCAATTGTGCTTCCGTAGTTTGTAAACTTTCTAGTGCGACCCATAAAATTATATAAAATATTCTATCCAGCGGGTTTTACTCTCTGTTTGCTTTCATTTAAGCTGTCGTTTGCTGCTGCTGCTGCTGCTGCTGACAAAAGTTGAAAGAAAACAATTTTTGTGGCATCACCAAAAACAATGTTGGAATGCCTTGCCGAATGTCAAGCTTCTTGTAACTCTAGATTATTTATTTTTAATGGCATTACATCAGGTTTTTTTATGAACCCAAAAAGTATTTCTTTCCATTGATTGACAAAAAGAATGAGTCACAAGCGAAAGCTAATTAATCGCATTTATGGCCATAATATAAATTGTTTTTGTTTTTATTACCAAAAATTAAACCAAATGTTTAGGCAATAACAAAACACTCTTTTCATCAACTAGAACAATAGAAAACGCCGTATGATTGATGCACACTACTACGTATACGTAATATGTACATAGAAACATCCGTTTTGTCTTAACCACCAGCAATTGCATGCCAGTTAAATTTGACTTGCTACAACAACAACAACAACTCATAATTGTTCAAACATCCGGAGTGGCAACATCGAGGCTAATGATGAACACCAAAACGAATGAAGACTGTGACCAAAAAAAAAATTAAATTAAATTTGTGGAAAAAAAAACTGTTGACGACGCTGATTGCAAATTAAATGCTAAGAAGGCAAAGACAACAACAACAAAAAATAAAATCAAATTAAAATGTAGTTTTTATGTTTTACATACAAAAAAGTTAAGATAAATTTGTGGTTTTCATTGTTTAATATATTAAAAATAAAAATGCAAACCAAACTAAAAACTCAACTGCCAAATTAGTAAATGATTTATGTACATATAGTTTATATATATTGTACGAGCACAAATTTCTTAGCTCATCGTAAATTTTGAATTCGCGTGCCAAAGACTCGGGACACACGAACAGAACAAATTCGAACAACTTGTTCAAAGAGGTTTTGGTTTAAATTTAAAAATGATGTCTGATTTCTACGGCAAGCTAATTTCTATTCTTATAAGCAATAATGTAAAGCTTATTATTAAGGAACTAAACATGTATATACTTTGTTGCGGGGTATTTCCCAAATGTTGATATTCTGTGAGTTTGTCAGAAATCGAACAAAAAACTCAACTAAAATTTAGAAAAGCTTTTTTTATACAACGAATATATAATATATTTATTTAATTATTTGCAAATGCACACTTTTGATTGTGATTATGTTTAATTGAAGAGGCACTTGCGTAGCATTCGCAATTCATGGGGTAGCTCAACGTAATATTGTTGGGCAACATCGGTGAAACAATTGCCATCAAGTTGTCCAACATAAACGCCCATTTCGATTGCCTGTTTCATATCCTTAGTCAATGCGTTATAGGCCAACATCATTTTGGTGCCGCATACCAACTTAAAGGATTGCTTGCATGACGCGGCCATTTCGGCACTTTTCGCTTGAATCCTTTCCGTCAAAGCCAGAAACTTTTGAGCTGCGGCCGAACGTAGCTCATTACTGGGACATAGTCGGATAGTACTGTAAAAGACTTCGGTGACCTCCTGTACAGTTTCGGCAGCTTGAACATTGCAGGCAATCGTATTCGTTGGTTTAAAGAAAGCTGCAACTAGACATTTATATGTCGGATTAACTTCACAGCGATCGTCGGCCTTAACACTGACAGCAAACAAGCCGAGTAATGCAATTAGTTTAAAAGACATTTTTGAAATAAAATACAATACGCTCGTGCCAGATTATTTATTGGCACTCAATCGATGCCATAGATAATGCTCTTAGCTATGCTGTATTAACAATGTAGATTTTAACACAGTTAACTAACTAATCGTTTCACGTTATACAACATTTCTAAAGCCGTCGCAAAACGCATTTGCATGGCTTGTAACTGTGCTGAATTTGACCCATGGGGCAGCGCTTTCAAGTTGACAAAAGTTGAGAATAATACAGACATATATATGAATATACATATATGTAGTATAAGTTTCAACTTTGTTTACAATACCAAAATGTTTTTGTTGTTGGCATGTTTACAGCGCCAAATGGGCAAACACAGAAAAAATACAAATGAACATATACAAAAAAACATTTCAAATGGAATTTAAGGGGCCAAAATATACCAAATGTTTTACAAGCAACGAAGTTCGAATACCCTATGGAAGTATTGACGTTAATGTAACATATTACGAATTAAAAAAATGATCAAAAGTCTTAAATATATTTTTATAAGTTTAACATTTTTTTAAATCTAAACGAAACAAAAAAATTTATAATGAAATTTTAAACTTTTCGAAAAATGCTTTTGTGCATTTCTAGATTTCAAATATATATTTTTTGATCACTTGGATGTCATTTGAACATGTTTGGCCTGTTGACTTTGCCTTCTCTTCTTTTCGACTTTTTTTTATTTTTTTGTGTGTTGAAAAGTTTTCCATTCAAGCTGCAAAATGTCAAAAGAGGCATCAAAACGCAGAGTGCCATTAAATTGTGTATGTCAGTATAAGTTTATATAAATGCATGTTTGGTATTTTTTCTTTTTTTTTATAGTGTATACTGGAAAATCCTTTTTAAGGCACAAATTCAGCTTCATTAAAATTGAAATGATTTTTCAGAGCTAACCCTTTGTGCAAGGCCTTATGCCTTGCTTAAAATTTGAATAAACAGAAGGGACCTGAAATCTACACTGAAAAAATAAAGATATCTTGATGAAATCTGGAAAGAAAACTATTTCTTATCAAGTTAAGAACACTCTTTTCAATACATAAAATTTTATTAAGAATCAAGTTCTTGGAAATTAAATAAAATGTTTTAAATTTCATAGCCAAAGAATTTAGCCTTGAATCATAATAGTATTTTGATCAAAAGTACATATTTTGTGGAAAAATTTCTTTTTTTTCAGTGTATAAATTCAAATTAGTTTATAGGACATTTCCTATGAAAGCACTGTAGAAGTTTTCAATGGGCGACAAGTTTTCTATGTGTGCGTGTTTTTTTTTTTGCCAAATCAAATGTCTTAAGAAGCAAGGCTTTTGCAAAAGTAATATGTATCTGTGTGTACACTTACATGAATGTATGTTTGTGTGTGCGTTTAAGTCCATATGCTCAAGAGCTCGCATCAGCAAAATTGTGTTGAAGGTCAAAACGAATAACAGCTGACCGAGCATGTTGTACATGTACTATGTACATATGTATGCAAGCATGTTACATGTAAATACAGTTATTCTATTGCATTCACACAGCTTCAATCTGCCCAAAAAATGTCGACTGCAGGCTGCAGCTGCGTCGCGTCGCTGCGACTCTTGTCATATGTTTTTTTTTTTATTTTTTTATTTATTTGTTTATTTGTTTTTCGTTTTTCGTTTTTGTGGCTCGTTTTCTGTTGTTGTCGTTTGTCGTTGTTGTCATATTGTTGGTTTTTTTTTCTTTTTCTTTCTTTTTTTTTTGGCACGAAAGGCGACATGCATTAAAATTGATAGCTGCTGACGTGGGTGCGCAGGGGCATGATAGAAAATTGGGTGGTGGAGGGGAGGGCTGAGAAAACTAAAAGAAGAAATGGAACTGACAGCATGTATGTACATATAGAGAGGTGTCTTCAAAGCATCTTTGCCTTCGTTTTTTTTCTTTTTTTGTGCTGTATATTTCTCATGTTTGTATGTACATATGTGCATATATATAAAAATACGTACTTTATGTACATAAGTTTGTGTGAATGCTTTTGCACTTTGCTTTTTGTTGCTGTCGCTGTTGTTATTGTTGTTGTTGCTCGCGTTGGTGCCAATATGTCTGCCAGTGCAATCGAATTATATTTGTACCTCTCTCGCTCTCTATCTTTAGTTTGGCATATGTGTGTGTGTGTGTGTGTGAGCTTTTAAGTGAGTTGCTGTCGCTGTATCGTTTTACGTGTGTGCGTGTATGCACCGAGATAACTGTCAAAGCAACAACTACAATTACCGTGGCAAACAAAAAAAAAAAAGACAAGCAAGAAATAAAAACCGATAACAAAAACATTGAAAGTTCTCGTGTACACAGCATAATTGTAAAAATGAAATACGAACAGAGTGCAAAAGAACGAAAACAATTAAAACTACCGTATGTACAAGTTGAAAAGAAACATGATTAAATCTTAATTTAAAGACTGTTGTAAACTGAATTTAAGTTTGTTTCAATTAACACAAAATGTGTATATAAAACAAGAGAAACGAATATTTCAAGGTTTTGAATCAAGTTTCATTTTCACCATATCAAATTGTGGAATTTGTTATTTTTTCCAAGTGAAAATTCTTTTCTTATCATAATAATTACACCTAGCTTGTCAATGGCAAAATTTTGTTACAAATCCATAAAAAAATGTCGCACACTTACGATTTCTAGCCCTATCAAGGCTATTGAAAATTTATTATCAACACTATTAGATTATTATCAAGTAAAGTTATACAGGTGAATGTTTCAAAAATACTAGTTAAACATAAAACATTGGTCAGGTAGAAGCTTATTAGTTAATCTTATCGATGGCGATAAGAACGCAACAATATATAAACAGTTATCGGGTTTTCGATGCTTCATTTACATTTAGTTTCGTTGTTAACATCAGACGGTAAAGTTGATATATTAAGCATGCCCGAAATACGCCCCCTATCGCCAAATCTACAACGCGCGGCCATCGAGCAGCTTAACGAAGTTCCCGAACGCCTCGACGCGGATTTAACGGCACTTCGCACTTGGATCGACCAGCAGCCACATTTGCGAGCTCGCAAAGATGATCAGTTCCTGGTCGCTTTTCTGCGAGGCTGCAAATTTAGCTTGGAAAAGGCCAAGTCCAAATTGGATAAGTATTACACACTGCGCACACAATTTCCCGAATTCTATACCATACGCGATGTTGACAGCGAAAGAATACACGAACTATTGAAACTAGGGTGAGACAAGCTAAGCTAAAGATAAATTAACAGAGATAAAAAGTTTCTTGAACCCTGAAAGAAGAGTTCAAGGTTTGTTTAGGTTTTAAATGAAAACATTATATTTTTATAATGATTATCTTTCTGTATTCATATCTGATTTTAGCGTATCGCTACTTTTACCCATGCCCCTTAATGATGACGGCCCAAGGATCATCTATGTTAGAACCGGTTGCTATCCGTCCGACAAATATAGCTTTGAGGAGATAATGGGCCTATCGCATGCTATGAGCGGTGTGCTGCTACAAAATGACGATTACGCTTTGATCCATGGATGGCTTTTTATCTTAGACTTTACCAACTATTCGGCTGGACATCTATTGCAAATGACGCCAAGTGTTGTAAAGAAGATGAGTGTCTTTGCCGAGGATGCAATGCCCGTGCGTGATAAGGGCAAGCATTTGATCAACACCAATCCTATCTTTGAGTCAAGTTTCAATATGTTGCGCTCGCTTTTGCCCGCTAAGCAACAGGATCGCGTAAGTTTAACTTAACCTTCCGTTTTTATTGATTACTTTCGTAATGCCTTCTTTCATGCCTTACTAGATCACTGTGCATAGCAGCAATTTGGAATCACTGCATGCTTTCATTCCACAAAAATATTTACCAACCCATTTGGGTGGCGAGCAGGGCACAATCGAGGAGCTAATTCAAACCAGTTGGAAAGGCTTTTTGGAACAACGGCAATACATTGTAGACGACGCAAAGTACGGCGTCGATGAAAAGCTGAGACCTGCTGGTCAATCATATGATTACAAAAGTATTTTTGGTACTCAAGGCTCATTTCGCATGTTGAATTTAGATTAAATAATTGTTTATGACATTAAAAGAAAGCGTGATCGAACTTTGCATTCGTAATCTCGTAAAGTACTTTCGTAATCTCTAAAGTACTTCAGCACAAGTTTGATAGGTAAACACTTTTAATTTAATTACTCTTGATTCCATTGATTGGAATACTGGCGCCCACATTAAATGGAACAGCCAAATACGTATTTAAAATTAATTCCATATAGTACTTAACCAACTGATTTATGAATAATATCAAAAGCCTTCAATTAATTTAAAGGATTGCGAGTTCATTCGAATGGGGAAAAAAACGCCCAAGTTGTGGCGCCACCTGCCAGCTTAATTTTTCTGCGAAAATAGCATTGAACAAATATATTCTTAGAATGTTTTTTTTTACGAACAATTTGCTTTGAAGTTTCATTAAATGTTTCAAAATTTGATTCAAATGATTGTAAAGTTTTTAGTTTCACGAAATTCTTCATAAAATTCGCTTAAAATATATGTAAAATAATTTATACTTATGAAGCCAGCGGAAATCGGCCCTTGATCATGGGCCAAGTTAGCCAAACTAAATATTTGGGTGGCAATCAATAAAATTGATAAGTCGGCGAACGAAACCAAACCGTCCATCATTCGTGTTAATTTGCATTCGGTTTGTTATTTATTTATCGAACGTTTTTGAAGTGCCGTAAATTGATTGTTTCATGCGAGAGATTTGTGTTCGAAGGCTGGCGTGCTATAAATTCAATGTGAAAGGCCTTAGATTAACGACCCATCGATTGATTTCGATTTTCAACATTTCGATCAAGATCGACATCGAGACATCGCGAGATGAATGAAGACGTTGAAATATACCAAAAAAAAAAAAAGAGACGACAGCTTTGTTTACTTTAAACATAAGCAAGAAATGTTTTGAATACGATATTTTAACTGTCACAAAGAGTTAGGAAAAGAGGAACATAAACAATTGTAAAATTAGTTAAAGTGCTCCCAAAACCGGATAAATAGTACCATAGAATTTATAATAAGTTGTTAGATTTATGTTTGTGTGAAACGCAGCTGCTCGTTTTTGATTTATATTCACAAATATTGACTTGGCGTATTCGAAAATTTATATGCGAAGAAGCTTTTTCATTAAAATCATAGAAATAGAAACTAAATAAATATTGCTTATGACAACAAGAACAGTGCAAATGTTTTGCTGCCTCCTCTCTCTCTCTCTCTCTCTCTCTCTCTCTTTCGCACTTTTTGTTTACTTGTTGTTGGCCAAGGTTATAAATCAAATTGTCGAAAATAAATGCAAAGAACTGAACAAGTATCGACGACTTAAATACCCTTTAACTAACTCAAATGAAAGTAAATCAATTTCAATGTGTGAAAAAGTAATTTGTTTTTACAGAAAAAGCTTTAAAAATAAATATTTAAAAAAAAATTAAAAAAATTCTTAGTTAAGTTGCGCATAATTCTTGAATTTCTCAAATATTTAATAGCGGCAAAATACGAAAACGAATAAACAAATTGATCCAAAAGCGCCGGGGTATATTCCATTGTAATGACAACTAGCAGACAAATTGATTTTTCGGCTGCTCGAAACCATGAACCATGTTTATTTATTTAAGAATTTGTATTTTTGGTTCTTAACTCGCCGTTCTTGGCTGACGTCAAACGGTCCGGACATGAATTCTCGATACTCGACGCTTGAAAAATACTCAAAACGAAATACTCAATACTCAATACTGAATACTCGATGGTTGATGCTTTTTTGTACGGAACGGGGCGCGTGCCATGAAGATAATCATTATTGCTGTAGTACTTTGGTTGAAAAGAACATCAGTCTTTTGGGTATTTGTATTTGCATTGACCTTGGCAACAAACCAAACAAAATCGAAAAACAAACAGAACCAAAAACTTGTCTGTATTCTGACAATTTGGCATAAATAAGCGAACCGTTTACACAGAATCAAACAAAACATCAGCAAAAATCAAGACGAATTTTTGAAAATAAACGAACTCATAGTAGCATTATAATCCCTAAACCACTTGAACAACAAATTATGCGATCAATTTGTCAAAAATCAAAAACACAAAATTCTTAATTAAATGCTACAAAGATGCAACTAACAAAGAAGTATATATATATTTTGTTTACAAAGACGATTTGCTGATTCATTTGCTGAAAAATAAAACCACGTGATTTTCGCAATTCACTTTCAGCTCGTGCCATTTTCATTTGCCTAGCAACTACTACAAATTTGGACAGATTCAATATGCCAACGACAGACAGAAAGACACAAAGACAGACAGTGCGTCGCGTCGTGTATTGCAATTGACGTCTGTTTGGTCAAAAAAAAGCCAAATCCAATTGTATGTGTACCCAAAAAGCATCTTTGGCAATTTACATGCGTTCTCGTCGTTTGTAGTTTGTTCGAAATTAATTTTGACTGCCCCCGCCAGCAAAGTGGAAATATGATGAACGCTGCGTGGGGTCAGCCAACTAGTGCTAGTAGGACTGACTACAATATGAGTCAATTTCATAGACTTGTTTCCAGATGCTTTTGCCCGGGAACGACGCCCCACAATGCGCAAAGTCAGGTAATTATAATTTTGGCAAAGGGCCCACATAGATTTATTTTCTAAATAATTCTATTCAGCCAAAGTGTCCCCTGCTGTTGCTAGCGTACTGGAAACTTTTGGCTTTTTTTCTACAGATAGAAAATAATATGTATACATATATGAATTTCAATATGTAAGATACATTTTGGTTGTTGTTGTTATTCATAAGAAACACACGACAACAACTTGACCCCCCATCAAGTTGCGAATCTTAAATCTGGCCAATATTATTGAGTGAACTAAACCATTCGAAATTGTGTTTAAAGCGTATGAAATTGAAGGGTGTTAGTTAAAAATGAGAAAAAAATATATTAAGTTTTGCAAGGTTTTTTACTTGATTAAACTTTATGCATTTTACAAGTATTTATTTTATTTAACAAACATTTTTAACAGCGAAAACACGTAAACTTTCCGAGAGTATTTTTTTTTTTAGAACCTGTACAAACACAAAGTACTTTAAAAACACATGGATAAAAGTGAAAAATATAATTCAAAGCATTGAATGCAAAATTAATCAATAAAATACTAAAATTCAGCCTTTTTTACCAGCTCTTTCTTAGTAAAATAAGTTTACAAAAAAAAACCTTAAGAATGTGTTAAATTCAACATTGGTTTTCTTTTGTGTTTTCTATTAAAAATAAAGTTATAAAGTTGAAAAAAATTAACAAATAGTTCAATCTGAAACAAAGTACACGAACAAATCGTAATAAAATTTATTTTAATATTTTTATTAAGTTGTAATTTGAATCAACTTTCATTTTATGTCATTTGATAAAAAAAAAAAATAAATAATTATTTTTCAACGTATCATTGGTTTGCATGAAAGGATAAATAAATTCTATCTAGCAATAAAATATTTCAGTTTTAGTTTTTATATATAATTTAATTGGCCTTAGAAAACAATGCACTTTGCACACTGTGCGTATTTGAGTTAGAATTGTCATTTGGCAAAGTCGACCCACTTAATTGGCAATTGGTTGTTGTTGTTGTGTGCTTAGCATTAGAAATTAGATCATTATTATATTATATCATTTTTTTATCTTTTTTTCATTTAATAACAGATTTCCGTCAAAACAAACAGAAGGTAAATGTTTTAAGAGGCAACACAAAATTTCATAGAAAAAAAAAAAACAAGAAAAGTGCGTCAGCAAATGCAAATTTTGTTGTTTTTTCGAAAAAAATATGTTTTCGACTTTAAGTAGTTGAATTTGTTTTTTTCTGTGCTGCCTGCTGCCTCTCGTCACTTGCCCAGCTCTTAGGTTTATCTTATTCCGTTGTGTTTTTGTTCAATTTTTATATACGCATATTATATCTTTTTCTTTTTTTTATTCGTTCTCTCCCATTTTTTTGTTTTATCATTTTATGTTCTTGTTTATTATTTGTCTAGCGATTGCAGAGGATTTTAACCCCTTGGCGTCAACATTATATTTCTACTTAATGCAATTATGGCTCTGATGTTGAATGTTGATGTTAATGTTGACTGATCGCAGTCTTAATGCCGTTAAATGTATCTGCAACCTTTGTCTCTGTTGTAACTGTTTCTGTTTGTAGAATTTTATTCCGCTAGCAACTTTTCTGATCTTTACTTTCTTTGGCTTAATGCCATTACACATACATATATTCACATATACACTACAATATTTGTACGGATATTTTTAATAATAAGTAAAATCTTCATTCCGGAAACTTCATGATTAAATCTCATAATAAAATTTCAAAATTTTAATCAAGAAAAAATCATTTTACTGTTCCTAACGATTTTAATTTTATTTTACTTAGCTCTTTAGATATTATTACTACATTTTTCATGTAATTTTTTTTTGATTTTTTTTTAGTATAGGGTATTTGGTATTTCTACACTATTCAAAGTCAGCTGTTTTTCTTACTTAATTTTTTTAGTATGTATTTCATTTAATCTGTTGTCTATCTTTTTGCTACTATCTCCGCTAGCTGCGAGAGACAATCGATGACTCATCTAAATGCCTGGGGGACTAATCGAAATTCACTTGCGACGACTGTCACGTAGCCCCCCCATTGAGGCAAATGACGAATGCTTGGTTCCCCAAGTGCGATTAGCTGGCAACACACACACACACACACACACACATTTGAACCAATAGATTCGATTCGCTAGATAATGATGAATACTTTTTACTTGAATGATGAATGATTATTTGGTTTGGGTCTCTAGGCGCTAGACTCTAGACTCGTAGAGTAACCTCCAAACATTCTAGAAAGTTCAAGCGTATCCATTTATTATCTATAGAAGCCTATATTAATTTTATTTATTATTTTTTCTAATAGCACATTAATGTCTAAATCAATAATAAAAGCTGTTAAACAAATTTGAATGCAACTATCAGACGCTACCAATTATTGCCAAAGCTATATCAGTTTGGCAGATGATTGCTGAAAATAAAAATTAATTTAATTATACCAATTTGGCAAGCATAATATAATCTTTGTTTGCTTTTTTGCGATTTTTTTTTGTCGTTGTTGTTTTGAATGCTTTGAATAAACAATAGTAGCAACAATAATTAAGCAAGTCTGCTGCGGTTAGTGGCCCCCCAACGGAGAACATGGCAACAACTAAACAAAGTTAAATGAAATAGTAGAAGTGGAAATTGAAATTGAAATGAAACTGGGTCTTGTCATTCAAATGATGACGTCTCTGACGGTCAATGGGCAACTTTTTGTGTGAATTGCTGTTATTATTGTTGTTGTTGTTCTTTTCGCCGTTGTTGTCAGTTGCTGACGTTTAACAAAGTTTTTCGCTTTTGTAATTTCCGATTTGCTGAAGCGTTGCAATCGCATCGCATTATAATACAAATTTTCACAAAACTTATCAAATGTGTTTTTGTTTGACTACGAGATACTGTGTTGAGTATAATAACTTGAAACTTCATAATGCTACGTGGAAAACTCGTTGCAAGCATGTGTTTAAGAGGAAAAACCATAAAAATATATTTCATTTCTAAAAAGCAAATTTTGATTTTTAAATTCACACCATTTTTAATAAAATTATGGATTTTAAGTTAAGGGTTCCGATAGTTTTATGAAAAAAATACTTTTAAAAATATTATATATTGTCAAAAATTGGATTTGAAGTTATTCCTGGCAACTACAAAATACATTAAGGTACTTAGCTTGTTAAAAAGCGGAAAATTCAATTATTGTTCAACGTAAAAAGTTTATCTACAATGAAAGTTTTTTCTTAGCACCAGCATAGAGGCCGTAGTGAATGTAACCTTCGTTTCGATTCCATTGTACCAAATGCGATCAATGCTGACTGTTCGCTTCATTTTCGTTCGTTGCTAAGCGCTCAAGCCGACTGCGTCAGCGTCAGAGTCAGAGTCAGCGACTGCGAAATGTTGATCGCTGTTTCATTTGTGTATGTTGTTGTTGTTGTTGCTGTAATTGTTGTTGGTGCTGCTGCTACCGCTTGGCAACAGCAACAGCAAAGGCAACAGCAAACTTCAACGTTTCGTTTTCGCCTTGTTCGACCTCTTCTTCTTGCTTTGAGTTGGTGACGTGAAATTTTGTTTGTTGCCGACGCCAAGGAGGAAATGAATGTCAATTACTCACGTACACACAAATACACAAATGCAGATTGTGTTGTGCACATGCACATGCATATGTACATACATATGTACGTATGTATGTTTGTGCATAAATTTTTGGGGCTGGCGTCTCGGTCTGTCTTTCTTTCTGTCGGCGGATTGCAGCAATCGCACGTTTTTTGTTTTTTTTTTCTCGGTTTTTTTTTTTGGTTTATCAGCAACGAAATGAAAGTAGCAGCCGCAACATTTGCATAGGCGCCACAAAGATACGTTAACCTTTTGGCGATTGTCGCCACACAGTTTGCCAACAGATATAGATTCAGATACAATATACTCAAACACACACATTGATTGATTGTTATGTGTAGCTTTGACCATATGCTAATTAGTTTTAAGATTTTTGTTGTATTTTTTTTTGTTTGTTTCGTTTTTAAGTTGTTTTTTTTTTTTGTTTTGTAGCGATTTCATTGAACCCTGCTCCCACAATTTGAATTTAGCCTTGATGTAGCACGAACTGGGGCACAAAAAATAAATTTGAATACTTGAATAATCAATACTTTAAACTATCAGTGATAAGAGAGAGATAATAAATGCGAAATAAACACATCAAATGTTTGTTATAAAAATAAATTAATGTTAGTTAGTTAAAAACAGCTTTATAGTATCTGTTGTTGATCATAAATAAAATAAGTGTTACAGCAGAACAGAAAAGCAATAAACTCATCACATTATCTTTATTCAAATAATGATCTCTTGCATTTTGTTTACTTACAAGCCGCCCAAAAAAAATGCTGACGCAAAAGGCAAAAACGAATAACAAGCTAATATATACTATATAGATCTTTTATATATACATTTTTTTTTTTTCGATTTTCGAACGATTTAAAATGCGCGTCAGACAAGGAACAACAAAAATATAAATTGTCACATACATTATTTAATATTTGCATTCACTCAAAATCAAATGTAAATCATATGAAAAATAATGGCATAGTAGGCTGCTTTAGTTTTGTCTCGACTTAAATATACTATTCTAGCTAATTTGCATTAATAACCGATAATTTAAACACAATCAAATCGACAAACAATTGCAACAACAATGACAACAAATAAACTGCATGCAAATAAACAAATAATTGCTAATAATCAAAAGTCAAATCGTCGGAGTAAATGAAAAAAAAATAACAATAATACTGCAAACGTCAGCAAGAAAAAAATAAAACATCTGGCGATCCGTATAGAATGACACTAATTGTCACACTCTCGATAATAACAATAAACAATTATTGATGTTTACTTGACCTAATAGAATATGATGTGTGCATATTTATAAAAAGTTTGCTGGGTTTTTTTTTCTAGCTTGTTGTTATGAAATTTGATGAGTAGACTTATTTTTTAGACTTTAAATAATAAAGAAGATCTTTCATTTATTGTATTACTTAGTTTTACTATCTGTTACTTTGGTATTTCAATAAAAAATACTTTAAAATATTACGTAAAATTGCTTTTGTATTTTTGAAAGGTAAAATAATCTTCACAAAAAACAACAATGATTTTTCTATGTTTCTTAAACTAACATTTTACACTCTTAAAAAGTTTCTACTTTAAGTCTTTGCCATGATCATTTGATTTATTTTTTTTTTGGAGAACCTTTCATCTGAGCTACCTAAAAACTGTGTAATTAGTCAGCGGCGTCAACTGTAACCAAAAAAAAAAACCAAAACTAACACGTGATTTTGCTGTCATACCGAAAGTCGCGTACCCAAACCAAAACCTTTGAGGATGCCGCCAAACGGCTTTACCATTCGGGACACTCTCTCTCTCTCGCTCTTTCTCTTTGCACGTGAGCTCATTGCCATCTTCCCATTTCGTTACGTCACAGCTTATCCATCACGGTGAGAACTATGACGTTGTTACCTCAAACCTTAGCCCTCTAACCTCAGCTCCTGCAACTATACCTCACCACACACACTTCGTCTGTGTGCGTGTCCGTGTCATTTGGTCAACGTGTCTGTCGTCATATTTGCGGTTGCTTCTCCTCGCCGCCTGTGTGGATCGCTTTTGAGCGTCAACGTGGTACGTGACTGGCATCTCTACGTGTTCCATGCCAAAAGTTGCGAATTTGCGAAACGGTTTTACAATAATCCCACAAAAAAAAACAAAAAATCATTCTTTTTTAATAAGCATTATTAAAGTGCATGAAAAAAACCTGTCGGAATATTCATATACATATATTCAATAAATGCATTTAATTTCATCAGCAATTTTGAGGTGACGTGCACGAAACTAAACAAAATTTAATCTACAAAAAAATACCATCAATAGATGATTTATTTATATAATCAAATTGCTCAAAACAAAACAAATAAATACATATATGTATAATAATAAAGAAGCTATAAATATTTCTTATAATAAATAAATTTTGTTTTCTACTTTTAGAATAGATAATGCTTTTCAATGTATAAAACCCACAGATTTTTTATATAAAATATTTTAATAATTTGTAAGATTTTCGAATGCTTTTTTTGGTACTGGAAAAATATAAGTAAATGATTTAAAATCTTTAGTAAAAATATTTATTTATTTATTTTTGAGCTTAAAATTTCAATTTTTTTCTTGTCTTATGACGTAAGTTCTCTGTTAATTTTAAGTGATCCATAAACTAAATACTTAAGCAGCAATGCTGAGTGCTTGAAAAATCCAATGGCAATGGCCCGCATAACAGCTTAAGCCCGCCCCCTCCACCCCCCCACCCTCCAAACCAGATGCATCAAGTGCCAAAGCTCACAAAATTGCCACCATAAAATTGTTTAAACTCTACTATCAAAACTTTCGCTCACACACACACACAAACACACACACACATGCTGATAGAAGATGTTTGATATTTGTTGGAAGCCATAAAATTGGAAATTATGATCATCTGGCGAGGGCACGCCCAGTCAAATAGGTGGTGAAGCTGAACAGAAAGAAAGAAAGACAGAAAAGAAAAAAAAACAAGCAAAATAAAACCATAAAAAAAAAATAAATACTTTTAGCTCTGGGTACGCACTGCAAACGGGTGCGCCAGCAACTTGCACCCAGATACAAACGTTGAGATACAGATACAACAGATATGTATATGTAGTCGATGCAGCTGCAGCTACAGTTTTGGCGGTGCAAGAGGCAAAGGCGAAGTTTGAGCTCGTAAAAAGCGCTCGCGTCTGGCGTTAAAATTTATGACTAGCCGAGGCGAGAGTGACGCTGATAGATAATAAAGCTTCTTCCCAACCATATAAGTGTGTATATATATCAACGATATATATATATATACAACATATATCTATATATATATGGCTATAGTCGTTATGGGCGTCGTTAAAGCACGAAAGTGGCATTTGCCTTATCGCTCATCGGACATCTTTTCTTTTCAAGTCCAACGAAATCTTCAAAGTGAATCTTAAAGCGAAGATTATCTGATTTTAATGTGAAAATAATGTCATTATACTTGGAATTGTTTTCAAAGTAAGAAGAACAAATAAATTATGTTTTTTGTTTTGGAATTAATATTTGTTTAATTTTTTGATAATTACATATGGCCTTTTTCACATTGCACAAATATCAAATTTACATCGAGGTTATGCTCAATAAAAACAATTCTATAATATTTTTGAAAAATCATGATGCGTGTTAAGTTTCCATATTATTAAACTATTTACAAAAAATATTAGTAAAAAATTTATAGAGTAAAAGTTGCAAGAAATATTAAGAAAACATGAAGCACAAATATCAATTTTACTGAGGTGCTTACTAAAAATATTTTCCATAGCTCTTCAATACTCTTATTCCAATCAAACCCTAGTGTTGAACAACTTCAGAGTTAAGTTTTAGTCTTGGTCTAAGTCCAATTCTAGCTTCGCTCGAAGAAGCCAGCAAGCAGGAACCCAGAACGCTTCAAGTTTGCCCGAAGTACACAATCCGTAGGACCTCACACCGAGATAGTCCCAACCATCTCCAACCATCTGGCCCCCAATAAGGACCCTATAGCGGTCTATGTGTGAGAATCCCCTACGAGGGTCAGCCTGTTCAACCTTACCTTACCTTTGTATGACATACGTTAAATGGCTAACAAATACATTTTTTATATTTTTCCTATAGGTTAATTTTTTTATTTTTTACATTGACAATCTTTGTATTTAAATACTTTTACACATTATTTTGATTTTCTTTATCAATGCTTTGAAAGATTGCAAACAATTTTGAAATAAATTCTTTATTTTAAATCAAAATCTATCTATCCCTATCACTTTTTGATATAACTAAAAATCCTAGCACACCATTTAGTCCGTTATTTCTGTCAATCTTAGCTAAAATTTTAACCTTTCAGTGTTGCTTTGTACCTCTTTGTGAAATGTAAAAAATGAAAAAAGAAGAAAAGCGACGCCAAGAACAACAAAAAAGAATGTTCATTTTGTATTAGTTTTTTGGATTGCCTTTGTGGAATATGCAAAGCGCCGACAATTTCATAGCCCACAAGCCGCAGTCCACATTTCCATTCGCATTTCCATTCCCATTTTCAGTTTCTGTTGCATTTTAAGTTGAAGTTTCAGTTCGAGTTCGAGTTCGAGTTCTACTACTAGTTGTTTGTCCCAATCCACAAGTTCAGATGGCAACAGCAGCAGTAAAGCGGCATATTAACATTTTTTTGTTATGTATTTAAGTTGTATTTGTTTCAGGTTTTTTGTTGTTGTTGTTGGTTGTGTCGACAAGACCTAGACTTGATTTCATTGTGTTTTGGGATCGTCGCATGGTTGGCTGCATGAAACGCACCAAAGAGTGACAATGGCAACATGGATGGGTGGCCAGGGAACCGTATCCGTATCCAAAGTTGGCTCTGGCCAAAGCGCACACAATGGCGCCCAGTTTTTTGGTGAAAAGCTGAGCGCATTTTCAAAGCAATACATACGTACTACGTACCTAGGTTGTATACATAATTCGCTCTATTGTTTCATATGCATTTTACTTCATTTTTTTTTTTTTTGTATTTCGCTCTTGTCTTGTTTTTTTTTTTTTTTTTAACAACAACAGAACAGTTGCCCATCGTTGAGGAGAGGAAACGTTGAAACAGACAATACCCATAGTTACCAGCAATTAGTTTCAGTTTTACACACACACACACACACACAGACACAAGTAAAATTTTCACCGTTTGCTATTTTGGCGAAAGTTAACATTTTGCTGGGTGAAAGATTCAGATAAAACACACACACACACACACGCAGACACACACAGACAAAACCAAAAAAAAAAAAACGGTGTTAATCCAGAAACGCATCAGAGTTGATTATTTTTGTGCTTCCAGCATTTTTGCATTGTATTCGAGCTACATTTAAGAAGAAGAAGTTAATTTTTTAGGAATTTTCTTTCTTTTCGCACTTGAGTTGTTCTTAAGAATCTGAAATTTAGATGATAAATGATACATTTGAGTTCATCAGAGCATATGTTGAGCTAACGAGGAATTTTAGCTTTAAAGCAAAACGATTTTAGTTTCGAAACTCTGTTAAATATTTAAGTTACTAGGATTGTTGTGAATGTTAAGGATTCACTCATTTTTTGTTACAAAAATAAGTTATAATACCTTAAAATTAACGTTTGATGTTGTTAAAAAGCAACATGTTCTTAAGTTTTTCAATTTTTTTTAATTTATTTTACATTTTTGTAGAATAAGATATTTTATCTAGAACTTTTTTACCCCTTCACTTAACTTAAACTTTATTTTATCAACATCTTTTCGTAATTTTTTTTTCCTTAACTTTAACTCTTAACTATTCCTAGTTTTTTTTTATTATATTATAATCGATTGCCAATCATCAAATAGACATATTACTAAATTTATGATTAGTTTTCTTCATTTTGTTGTTGTTGTTTTTTTAACGGTAGACACATCGAACATTTTACTTTGATGGAGTCGAATGTTGTTCAATCAAGCAACGAATTGGACAGATTCAGAGTTGCAATTGGCAATAATAAAAATAAATAAAAATAAAAATAACAACAACAACAAAACAGTCTGTCAATGCCTTGAGTTACATAAGCGTTGAACTTTTTGCTGCTGATTAAACCGCAACATCAAAAACATGACAGAGCGACAGACAAGCCGGCAGACAGAGACAGGCAGGTAGAGCGAAAGATAGCGAGACGAAACATGACACAGGGAACATGGCAGTGAGAAGGGAAAGGGAAGGGAAGGAGGGGGGGCTAGTCAAGTACTATGTAGAAGGCAAGAAGCCCCACAAAGACGGCCACAGTCGCAGTGGGTGCCCCTCTAACTGCCTTCACATACATCAGAGGTGGTAAATAATGGCAAGGGCTATATAGTAGTAGTAGTAGTATAGTGTGGCAGAGAGACGAACGAACGGACGGACGAACGGGCGGACGGACGGGGTCGTCTCGAGCCATAACACGGCATGATACAGGCAATTAAACAATTGTAAACCAATTGATACACACGCTCATTAATTAAATTAAATGATGGAGAAACAAACTAAACGAAGAGAAAAGCAAACCACAGCCACCACTGAGCGAGCACCACAAGAGCTAGTTTGCCAGTGAAATTAAAGAGCTGGCGAGTAGGGAGGAGAGTGACTATAAAGGGGGGGCAGGGGCAGGCAATGAGGAGCTATACCACAACAATCAATCATGCCAATTAGTTTTAATAGCCCCTCGCACAGTAGCCGTCGTCCGTTGCTGTTGTTGTACTAGATGCATCTGGCAAAAGCCAAAAGAGAAGCTGCAAGCTGCGAGCAATAACTGCAATTAAAGACCCAGAAGCCCGGCTAGAACAGAATACACAATGCACAGCAAGAAAAAAAGATAATAGTGGACAAATAATAATTACTTAATATTTATTTATATAAAAGATCATGTAACTAGTGCCCTAAAGTATAAGTAGTAAAACTTCTAGCACTAGAAAAATGAAAATAAATAAAAAAATATATATATTAACAAAAAAAAAAGATTTATTTGGTTAGGTAAAACCCCAAAATCGATACACCTTTCAGTAGATATTTTCTAAGAAAACTTTGTAATCAATTACAAATAGAAAAAAAAACTTTTAATGACATTGCTTTAATTTCATACAAAGTAAAGCCTTGAAGTTAGCCGTGCAATAAGTTTTAATATTTATTAAACAGCAATGGGGATTTTTTAATGAAAAGTTCCCCAACTAAATCTATTAAATATATCATTTATAATTTTTCAAACATGCTCAAATTTACAATGTATTCACTAATATATATTTATCACTAATAAATAATATTTATACTCAAAACAAAAAATAAAAATCATATTAAATAAATGACATTTATTATTTTTTTAACTTTATTTTGTAGAGAATTTGATTTTTTTAATGAAAAATTATTTATGAAAAGTTGCAAAATTCTTAAAAAATTTTAAATCGTAAGAACAACGAACGAGTTAAAAAAAAAAAACATTTAAAATTTCTTCATTGAATATATTTTTAGTTATTTTTCAAATTATTTTTTCAGATTTTAACTCAATTTTTAAATTTTTATCTACATTTTCTTAAGCATTTATAGCCAAACTTGTTCACAGTGTATATATAGATATATATATACTATATAGCTGACAATGAATAAGACCAGGACCAACAGCAAATACCCAGGCCAAGAGACCACATTACCAAGACGTAAGACTTACTAGGCTCAAACTCAACTCAACTGAGGCGGGTAATGAGCACAGCGCCGTCGGCTGGTCGTTAAGTTTAACGCCCTGGCCCCCAACCAGGCCGATGTAGATTTGTTAAAATGCTACATAATGGGGATATGGAAGAGAGAGAGAGAGAGAGCGGAGAGTTGAAGTAGCAGCAGCTGATGACATGTAATCAGCTTGGCTGCTGATGAGCCCCAACTGCTCTGCTCTGCTCAGCTCTGCTCTGCAATCGGCTGCTTCCTCTACCTTCCTTTGCAATCAAGAAGACACTTGACGGCAGCATAAAATTAAACGTCGACAATTAAATGCAATTTGAAATTCTGAAAACCCCATTTAGACCCACTGGGCGCACTATGAGATGACTCATCGCCAAGACAAAAACAAAAAGTAAAAATAAAAAAAAACAAACAGGAAAACTTTTACTTCTTGGGTTAAGAAACGGCTTAAAGGGTAAATAAGTCTAGGCAAAGTGCCAGGAAAAAAAGGAATAAAAAGTGATGCATAAATGAAAACCATATAATCATTACATTCCGTCGATTCGTCATTACATTATACATTACACTATACATTACATTATACATTACATTAAGTCTTCTTATTTATCGATAACAAAAACAAAAAGTGCATTCTGCCAGCGAAAAAACTGACTGATAAGACAAAAATAAAAAAGAAAACATAACAACAGTTCAATTAAGTTTACAATTTATCTAGTTGATAGCAAGAAGTAAACAAAGTCAAAGCACCGTTAAGTGCAATACAATAAAAATCAATGCGATAACGATAACGATACTATCGATCAACGAACTCTTTTTAAACACAACTCGAACCAAATTGTCAACTTTATAGTACGGCTAAGAGCAAATTGAGTGCATTGAACTGTCTTTTGTCAACTCTCATTTTTTTTCGAGTATTTAAAATAATATGTTTATATAAAATTGGGGTGCAGTGCACCCAAAATACGCTTCTTATGATATGATAACTTGTTGATCGTGACACGCTTTGTAAACACAGTGAATAAATTCGTGGGGAAGATGAAAGACGAAAGACGGGTTCTTAAATGCATTTTCGGTATTTGCAGTTGTCATTTGCGGCCTTGATTCCAGGGTTCGTTTGGTTGATGTATAATATTTAAACAGCTGTTATTTTCGATTGTCTTAATTGGAATTTAATCACTTGTCAACAAATGCTTCAAACATATCAGCACTCGGATAAGGTAGACGAACTTATATACAAAAAAAAAAAAAAAAAACAAATAGCTCATTATTTAGGTCAAAAGTTTAACTTTAGTTAAACGTAAAACAAACTATGAAAAAAATTGTAAACAATAGTTTTTAATTACACCAAGGGTTTTTTTTTCTTGCTTTTTGATTAGCAAACTTAAGACCATAATAAATATGACACTGCGTATTTGTTTTTTTCTTTTTTTCTATTCTATGCTTCTTTTTTTTATCAAACTGCTGCATTTTGTGCTTAAGGTTTTTTGTTACCATGGGCTGTTCAAAGACTTGTTCGTAATCACTTTGATCGTTTGCTGACTTGGTCTTTTCCCTCTCTCAGTTTAAGTTATTATAGTATTTTTTTTTTGTGTGTTTTTTAGTGGGTTTATTCACCGTTGTTGTTGTTGTTGTGTTAGTTGTCGATTGCTGGCCACCGATTTTGTTGTTGCCAAGCGAAAACTTTCCTATTTATTTTTGTTTTTTTTTTTGTTGCTTTTTTCTTCTTATGTGTTGTTATTGCTAATGCCTTGGCTTTGTTGTTTGCTGGTCGGTTTGTTGTTTGCTAGCCGACTTGTTGCTTTTGCTGTTTGTGCTGTTGTTTGTGGCTCGTTATCATAGCTAACGATCGCTTGCCATTGCCAAGCTACTCTACACAAAGTGGGAGTTCTCGGCTATATCAACAATTGGTGCAAAGTTGACAATGCAGTAAGATTTTGTATAAAGCTTGATTTTGTGCTTGGTGAGCTTGAAGCAGCTTGAAAGCTCAACAAAGCTCATTAAAGCTTAACTTAACTTTATATAAATAAACCATTTTAATCTTAATGAACTAAGTAGTAAACTTAAGTAATAAATAATAAATTTTTTTAAATCTTAAAATTAAAATTAAGCAAGCTTTACTTGTTAAATATACTTTAATGAGCTTTATACAAAAACGGTACTTGACCCTTATTATCCCAATCCACTTTTAGCTTTAAAGAGCTTCTAAGCTCAACTTCAAGCTTTAAAGAGCTTTTAAGCTCAACTTTAATGGGAAAATGTGAAAAAAAGAAATTTAATGCTTTAGCGTGACACTCAAACTTTCTTAATAATTAAAATATTAACATCTTAAACATTTCCAAACTAAAAGTTTCAAAGCATTGAAAAGCTTTTAAGGTGGAAATAAAAACAACTTTTATTATGTTACCCACACAAAAATTAAAGTGCATTAAAAGTTCGTCAAGACCGCAATCAAACGTAGTTTTTTTTATTATTTTTTCAAGCAACATTTGCTGTCTTTAACAAAGTTGTGTGCAGCTTTTCGTTGTTTGCATCGTTGTCGTTGTCGTTGTTGTTGCTTTTTGTTGTTTGGTAACAACAACAGCTGATGCCTGTCGTCAGATAATGATGAATAACTGTGCTGTTGTGAGTGTTGGAAAGGGGTTAGTTAGAGACAACAACAACAACAAAAAATAGGTGAAATTCAAAAGTAAGTCGCTGCTGCAAAATTCGAGCCCCGCACACAAAATGTGAGCTGAAAACGAGCAACTACAACTGCTGCCAACCAGCCAGGCTAACCTGGCTTGCAACTAGTACCAATGCTCTGCCTGCCTGTCCGTTCATCGTATCTAAAGCGCCTAGTTGCATTTTGACACCCAGCGGCCATAATTCACCGGCTTCGACTATGACACTAGCAGGGGGGGCGAAACAAGGCGATAATTTGGTCACGAAACGGGTTTTGTGTGTGTGTGTGTGTGTGAAGCAGAGAAAAATAAGCTAAGCCTAACAAGAAAACAGCAGCAGCAGCAGTAGATAAGATGTGGCACATAAATCGATGAGTCATTTGACAGGTTCCTGTTTCGACACCCTACAATATAATAAAACTAACAACAACAACAACAAAAACAATTCAGAGAAGAAGAAAATTGTTTGCCTTATCTCGAAACTCTTACGGTTGTTGCATGCAACCAATTTGCATATCTCTCTCTCTCGGTGTCAAATTGTTGTCTGCTTTTAATGGCTTCAATGTTGTTGTTGTTGTATCATCAATCTGGGTTAAAGTGCATTTATTTAATTGGAAATTTTTATGTTTATTTGCTTTGTTTTTTATTAATTATTATTGCTTATCAGATTTCCATATAAAAAGTAAAAACAAACAAATAAATAAGCAAAGCTTTCAAATACAAAAACGTGATGAAATCAAATAATTTATTAAGCTTATTAAATCCAATGACGTTTGCGAATATTTTTCGAAAGTTTTTCAAGACAAACAATTGCAATTCAAAGAGGAAATGCTAGAAATCATCAATGGTTTGTGGCTAGAAAAAAGTCTCAGAAAGGAGGGGGAAAATATATATTTTAACATTTATAGAAATGAAATAAGTTGATTTAAAAATCCTTAGTATTTTTGTGATTTCCCAAACATTCTTTAATATGAATTTTAGTAAGAACCTTATATAATAAACTATATACCAAAGCAGGGAAAAATATCTTTTGACTCTTAATAATATTATAATAAACTTAACTGAACTAAGGAAAAATATCTTTTGAGTCTTGAGATTTAAAATAACATCTTAAAGCGAAATTGTTCTCATCTTCTAGTTTGGATTACATCATTTTATTGCATCACCCTTCAATTATATATTACAAAGGGACTTTAATTAAAGCTTTCGCTAATCAAATCTTAAATCTCAACAATTTACATTTGATAGTATGAAAATTCAACATTTCATCATCATTTGTGAAAGTTAACTTTAATGTTTATTTGCAAATCTTGGCTTATCTTAAATAAATTCTACTTAGCTGACTAATAACAACAATAATAATATTGTTCAGTAAATTAAGTCACGGCATACTACATAATCAAACATTCAAGTAATTAGCAGCAGCTTATCGCCCTTCCTCTCCCTTCCGACTCGATTCACAATAATAACGTCGAATCATTTCGGCTTTAACTTTATTATTATAATATTTTTTTGGCTCTTGACGACAACAGAAACGTGAAATGAGTCAATGCATTCCATTTTCTTTTTTTTTTTTCTTAATAAAAACTGCACAAGTTTTATTACAGTCCACAGAGTTCTATGAGCTGATGAAATAACTAAAGTTTGGATGAAAAAAAGAAAAAAAAAACCCAACTTCAGCAGTTGTACAAATAGAACTACTTAAGTAAGTTAGCTTGGATGGGTCATTCTCGGTTGCAAGCACAAACTAGAAAGTTTTACTTTCGTCTTAAAATAGTTTCGACTCAATAGATATGGTGTAAACGATTTAAATCTAGATAAAAAGTATTTATTTCTTCTTTAATAACTATTAAGCAAGCAATTATTCCGGTAGTTCCTCATGCACCCTCTTATTTTCGCTACTTACTTTCGTCTTAAAAATATTGTCGACTCAATAGATATGCTCTTAAGAATTGATATAAACTTTAAAACATTCTTTTTTTCTTCTTAAAAAACTAAAAAGCAAACAATTATTCCGGTAGCTCCTCATTCACCCTCATACTTTTCTCTCCATAGTTTTTTTTTGTATAGGGTATTTGAGTTGCGTGACGATTGCTTCGAAAAAACCTCTGTTTACTAAGTCGACTCCGACTTTGAGTGGAAGCAGCACAAAGCGAATAGTTTAAGGTCAACTTGGTAACTGTTGAAACTGTTGCCAGGCCCGCAGGGCGTACCTCTAAGCGGGCTAAAACCCCTCCCGGGTGCTTTAAGACTGTTGCCAACTTGTCTGTGGCAACCAATCGATTTTATTTTTTTTTCTTTACACATTTGTTGTTGTTAAATGTATTAGTTTTTTTTTTTTCTAAGCACGACGTGGACTTTTGCTAATGCCAACTAACTAGCCAGCCAGTCGGCGAGTCGGCTCAGTCTAACTGACTGACTGACTGTTTGTCACTCTCGCCCTTCTCCTTGCCCCCCTTTTTACCCATTCATTTGCCACTTAGAACGAGCGACGGTGACTAACAGTACTTTGACTGGCTATTGTTGTTGCTTTTCTCTAGGTAATTATCTGTTGAGCCTTCAACAATCGTTGCTCGCGTGCTGTGCACCGTTTCAGTCCGCCTTACCGCCTTCTCGCCATCTCGCCCTTCTCCTCGTCACTCTCGGTCTTATTGTGTTGCCCTGTTGCTGTGCTAAGCGGCGAGAAATACAACAAAACTGTGAACCGGTCGATGAGTAATCATCAATCATGCGATATCATTAAATGTGCTCCGTCGTCTCACAATCGCACACAATGCGCACACGATCTAAATCACATTTGATCTGCTACCAACTAAGATACAACAACAACAACAAAAATAAATAATCATAAAACACACACACACAAAAGCTTATAACGACTTTAAGACACGCTGCCACAGATTAGGCTTTAAGTTTGTAAATCATAAAGAGAAATTTCGAAAATTTAAGCTGAAGAATAGTTTTTTCGTAGGTTTTTTTATAAAGCAACAAAATAAAGCAAATAAATGCGAAGACTAGAAAATTTCCCTAAGTGAAATCGATTTGTTTTTTTAATGAAGGAAACTCAAATTAGGGTTTTTTCTACTTTTAGGAACATAATTTCGCTGGCAGGGCTTTATTTGAGAGTGTTTATATTTAAACAGCAAATTAAGTTAAATAAAAATAAGGTAAACTTAAACTAAACTTTTTGCTTTGGGTTTCATTTTAATTGTTTATCTCTTCGGAAAAACTGTTGAAAATCCTTCAATTCCAACTAAGGCGGATTCCAAAACATATTGAAAATCTAAATAAAACTTAATGTACAGTTAATATTTTGTTTGATTCTTTAAAACAACAAAGCTTTGCTTAAAAATTATTGAAAAATACCACTAAAATCCCATAACATAATAAACTATGTAGTTATAAGGTAAGCGGTACTTTGGAATGAAACACTTTATGACAATCTGTTTAGAACCAAGTACAGTTAAATTTAGGACCAAGATTCGATTAGAGATTTGTTTGTTAAATGATTGAATAAGACTCTTAAACAATCAACAATTTAAGTTTCAACTTAAAAAAAAAAAAAACTGAAATGAAACACAAGAAACTTGAGATATTTTTGTTCCACAAAATTCTACTGATTATTCCAAAACTTGAAAAGACTGAATGACTTTATATAACGCATACGAACTGTTGTCCAGGCAAATGATCGAAAAATGTGTTTTTAATAGCATCAAAAGTTTCTACAAATTTCTACAAGTTTTCACCTCATTCGAGTTGAGAACAGATTGAAGATTGAATTGCAGCTATGACTTTGAGAATTGTTAAGTTGCCCTTTGGCAATTGCCTGTCATACAAAACAATAAATATACATATATATCAACTATATGTAATATATGTAGTTAATGCATAAAGATAGATATAATATCAAAACCTCAAAGCATGCTATAAGCCCAGTCCCCCGTACCCATTTGTCTTTGTTCGCCTATCCCCACTTTCCCGCCTCGCCACCAGCTGCTGCTAGTCAACCATTACTGCGCTCTAGCCCCCCCCTCCCCTTGTTTCCCTCCTCTCTTCAAAGCGATCCGTTTGCTGGGTAGAGAAAATCACACGCTGCCGTCAGTTTGTCTGGCGCGATTTGCTGTTTAGTTTTATTATTGTTGCTGTGTTGCTGTGTTGCTGTGTTGCCGTGTAATTGCAAGCAAAAAACAGAAAAAGGTGGCACAAATGTCGTTGGCCCCCCTCCCCTTGGCACACCCCTTTACATATACATACCCGAAACCGCACCACGAACTTGGAACCCATTTGCTTAAAAGCAGCCACCAGACCCCTCTCCCCCTGTTTGCTGCCCACCGTCTTCCCCGCTACAAAAGCTTAAGCTCTTGGCACCGACGGCACCTACTGCATTGCATATTGTTGTTGTTGTTGTTGTTGTTGTTGCTATTGTTGGTGCTTACGTAAGCGCAAAAGGCGGTAAAATGAAATGAAATTGTTGTAATGGGCGATTTTCATTGCGGCATTACACGCCAACAACTCTTACATAGACATTCGCATTAGAGATGATAGATGCAACGAAAAAGATTTCAAAAAATTCCATTAACTATAAAGAAGAAGATAATATAAAAAAGTTTTGTCTCGAGGTAATTTTACTTTGAGTACAAAATTTTGTTAATTTTTCTTGTCGAAAATCAAAATTACCCCAAACTTTCCTTATTTCTATATATTTCTTTAGTTTTGGAAAATCTCTCTGTTTCAAACTTTGTTTTCATTCGACAAAATTATCGTTTTGCATTTTAGACTTGAATATATTCGAAAGCGCATCTCTTCAAAGATTTATACTACAGTTTTTGACACAAAAACTTCATTAACCATCAAAAAATAGTCCCTCATTAATAATTTTATCTTATTTTAACTAAGAAAGAATGTTTTTTACAAAGTATTTTAAGCTTTTTTGATATTTTCATGCAAACATATTTAACTTTAAATGTGACGTATTTGTTTTTATTTATTTATTTTTGGTTGAACATTTTTTTGCTTTAATCTTTATAATTTTTGAAAGCAACTATTTGCTTTATTTTTGTATTTATTATATTTATTTTTTTATATAATATTATATTTTTTATATTACACATTTTCACATGTAAATTTCGCAATGTATATGTGTAAATTATTTGATTCTTATCAAATCAAATCAAAGCTTTATTTCTTAATTTTTTTTGCTCACGACTCACGCATTTTCGTGTCACGCTCTCGTCTCTATTGTCGTTGCTTATTTATGGCATTCGCATGCGTGTATGTGTTAGCACGTACACACACATATACGTATACACATATACATATGTATTTATGCCCATTTTGTGCCTCATCTGCTGTCCCCCACCCCCTTTACCTTTTGGCTCAAGTCCATTGTTGTTGCTAGTGTGTTTGAGCTGTTGTTGTTATGTGTATATTTGTTCTATAATTACAGCCTATTTGCGCTCTATTCTCGGTACACATGAAATTTTAATGGACCTCTGGCCCACAAACCCCAATCCGCTCCCCTCCACTGCCCTTCTCAAGAGCTGGACATTTCTAAAGAAACGCTTCGCTCCATTTTCACTCTTTGTGTTCCAGCTGCTCTTCGGTTCGGTTCGGTTCGGTTTGAGCCACAAGTTCACAGGTTCTGTGTGGTCTTTTTTAGTTGCTGTCTCTTGGCTTTTAGATTTAGTCATTTGGATCATAGGCAGGCCTCAGCTTCAGCACATCAAAAGCTCCGACAATCATCTACACTTATATCTTTATTTATATATATACAATATATCTTTTTGCCTGTACCTAAATTTTAGTTGTAGCTGGGTTTCTAGTTGCTTCTTTTAAGTTTGTTTTTCTTATTTGATTTGTTTTCTGTCTTTCTTTTTGCTGCTGCAAAACGCTTTCTTTGTACCTCTACTTATTATATGTTTTTGTATGTATGTATGTATGTGTGTGTTTGTAGTTGTTGCCACTTTCTTTTCTCAGTTGTGCTTTCGTGTGTGTGGTCTGCTGTCTTTGTAGAGGCTAATGGGTTATAAGGCGGTGCTCGGTGCTCGGTGCTCTGCTCTATGAAGCTGTCGCTGCAATTTGCAGCTCATTGCGGTGATTCAATGGCAGCAATGGAGCCAACAATATGAGCCACGACGACGTTGGTTAATGAGCAAATGCAAAAACCCATACAAACGGAACACAAAACGTAGACCGAGTTACGTGCAATACACTGCAACAAATCTACATTTCATAGAAAAAAGTCATTTAAATTAAGGCGAAAAAGTTCCATTATTTCTGTGTTAATTTTGATTTTTTTTAATATATTAAAATTATACATTTTTAATTTTTTTTTTTAATGCATGAACTTAATAATTTATTTATGATATTTTTTTTTTAATATTGTTCTTTTTTGTATGAATTTTTTTAAGAAAAAACTAAACATATTTTTTTAAGAAACTTTTATTATTTTAAATTCTTTTGCTTGTAATTTATTTTTAATATTTTCAAATATTGAGCAAATATTTTTTTAAACAAAGTTTTAATTTTTTTTATGAAATTTAAATGCACTTTCAAACGCGTCTGAAATCATCGTTAAAAATAAATAAAAATTAAAAAAAATCCGTTTTACATTCTGACATGGCAATACAAAAACTAATTATACTCTTTATAGAATACCGCAAATAACGAACCCCTTTCCCCCCCCCCCCACACACACAAAAACGTTTCTCCACTCCACACTTGAGCAACGATTTCACATATAAATTTCAAGAATAAAAGCGGCAAAAACAACAATAACAACAAAAACAACATTAAACACATACAAATCAGGCTTAATAGAACTTTTTTTGTTGTTGCTGTTGTTGTTGTTATTTGTTGGCATTGTTTTTTGCTTTTGCTTTGTTGTGTTTTCGTTCAGTTAACAGATTTGGTTTATTGTAATTGTTGCACTTGTTCTCGGGGTCGAACCATAGAGTATAAATTTAATTTATGCACATTAAAATAAGTGTGTGTGTGTGTGTGTGTGTGTGTGTGTTAAATTTATGTATATGTATTTGTATTGTTCGTGCTTGTTCCATAACTATTGCATTTTATACAGCAATTAGCGTAGGTAGCAAACGATGCCTTTGTTCGCATTTTGATTGTAGTTAAGATTATAAATCCAAAGTATTAGCTGTAATTTTTCAATATATATACATTAAATATATATGTATATGTAATCATTTCAGTTACAGTTTTTTCCCATTTAACAAATTATCTCAAATTTAACGAAAATTGAACTTAATTATTTTTCATAGTAATTTCTTAAATAAAGCAAGTTACGAACTCAAACGAGTAATTTAATAAGAAAGCATTTATATTAATGCATTTATTTGTTAACTTTCCAGGAGGCCATAAAACAGTTATAGCTAATACAGTCGGACTTCCATATAACGAATTTCAATGGGAGAAGCAAAGGTTACAGAGAAAAATCATTAAATATAATGTCAACGTCAACCGAAGTGCTTTAGAAATGAATTCATTGTTAAGAAAACTTCATGCAAAGACATGTCATAGCTACAGTACGACCTCGCCAAATGCAACCTATTAAAATTTGGACAGTAAACATTTTTCTATTGGCCACGAGAGATGCCTTTGCTAACCAATAAAATGAGAGTAAATCAAATAAATCTGTGTTCAAAACAAGGATATCAGTTTATTTTTTGGAAAACTAAGAAACTTTGGTCTGTACTTTGAACGATTTCCTTGGGAAGTTGCTTTAAATGAGGCTATTTTATTTTAAGTTGTAATAAATTGGGGTTAGAAGCACTGTTAGCTTTGGCCTTTATTTAACCAACCGCAGATGTCACCTGGACAAATCCAACTATAGTTTTCACCTACGATCCATCATCTATCATAGTTCAAAAGTAATAAAGTCGCTATTTCTAACCGTTTGAGCTGTTCGTTGATAGCAGTCAACCAGTCCGAATAAATATATTTATTGATTTGGCTATGCAAGCACTTTTTTAAAAGGATTTTTTTCAGGAATTTTTCTCCTTTTAATGAAGAACTCGTAAATGTAACATTTGTTAAAGAATAAAATTTAAAAACTTAAATGTTATTGAAAAAACCTTCGTTCAGTAAAGTTGTATCTTACTGAGAATATTTCGATAAATTAATTATTGTATGTGTTTTCATTTCAAAAATTCAATTTCATCGATTTCCGTTAATCGAATAAATCCAAAACCAAGTTTTAGCTGTTTTTAATACTGTTACCAAGTCAAGTTTTAAGTATTTTTAAATATCGAATCACTTTGTTTTATTTTCTCAAATCGTAATTAAACTTGAATGCATTTTTATTCTTAAAGCATTGACTCAAAAATCGAAAAACAACAACAAAAAGCCGCAACAAAATCAAAAAGAAAGAAAAAATAAATAAATAAAATGCAGGTGCAAATTGAAGAAAGAAGAAGCAATACTTTTATCGGAGGTAGTAAATTAAATTGAAAGCATTGCCAAGATAAATGTTTGTGTGTAAATAAAATTTGTGGTTTTATGTAAGTTCAATGCGTGAATGAATCGAATGCTGCGAATGGCAATAAGTGTATTCGTTTGCTTGCTTTCATTTCTGCTTCTTGCTCTGCTTTTTTGCTTTTTCGGTTTGGTATAGTTTGGTTTGGTTTGCGTTGATGATGCGGTTCTTTTGCTTTGGGGTGCAACAAATCTTGGCTACCATTCAAATGCAAATCAAATTGATGGACGAGCGTGGCAATGTTGGCAGCAGCCATACAGAATCAATTGCTTGCCACACAACCAAACGGAGTCAGAGAGAGAGAGAGAGGTAGATAAGTCATGAACTGATGCAATTTGAAATGAAAGTTTTATGCCAAAGCAGAAACTTGCGTCAAAATCGAATAAAAGATTGAGGCAAATGTGTGAAAATGCCAATGAACGAAAATTGAACAAAATTTCGAAAAGTCACAACAACAACAAGAAGAAAAATATACATCTATATATATATATACCTTATATATATGTATATATATAAAGCCCAAGCAAATATTGCATTATTTTTTGTGTGTTTGTATATTTTCATTTTCAATTTGTGAGTGCAACAATATTTTACATCATGTTTATTTTGTATTTTTCTCTTTTTGGCCATCTTTCACTTGGCTTCGGTTGACAGGCCAAAATGTAGTATTTGTATCTATAAGTGCATTTGTATTTGTATCTGTATGCAGCATCTATGCAAGTTGCAGCAACAAAACACAAAACCAACAGCCAAAAGATCAAAAGATATTCTGCTGCTGGCTTTTGGCCCAAGAAAAACACACACACACACGAGTATAGTACACTGAACAAAAATATGTTGCTGTTGTTGTTGTTGTTGGTGTTGTTTCTGCCTCCTTCCCAACACTTTTATTATTGCCACACACACACACACACACACCGACAGACAGCCACATTCAGTTTCTCGCGTCTTGTTGACGTTTGTTTATAATTTGCGCGAGTTTTCTTTATTTTTTTTTTTTTTTTGATTTTTTCTACTTTTTCTCAAAATAATCATTTTATTTTTGATCACGCTCGGAGTCTTCTAGTTCGTCTATAAATTATCCAAACACACACACACACACACATACATATATCGTATATCTATTCTCATCTGTTCTTATCTGGAAAACATGTGTTGCAACTACAACAACAATGAAAATCAGACAGATAAGATATATGTTCAACATACAACAGTTTGACAAGTGCAAGAAATTGAGGATTAGAAAAATCATGAAAATCAATTGACACGATTTTTGAAAAAAAATTTCTTTCAACATTTTTTTTTTATCACTTTTCACCGTTGACCCGAAAATGCAATTGATACGGTAGAGCTGTAAAAAATTGTAGCCAAAAATAGCCTAAGATAAGATTAAATTCGAAAAAAGTCATTCAATTTTACCCAAGCTTAAATAATGAATACGTTTATCAAACTTATCCAGGACAAGCGAACTTTTGGTCTTACATCACAGACAAATGCATTATATTATATATATACATACATACATATATTTGTAGTTCATTAAAGATTTCACAATTAAAACGCTTGCAAATGCAATTAAATTGTTGGCACTTTACTCGCTTTTTGCTCATCACTATATATGTATGTATGTATATACTATATGTACACCCATCTCTCCCTCTCTTTAGGAACGTGCCAGACCTTTGACCGTTACAATACCACCGCCTGCTCTCACTCAATTACCCTTTATTTGATTTGGCTGCAGTTTTTCATTTATTGATCCACTCGAAATTGTGACTTAATTTAAACAACAAAAAAATTGTTACAATTTGGTGTAAATGGAAATTACACAAAAGGCTTTGGCCAATTTTCGCTCATTGCAAGCGCCAAATTAATGTGAGTGTGTCTCTCTCTCTCTCTCTTTTTTTTTCTCTTGTTCGATCGTAATTTGCAGTTATTTGCATGTGTGTATGTGCGTTGGTTCATTTAATACGCGCACACGAACGCGCGTATGCAAATTTGGTGTGAGGCAGGTCGCAAATAGCGCAGCGACTTTTTTTCTCCTTTCCAAGAGCTTGGCTGCAGCGAGAAACAGCTAAATAGCTATATCTATAGCTGAGTATGTATGTATGTATGTATGTATGTTATGTACCATATAAATAAACGAGCTATCGGTCGTTGCGCTAAACACACGCATACACGCAAAAAAGAAATATGTACATACATATGTGTGTTTATACTCAAAATCAATGTGCTGTTGCAGATACGACAATGTGCCACATGCTGCCACTTTGAAAGACGTACAAATGTGTGTATGTGTATATATATATATATAAATATATAGGTATAAGCTATAATTATACATACATATGCACTTGTTTATTGTTTGTCGTAAACAAATGTGCTTTTTATATATTTTTCATTTTTCTCAGCTCAGTTTGTGGTCTCCGTGTGTGCATACATATATAAATTTGTAGTACATATGAATGTGTACACAGATACATACTGCTATGTGTAGCTACCTCAACCCGTTTGCTGTTTGCGGCCTCTTTCCAACACTCAATGAGCGCCGCGCTCAGCTGCGATCGCTGGAGAGCGCGTTTCTCGCGCTCTCACCATCTCTTTCCCTCTGTCTCTCTCTCTCTTTCTCTTTAATAAACACTCAAGAGCGCTTACTTGCTCTTTGAGCTTATAACCAGAAAAAATACTTATCTGCAAGAGCGAAATTACAAGAGAACTTCAATACGCTCTCACACTCAACACACTCACAATCTCAAACTGCCTCAGCTGTTTCGCAGCCCCGTAACCCCGCTGAATCAGCTCTGTCCATAGGCTACATAAAAGATCGCTCAACCCAACGAAACGTGAACGTGACTTGGCTCGCCTGCTTCGCCACAATTTATAATTTTTTTGTTGTCTTCTTATTTTGTGTGCCATAAATACACAACTCTTGTTGTTGTTGGTTTTTTTTTTCGCTCATTGCTAGCCGCTCCTTTGTTCGGCAGATCGTTTCCAGCCTCAGCTCTGCTGCTCTGCTCTGCCACTACACTCCCTCTTCCCCTCCCACACTATAGTGCAAACTTTGTATAATTTTTTTTGCTTACTTGCTTTTGTTGTTGTTGTTGTTGCTTCATTGTCTTTGTCTTCGTTGTGGCGTTGTTTTTTTTTTTTTGGCTCTTTAGTTTTTTGCTCTTCGCATGGGGGCTGTGCCGCAGCGAATGATTTGAGTGTTGTCTTGATTTGCTTGCTGTTGTTGTTTTTTGTTATTTATTTTTTTTCTTTTGTTTATGTAGATGCACAGATACGAGCACAATTCATAGGCCTGTTATTATGTATGCATATGCAGTTGTATGTGTGTTTGTGTTTTCACTGCTTTGCTTGGTTTTTTTTATATCACTTTTATTTATCGTTGGTTTCCTCATTTTACGCCTATTTGTTTTGAAATAAAATTAAACGACGCATAACAAATCACGGGGAAAAAAAGGTACGAAAACAAGCCACTAAACTTTTCACCTCAACAAATACATTTACACTGGACGCGAGCAATAGAAACGGTATGTACGGTATGCAAATGGCTGGAACGCATTCCAAGTTTCCAGGCAACTCTCAGAGCAACAACAACAAGATGATGATTCAATCTTCGGCAACGAGCCTCCATTCCAAAAGTACATAAGTAAACTCATTTTAATTTGGCTAAGCAAATTATTTTAAATAATATTGTTTTAATTGATGTACTTTATAATAGACTAACAAATAACTGTTTCTAAGCAAAGACAAATTAATATGCATTTAAAAATGTCAACTGTCTGGCAACTCTCACATAAAGAGGCTGCACATTTTAAATCGTTAGAGCAAGAAAACAAGGATAGGCAACTTTTGGAAAAAAAAAAAACGAAAAATATCGCGAATGAGGACAATTCACAGCGTGACATATACTTATTGTCCTTTCTAACGACGTCATTTGTTTGTCTTAATTGTCGATAAATAATTGTAAAAAGTGCGCACTATTTGGACATTAATGGTGCACACATACATACATACATACCAACATATGTACGTGAAATTGTCGCTAAAGAAAACTTAAAACAACAACAACAACAGAAATCACAAAAATTCGCACATCATTTTTCAAGCTCAACAGCGATAACAACAGCTGCAAAAATAACGAGCAGGATTTGAAGCGTGATGCTGGCAAACCTTTCAAATACATGTATGTGTGAATACACGTTGTGTGTGTGTGAGTCATCAGTGCTGACACTTTAGCTTTTTGACAATCGGATCTAGCTTTCTTTTCAACTATATATGTATTTATTAGTTATATTGCATTAAAATAAAGAGTTTTCAATTTTTAAAAGTTATTTCTTAATATGCTTAAATAATATATTCATTTAGCCTTTTAAGATGTTGTACCTTTAGCTCTCACAGTAGCTGGCAGCACTGACAGCCACGTCATCGGCACCGGCAGCAGAGACATCAACAGCATCCACATACACACACATACTCATACCCTCAGAGAGTGGAAGAAAACGAGTGCTTTTTGAACGGGCGGAGGGGGGGGGGGGTAACAGGCGCCGGGGAGTTTGGCGTTTATCCATTTCTCCATGGCTGATCAACCGCAAGTTACAAATGTCAAATGTTGTTTTTGTCATAAAGGGAATTTTTTTTGCAGGCAACCCTTACAAATATCGGCAAAGGTGCCATGACGCAACAATTCCATTATTTAAGCCAGAAATAAATACAATTTGAAAATACGCATTACGATTTGAAGCGCTTCTGACATTTTACTGACATTGATGACGATGATGATGGCGCAAAAAGAAATCGAACTTAGCACATAGCAAATACATTAACACAAATAGGCATAAAGCATATTAAATGTTGAAAAGAACAACAACTCCTGAGAGCAAAATGTACTTACAGCTTAGGTTTGATACTTTCCACATTGTTGTACATACATACATGTTTATACATATACATATTTTCAAATAGTTTTCTCTTTGCCTTGCATGCGATAAATTTGCTTATGGAGTTTAATAGTTGTTAGTTCATTGCGAAAACTCCAATCGATATCAAAGTCCAAATGACGAATTCCACGTTTAACACTCAAATTACCGGTGAGAGTGTCACCCACACACAACGGTAAATGGGTATCAATGTGAAAGAGCGTTTGCTTCCATTGTGTGGACTGTGCTACGGGACTGGTTGTAATTGGTTTCAGTTCCAGTTGTTCTCCGTTGGGAAAATCAAAGTCAAAGTAGATGAGAAACCATTTGGCAATGGCTTGGCGCAGAGTGCGTAGCTTGAAGGATGCGCCAAAGCTTAGATCCTCGCGTTGCAACGTATGCATATCGATGCGACGTAGAAGCTGTCGCTGGGTAAGCACCTGGCTAGCATCCACACATCTCACACAAGGAATCTGCTGTTTAATGCGCCAGGCACGCGATAAATCCAAACCCGAGTAACGTTTCCAATATTGTTGCATGTCTTTTGGTTCGCTTGGTTGCTCTGCGGCTGCCATATACAGATTAGCCGTGTGGGGAAAGATGTGTCCGCCGGGCTTAAGCCATTTGTCTCTGGCAAAGATAACCGCCTCCACGGCGGAGCTGTACATTAAACAGGCACTGCAAATAACAAGTGTGAATTGTTGAAATTCTACTAATTTCCGTTGGCATACCCCATCCATTTGGATATAATAACATCCACTGGCGGCAGCTGCTGTTGCTCCACATTACCCTGAACAACTTCGATAACATGTTCAAAATTATTTTGACGCACCAACAAACGTGCCACCTCACAAACTGAACTTGGCTCAACGGCAATAACTCTACGCGCACCTTGTTGAGCTGCCCACAGCGAAAGCAGGGCACTGCCGCAATTCACCTCGAGAACGATGGCGTCGCGAAAGAGTTTTGCATTTGCTTCAATTGCAGTTTTGAAGCCAAGCATTGTTTTCTTGTCCCGCACGATGCCTTCATGTTTTTGTAGAAATTCAGCATAAATCTCGGGTGAAATGTCCGATTCAAAACTTTGTTTATTTGGCATAATTAACCAATTTGGTTAGCAAGTGTGTACACATCATTTCCAGTGCTATCGATTTGTGCTGCGATCAATAACAGCTGTTAAGTGTGTACACACAAAACCAGCTTATTGGCAATATAATTGCCAAGTGCATTGTTAAATAAATTATTAAGAACAAATAACATAAAATTGATGAGTTAGAGGCAAACTTAATAACATTATCGGCAGCAATTCGCTAGTGTTAACACACTTATCGACAAAAACAATGGTAGGTTTATTTCGATTGCACATTTTAATTTTGATATACTAAAAAATTAACAATTTTTTCACAATTTGCTAAGAACAGGCATCACTGCGTACATTAACCGTCGACGGCTCCTTGAGTATGCCGCGCTTTCGGAGTTCGGCGAGAACCTCCAGAACGGGCTCAAAAGTGTTCATCGTATAAAATTGGATGCCATGCATACCCAAATTGGCATCCAAAATCTGTTCAATTAGGGACAATGCATGTTGAACAAAAAAGTTTTTGACCTTCTCATCATCATCCTTCAGTTTCGCAACCTCAGCACGCATTTCATTCGGCATACGCACTTTGGATACCCTTTCCATGAGCTGATACTGTTGAAAGGATTTGGGCACAACGATGCCAACCATAATTGGCGCTGTGATTCCCAAGCTGCGTGCCAGATAAAGATATTTGAGAAGTGGCTCGACCGTATAGCATATCTGTGTGATTATAAAATCGGCGCCATGTGCAATCTGCAAACAAAATACAAAACGCAAGGCATTTAATAATAAACGCGAGGTGAGTTTTTTTCCTTGAACCCACCTTCTCTTTCAAGTACGTAAGATTCGCATCGACAACTTGTGGTCCCAGTTCCAAATTGTTCGCATATCCCTCCGGATGACCCGCAACGGCAATCGATATATTTTCTGCATTACAAATTTGTTTTATACATTTTATTTTTGATTAACTTTTTGAGTACTTACTGCCGCAAGCGCGTCGAGCATGATCCAACAGCTGATAGGTATATCGATAATCCTGACCCTCATGGTAATCGTCTCCTCTCACGGCGAGCAAGTTTTCGAACTTGAGGTCAAAGAACTGATCGAAACGTTCTTTGGACTGATGATAGAGACTCAAGTGTGGCATGGCTGGAATGTAAGACTCTAAGGCTCGTATTAGCGGCAACGATTCTACCTGAGAAATGGGTTCCACTTGCCAATACGGAGCCAGCCAGGCAATTGTTATGAACGTTGGCAGCACTGGCAGAAACTTGTTAAAATCTACACCTTTGCTAAGTGCCGTTATTTCAATGCCATAAAAGAATTCACCACGCCTCGTCTTATTCACCACAAGATCAGCTAATCTCGGCTGTTTACCCGAATTCACCAGCTGTTCTGGCGTAAAATTAAAACATGGCTTAATCTGTGTCCCAAAACATTGACTTGGCGTTGTTATTCCCTCGATTGCATGCATTGCAGCTATGTACCGCACTCTGCGAAATAGCCGAGACAACTGACGGCATCGGCGATAGCAACGCTTCGGCACAAGTAACGCCACATGTTGGTGCATCGAGGGGGCGGTAAGGGTAAGGGAACGAAACATGCCGGTGGCACTCATTTTACAACAGTTGGAATCTCGGTATATTTACTTGCCCGCCGTGAGTCGCGTATCAGGTTATCTTAATTAGGTTTTGCCCAGATATTTGCCTGCTCTAAAGCATTTTGTGCATAGACAATTATTACTAACAATAAATTTAAGTTATTTGGAAAAGCAATCTGGGTCTATAAATCATAAAACTGGCATTTTGATAAAAGCATAGAAGACTTAACCAACTTTTATACTTTGACAAGTTTTATTCCCTAACCACAATCGTAAAAAAATCATTTTTTTGTCAATAAAAAATAATTTATTTGTTTATTTTAAATAGTTTCTAGTTTGCTAGCCTTCATTGTATCATTAATAAAAGCTAATAAATTTATTGAATAGGCACATTAAATATTCATTATGTCGCGTCGTTATAATATTTTTGTATTTGTCTCTTAAATTGTTCTTCCCCTCTTACTAACACAATACTAAATGAATTGTAATTAAAAAGTAATTTTTTATTAATTTTGCACACTAACAATTTTGAATTAATATTACCAATTAACACTTAAACAATGGCTAAGGCTCGAATTCAGCATCAATTGTCGGTTCCCTGAGTATTCCCCGACTTCCAAAAGAGCATCAAAATTGTTGATGCAATAGAAATTAATACCATGAAGACCCAAACCTATATCCGAAACAGTTTAAACTTTTTCACCATCTTTCTTCAATTTCTCCACCTCGACCAGCTTTTCATCTGGTAATCGAATTTTAGTTATCCATTCCTGAAGTAAGTAAAACCCTTAGGATTTTGGAACTACCACACCCAGCATTATGGGCACCTCAACTACCGAGCTACAAACATTGCAAAGACAATAAGTAATCGGCTCAACCGTAAAACGGAATGAATATAAAATCGGCGCTGAAGTCAATCTATGAAGTACCTAAGAGAATTATGAGGTGAGTTTAAAAGCTGCGAAGCTCTTTTTAACCTCATTAAACAAATTTTCTGTTTTTAAGATTTCAGATTCCGCTCAATGATTTGCTATTCTAGATCAAAATGCCAATTACTGCCTCTCATACGTCGTGCATGCTCCATGGAATGGAATGCCTGATCATCGTCAATTACTTCTCCAGAAATGGCCAGAAAATTATCAAATTCAGATTGAAAAAACTCATGCAAACCCTTCATGTTCTTCTAACTGATGTTCATGTAAGGCATTGGCCACACTGGCAGAAACTTGTTAAAGTCCAAGGTTTACTTGAATCGGGCGATAGAACGAGTGCCACAACCTGGTTAAGTATACCTTATTGAAGTCCACACAGGTTGGCAGCGGTACGACAAGTGTTAAGTCAACTCATTCGCCTGCAAGAACTCACCACGCTGCGTCTTATTCACCATGAAGTCAGCTACTCTCGGCTGTTGATGTCGTTCCATGAAATCTCACTCTCTGAATTCTTTAAGGCAACTGGCAAATTTAACCTTTTTGAGAAATTGCCGTTATGAATATTGAGAAGGTGTTCTGGGAGCTTCCTTCCACAAATTGGTTTACATTTCAACGAATTTTGTACAAATTAAGTTTTTCATAAATGTTAGTTTATTGAAAATTGATTAGAAAATCGTTTTTCAAAAAATTAAAAATTCTAGTCTTCATACACATCTGTATCTTAAATGCTCGAAAAAAAAAAAACACTTTTTTAATTGCCCTTTACGGACAATAAACCTAATTAATTCCATTGTGGCTAACAATAAAACTACTTTTTACACATAAAGTCGAAAAGTTTCAGTTATAAACCTTAAAACTATGGCCCCAATTATTCAAAGCACTTAACAAAAATCAAATTGGTTTTCATTTCAACTTTCAGCTGTGTGCGTGCATCGCCTACAAATGAGAAAGAAAAAAATATATATACCAATTGTCAAGTAGCTTGTTTTCAATTCGTTACGAAAAAAAGCAAAAAAAAAAGAAAAATCCAATTTGAACAAATTATAACAAACGCAGCTATTCATTTTGAATTTTACGATTCAATTTTTGTTTCGACTGAGGCAAAATTATTTGATGGCGTTTATTACAAAAATTTCAGCCCATTTAGATTAGAGAGCTAAACGCAAATCAATTGAGAGACAGAGAGAGATAGATAGAGAGAGTAAAGCACATTTAATTGCTATTTGTATCGCTTTACTTTCAGTCCACTTGAAGAAAAAAAAAATGTACACATTTTTCGAACTGCAGCAATCTTTTTGTTTCCCCCTCCGCATATAAAGCCACTTGGGTTACGCTTCAGAGCCATAATCATAATTTAAATGCCGCTGGCAACACTCGAGAGTCATAAAAAAAAAAAAAACTAAAATAAAACGAGATCGAGATCGTCGAGAGTTGCCTTCAAAATTGCAGCAGGCAGCAGGCAGCCTGGCCAAAAATGTGAAATAATAAAAACAAAAAACGAAGGAAATTCAACAATAAAATCAATGCAGGAGAAGACAACAGCAACAACAGCAGCTCTTTGGGGCAGCCATTGGGCGTCAAGTGGCAATTAAAGATTCATTTTAATGCGCGGCGACTCCTCCTTTAAAATTGGTTTTCCAAATGTCTGCACTTATATATACTACATATACATACATATATATCTCTCACTCCAACTCCATTCATTCTCCACATTAAATTTGACTTTCAAGCTGCAATAAAGGAACCAAAAAAAAAACAACATTATTATAACGTATCGTTAAAACATCAACTCAAATACTTTAATAACAATTTGTTACCTGACCAAAACTAAATACAGTTTTTTAGTTGTTTTTTTTGTTAGATTTATGCATTCGTATTTATTAATTTATGATCATAATAAATCAGTTGGGCATTGTGATTAAATAACTTACAATTATAATTAAATTTGGTAAATTTGAATTAATTAAAAAGATTTGGTGAATAAATTGTAGGATTTTCAGAGATTTATGATTTTTGAAACTTTCTTTTTGTGTAGAAAAAATAAAGATGATTTATTATTTGTTTGTCCTGCAAATAATTTGTTAAAAAAATTTATTGTACAAATAATAATTTAACTATTAAATTAATAAGGATAATATATATATTTTTTTAATAATTTAAAAATATATTAAACTTGAATTTTTAACTAGTTTTACCATTAAATGATTTAACATAAATTATTAAACACATTTTAATTCAATGATAAAATTTTAAGGGTTAAAAATATGTTTTTTTTTAATAATTTAGAAATTTATTCAATAATTTGTTGAACAAAATTTCATTTTCAACAAATTAAATCAAATTTTATGCCCACATATTTATCTCTGATTTTTATTTCAGTCCTTTTTATTTTTGTTTTCTTAAATTTTTCGTGCCGACTTTGACGGTTTTAATGGCTCCTCCTGAATTACTAAAAATAAATATTGTATTGTATATATATATTTTTTGTTGTTGTTGTTGTTATTTGTGATAATTTTGGTGATATAAAATGGTTTACGATTATTAGTTTTCGCTTAGGAAAAAAAAACACGCAGACGACATCCAAACTGAGCCTGGGCCATGGGCATGGGAATGGGAATGGGAATGAAAATGGGATTTGGGAACCTGCTCGCATTGTTGCTTTAGTGTTAGTCGGGCGACATTGAGAGAAATGGGCACTAAATCAGCAGCGGAGTCGACGTCTTTTGCTGCCTAATTACAAATTTTTCATGCAGCTGCAGTGGCAGTAGCAAGGCAGGCAGTCGAGGCGACGCGACGATGCCATCAACGGACCTTGAAATATATATATATATATATATATATATATATACATATATGTATTTTTGGCCCAGCCATTAAATTTGTTTCGGGTTTCGGGGCAAAGTGCGGCACATGTGGCACAGTTGCCCTCAGGATGTGCATAGGGACGGTCGGATATGCGAGGCATGGAACCTGTTCCATACAAAAACACAAAGATTTTTTGCTTTTTCTTTCGTTTCGTATTTTTTTTTTCGTTTTTGTTCAAAAGGCTATTCTAAATTTAAGCATCGACAAAATGTGTGTGTGTGGGGGTAGAGAGATCGTGTCATATTGGTCTCTAATAGGACACAAAAAATACATAAAGATGAAACACACACACACACACACACAGACAGACACAACAAATAGTTGATGCCTGTCGTACATTATGAATTTATGCATGTTCAAAGGGAATATTTATAAGTAAGACAAGAATTTGTACAAAAGACAAAAAGAAATTCTTTTCAAATCTATAAACTTTATTACAAAAAGTTATTTAGGCATAGAATTTATGTAGTCAAACGAAAAAAAAAAACTCAAATTTACAATAAAAACAAAATATATAAATACAAATAAAAAAAACATAACAAAAAACTGTCACAAATTCAAAATGCAAACATTGAGACTTATAAAATTTACTTTAAACTAATTTTTAGGCTTTTACCGCTTCATCCTCGACCATTTTGTGCCACTGGCATTCGGCGCGCTCGTACTTTGTTAGCCAATTGGTTAGGGCCCGCTCGAGTTCCTGTAGAAACGGATTTGACAACTTTGGCGCTCGAAAGTCTATGAAGAACTCATGCGAATAGATAATTTCATCCAGTTTGTCCTCCAAAAAGGGCATGTCAAAGGGAAACACGCGTGTCTCCAGCATCTCAAAGGTGGGCAAACGTTCGCGCAGATAACGCAAGCGACGGCCGCAATTGGCTTCGATCAAAGTGCTGCTATAATTTTGACTGCGTCCAGCCATTTTGACTTCGATCAAGATATCGCTGACGCTTATATCCAGCTCTTTGTCAATGTACAAATTAACAAACAATATGCCGGCATTGGCATCGACATCCTTGATAAGTGCTTGCCGCTCGTGCTCCAAAACCAGCTTCCCAAACGCCAACGTGACATTTGTGGGCCAGCGAGAGCTAAGTGGATAGACATCGGTGAGCGTGCCGCGAACAGCAAGCGCCGGCTGTGTGGCAAATCTTTTGTTCAAAAAGTATATGTCTGTGCGGTTGACATCCACGCATCGGGCATAGTCCACCAGATAGACGGCCAGCGTCGCAACATTGGCATCGGGCTGCTTTATAATTCTGCCACGACGCCAGATTAGCTCATGGAAGACCGCACATAGAAATCCCGGTTGCATAAAGTATGGTGTCAGCTGCCATTGCTGCATTTTCGCGGTGTCATAGAACATGCTCATCGGCAGGATCAGCGAGTGCAGATCGAACATGGCTGTATCGCTTATGTGAAACCAAAACTGAAACGGACTATAAACTTCGATTACGCAAAGCTCTAACTGAGAACCAACCGTATAGTATTCCGACATTGGCAGTATTGGCAGCTCAACGCCAAAAGATGCCGCTTCCCGTGGCTTGTCCACATTGAAAACTGCAGCGGACAGCGCCCATTCCGGTATTGCACTATCCAATTCCTTATCCATGTTACTCCATGGAAGCAATAGAGTTTCATTTGTTGCTGCCGTTCGATTCGCTTCTTGTTGGTTTTGAATCATGTTCATTGGATTTGCAGCACCATCCGTTTTAGTTGGATCCATTTTGTTCACCTCTTCATCATCGCTTTGGAGCGCTGCAAATTCATCGGCGGTCAAAAGCATGTCTCCTCCGCCTGACGCCTCTATATCGTCATCTTCATCGACAGGCCAAATTAAGCCCGGCGATTGAGTTTTTTCGAGCTTTAATGAACTCATTGCTGCAACCAACTCGTTCATATGGGCGTCTTTTGCCCGCAAAGACTCCATTGAGTTGAACTTTTCGTTTTTGTTAGACATTTTAATGTTTGACAAAATAAAGCAGATACATTAAGGTTTATGCTAATCAATTAAGCATGCACTTGGTTACAAATTCCAATCGCAATCGCAAGAAATTGTCAAATTACGAATTACTTGTGCGCTGCATTGCTTTTTATGTAAATTATATTTATACGTTTGTTACCCATTCACGTTGTGAAAATAACTGTTAATGTGCCAAAATGAGTATGTAAACAACTTTGAGTTATCGATTGCAAAGAATGCTGCCAGATATCAGCGCTGGCAGCTCTTCGTTAATAGTGAGATTCCTGAATTTAAATAAGATTCACAGCCTTGCATTAATAGAGGTAGTCCTGAATTTAAATACATGAAACTAAAATTAGTTTCTGTTTACAATTTATAAAAAGCAAACAAAATCAATGCATACCTACATATAATTGTCTTAGGCATCGCTTTTCGGTATTTTAAATAACTGAACTTGGATTTTTTTCTATAAAACTCCCTTAAATTTCCTTGACTACCTGTCAGGACGAGTTTGATTTTTTTTTTCATAAAATTTTAATTTTACAGTATAATTTCATGCTTGAAATCAGACAGTTCTCTGGAGGTATGCACATATGGCCTGTTTTCCCCATTTTTCTTGTTGATTGAGTGGCCTCGATGATGGATGGGTTGGCCAGATTAACCAATTTTACGTTACAGGTCGAGAGAATAGAATCTTTTGACGTTTATAGGCAGGACTTGGAATGTAACGGACTGGAACTACTGGAAGTGCACTTATTAAATATACAGTTATGTATTTCTTTCACAAAAAATGTCTGCAATAAAAAGCGCCATGAGATTAAATTACAAGCTGAGACAAAAAAAAAAAAAATACATATGAAGAAAAAAAAACAACGTTGAAAGCACCTTAGCCAAAGGAAAAGGAAAAATCTTTGATGAAATGCGCCACGCACAATCAGCCCAATGTGCAAAAGGGGCAAGGTAAGAGAGAGAGAGAGACGAGGCAAAAGTGTACTAGAATGAAAGGTGGATTGTTGATGGGTGGGGAGGGGACATACATATGACGACAGCATGCAACGCCCACGCATGAGATACATTTCAGTTTGTAATGTACGGGATACTTTGGCTCTGTCTAAATTAAAAAATTCCATGGAGAGCAAGAAAATTATAATGCCTGCCAGTAATATGTATGTATGTATAAAAAAAGAGCAAACAACAAAAAGAAGAAGAAAATGTAATAAAGACATGAGTTGTGAAATTATTAAGATGATTATGAAAAACGAGACAAGACGAGAGACGAGTCTGTGGCAAAGTACAAGATGGTGGCGAACACATCGTAGTCAGGAGTCAAGAGTCGAGAGTCTCACAAGCAACATCACATATTATAATCAGCCAGCAGTTGCAAGTAATAAAGACTCTGTGTAAAGCCCTAAAAGCAATGGGAATGACTGAAGGGCATTCTAGGAGCAGAAAAAAGCTTCTCTGGGGTGCCCCATTTGCCTATGGACATTCGAGAGTCAGTCGTCTCCAGGAACTTAAGACATGACAGAGTACCACACGTGTAAGTACAAACGTAAGTATAATATACTTAAAAAAAAGAAAATACTCAACAGAAATGAAAAAGCTTGCAATACGCTTTTATTTTTTTTTTTTCATTCTTTGTTGCTGTTACTCTAGTTACATTTTTTATATATATTAAATTGGTTTTGTTGATGACATTTGTAACTAATACGCTTGAATGTACTTAACGAAGCTAATTTGATTCTATTGAATATGTGATTATTTCTAATGCAGGTATTATTAGTACATACACTGTTATTATGATAAACGGGCATATAAAGTTTGTCAAGAAAGTGTTTTCGCATGAAGAAATATTTAATTCTGATCAGAAAATATAACAGTTAAATGACATTTTTATCTGGTTTTTAATTTTATTTATATTTTTCATTCATTTCTTAACAATATACGAAACAAAAAAACTATACTAAGTAGAAAAACAAAAAAGTTATAAAAAAAAGGAAACAAAATAAGTCTAATAGAATTTCACTGTCAACAAAGTGTTTTCGTATTTGATTTTCTTGCAGTCCTTCGGCTGTCTTTTACTAGTACAGTTATAGTTACAGTTAAATTTACAGTTATAGTTACATATATACATAAAGTTCGCATATTTAAAGCAAGTTTTGTGAATTTGCAGACAATTACAGCCATATTTATCAGAATTTACAACTTATGTATGAATTTTTCTTCATGCGAAAACACTTTCTTGACAGACTATATGTTGGCAATTGGAATTATTAGGCCAAAAACACAACTTTACAAGTTCTAAAATAATAGGTTTTTGTTCCAAATCTTGAGTTTCATTCAACAAAAATAATCTTCGAAACTAAACTCTATTTAAACTTGTATCGACACACTATATAGCAACTGGAAATATAATTTTCTTCTCAAAATAACAATGGACTTTTTGCTAAAAATACTTCACCTGATTATTAATTAAAAGTATAAAAATCATACGAACAGATCATACAATTATTTGAAAAAGACATATTTTCTATCATAAATTTTTATCAAATAGTTTTTACAGTTTTTGTAATTGCCAAAAGAAATTTCCCATCGGGAAGCTGGTATAATTACAATTTTATTTTCAACCATACGAACATGGTGTAAAAATAAAATTTTATGCAATCAGGCAACGTAAATTTTTCGGGCACAAATCCCGCCCGACCTTATGTCGAATATAAATTTTAGATTTTATTATGTTCTCTTTATTCATAGAGTAAACATCAAAAAAGCACCACAGCAACGCGTGTTCGGGGTCCACTAGTTTTACATACAATACAGTATATATATACATATATATATATATGTAAAACGCTTGAGAAACGCATGGAATTTTCCATAAGCTGCCGCTGCACACTTTGCTTAGTGCGCAGTTAGCAACAACAACAACGACGACGATGAGGAGGACGGCAGTTAACAACATTTTTTGGGGGTTGTTGTTGTATTTGATATGAACACGGGGGTGCATTCACCACTTTGCCAGATGCCACACACACACAGAGAGAGAGGGAGAAAGAAATAAAGCCAAGCGAAATTATTTTTACCTATTGCAATAGGGCGCAAATTTTATAGCTTTGTTGCTAAGCGCACAAAGCACAAAAGGACGCAGCAGCAGCAGCAGCAGTGGCAACAGCGGCGGCAGCGGCTGTGTAAAGGACTAAAACACTCGTAACTGGGTGAGTGGGCTGCCTTTGCTTCTTCTTTGGTTTTTATCACACTGACTCAGTGACTGACTGAAAGACTGACAGTTGTACATGAACATACATATATATATTGAGGGTTGTTGCAGTAAATCGCATCGTTAAAATAGCTGAAAAATCTGTTTAAACGAAATGAATGACGAGCCTGCCACCGAATGCCAGCTGTAAACCAAAATGGGTGGCAGGCGTACAAAAATTCAACCCTCAATTCAACATTGACAAGGACACAACGTATGCGTGTGTCTGTAAATGTGTGTGTGTGTGCGTTCGGTTTGTGGTTGAGCTGCATCCTTCCATTTTTAGTGAGTTTTTGTGTCATTTAACGGTTGCAAATCTTTTCTTCCTTTCTGTGAAATTGGATGGCGTTTTGCGTCATCAAAACATCAGGATTGCTTCATCCCCTGATGAAACGTGTGCCCGGCACGCATCGCTCTCACTTTTGATTGTAGACTCCACTCCACTCGTACTCCGCTCACCTACCACCTCCTTTTACAAAAAAGGCTTCCGCGTCCCTTGGTTTTGAGGAGTAACTGACATAATTAGGTCTTAACTGAAAGTCACGCGCGACGCATTCGCAATCGCAATCCGCTTGCTGCTCAGCTTGCTGACGATAATGATGATGATGATGACGATGATTACGATTACTGGCGACTGCAAAAATACATTCATAAATCGGGTTGGTGCAAAATACAATTAACTCACACATCTCTCAGCTGCCGCCAGTTTTAAAACATGTCCAGCTGTTTCTAAAAATATTAATTCATAACTTTGTCATCTGTTGTATTAAAATTATTCGAAATAATGCTTACTTTTGAGCTCGCTGTTTTCAGAGTTGCCATACTTTGCATAGTTATTCCGCTATGATTCCAGGCACTTCAGCTTTCCCACACTGGAAATCACAAAATGCATTTTGTGTATGCTCCTGCATTTGTAAACGGTTTCTCCACAAAATCTTACACGCACACATGTTTGTGTGTGTGTGTAATTACTTGAATTCCAGAAAACATTTCGATGATTACATACATTTTACGTTAACTTACACGGCGCCAAGGCAAAAAAAAAAAGAAAAAATAAATCGTATCCATATCCAAGTTCCTTTTCTTTTGCCCTCGTCGGTTCGTCAAGTCTGCTGCTGCTCTGTTCCCGGATGTGTGATTGAGAAGGGGTATGGGACAAGGGCAGAGGGGTCGAGGAGTGAAGTGGAAGGAGTGCAGGCCTTGAAAATAAGAGAAACGGGGCGCACAAAAGAAAAGCAAGTCAGCAGGCGCTCGAAAACACAGGCAAACTGTATGCATGTGTGTGTGTGAGTGTGTTTGTTGTATGTAATTTAATTATGGGCCAGGCAATGGACAGCGGCGACGTTTTTTCTTTTTTCTTTCTTGCGGCGCGACGGCAGCGACGCGTGCGGCGTCGGGTGGCAAATTGCCAAAAATTGTACGCATATCCTGCTGTTTAAAAGTCCCTGCCCTCGCCCTCGCCACGTTCCATTTTCATTCATTCGATTTTTCTTTGCTTTGCGTTTTTTCCAGGTTTTTCTGCCCCTTTTAGCCGCGCATTGTTTGCCGTTATTTTGACTCAAGCTGTGCACATTTTCAGTTTGATTATCGAACACAATATTTTTTCCGCTTTTGTCGCATCCTTTTCTTCTATTTTGTTGTTGTTGTTGTTGTGTTCGGTTCCTTTTGCCATTATTTCTTGTCGGCCCATAATTGACGATTGCGCCATGAGTTGCCACTATTTGCTCTTGCTCTGCTTCTTCTTGCTCTCTTTTTTTCGCCCACCTCCACAAATTGTGAGCAACATCAACTCGGTCTTGTGTTATATTTTTTTAAATAAAATTCAGCATAGGTCGCGCGGAAGTACATTAAACTGTTTTTAAATTTAAAACATTCGCAGACGGGTGGAAATTAATTTTCAATACGGAAATTGCGAAAAAGTAATGTAAAGCGGCGACATTCAAGTGATTAAACTGACCAAATTTATGGAGTAAGTACATACACACATACATAAATATGAAACGCAATACATATGCAAACAAACAAAGCAAGGTGAGCAAAGCAAAGTTATCGAAATCATTGCGATAAAACGAATACGTAGAGCTGCCAGATCGCATGGCATGCAAAACTAAGGTTGTATTAAAAACTATAAAAAATTAATAGGATTTGCCAAATTGGGATTCAAATGTGTTGCAGAAAATTGATAAATGTTCAATGAATGCGATGACATTAGATATGGGCGTTTGTACGGCATTGCCTAACGTGAAGTTACAAATTTGATTACCATTTTGATGTGCTATGCATAAATTTCGATATATGAATAGAAATGAATGAAACAAATTTTCGAATTATTTTATTTTATTTTTTTGTTGAGCTGCTTTTGTGGCTAGCGTTAACAATAGATCATGGCACTAAAATGGGAAAAATACATACATTAATAATAATAATCAAAGTCGTAAAAGAGCAGTAACCGTTAAAGCCATGAAAACCCGTTAAGCGCACGAGCAACACCCACACAACAACAGCAACAACAAAAAAAGTAAATAAAATCGAGTTGAATAGATGTGATACAAAACAAGAAGAAGCTTGAAAAAAAAAACACATATACCTATCAAAATAACAAACAGCTCTAAGAGCCCAAAAAATATTTGTATTACAATGATGGTTCAGCACATAAATGACACTACATACATACAAACACATATGTACACAATGACAAACACACATGCACATATACGCACATTTGAGTATTTTTTTTATGGTATCTTTCGCGTTGGTTCATTCGTGCGTTTCTCAATGCTATTGATTTGTGACGCTGCCTAATCAAAGAGAAAAAATAAAAAAAACTGTATAAAATAAATCCATAGTGAAAAGGTGTACAAAATTAAGGAAGAGGCGCATAAAAACGAAAAAAAAGAACAAAAAACGTCAGAAACCCATAAAGCGAAACGAGACGAAAAAATTCAACTTCAATGGGAACCTGCCTTTGAGCGCAAAGTACTCTCTGCTCGCCTGGAAAAAAGGGGAAAATTTTTGTTATTCCATTGTACCCTGTAACCATAAAAAAAAACAATAATAGTGAAAAAAAAGATGTACCCAAAAATGTTTTGGAAATAAGTAAAGCAGAAGCATTTAAAAAAACAACTATAAAATAAAAAAGTATCAACTAAAGAACTTTATTTTCTTTGAATTTTTACCCTTCTGATGTCGAGTTAATATACATTTTTTTAAAGTAAATTATTTAACCGAATTCGAAAAGTAAAATCTTTAATGTTCTTTGAACAAACCGATTTTTAAATTCTATTCAATTTGAACTTATCTGTTTGCTTTGGATACAGGGTATATCCATGGATTGGCACATTCCAATTATTTTCTATAGCCTTTTATTGTCATTGCAGCGACTTTGAATATCCATTTGCAATGCCAAACTCAATCTATTACGTCAAATGTCAAACTTTTTCATACCCAATTTGAATTGTTGTTTCCTTCATTTTTTTTTCTCCCACATTTTTTTTTTTGTCACTCGGTTTGACTTTTTGTCACACCTCTGAAGTGAGACAAAACTAGTTTTGACTTTCGTTGCCAATTTTTTTTTGTATTTAAATTATTCTGACATTTTCACTTGATTAATTTTTGGGCTGATGGCATTTTTACATAGAAATGTAAATTAAGAGTTTTTAAGGTTTCAGCTCAAGTTTTTTTTCCTGACATTAAAAAGTATTTAAATGTCTTTCTCGAACTTGTTAAAACTAAAAGAGTAGTTTTTTGTTTTCTATATTAAAGCTATTTTTATAGGTATTTTTTTTATGTATTTTTTCTGTTTTTGTGTTTATTCTCTTATATTTTTTTAACGACCTGCATGCATTTTGAGTTTTATTTTGGATATTTTAGTTTGGTTTTTTATTTCAGTTTTTATTTCGCCTTTTTCTTTTTCCCAAAAATTATTTTTTGTTGTGTTTTAGGGCCACTTAGAGGCGAACATTGTCGACTGACGGACTGATTGCATGACAAACTAACAAAACTAACGAATCAACGGACCGAACAACAGCAAACACACACACACACATACAAACAATAACAACAACAACAACAACAACAAAACCTCTTAAAAGGCTAGCTACGGCCAAAAGAAATACAATAATGGTCTTCGGGTTTTTGGTTGCCGGAGACCGGGCCTAAGTTTACTTTGCCTTTTTCACTTTTGATATTTTGACATTTTCATTTGACAGCTGATTGAAGGGCTGCATGATGGCAGCAGCAGCGGCAGCAGCAGCAGCGGCGGCGTCGGTGGCGTCGGCGGCGGCGGCCTGTGGTTCGATTTCGATCGATGTGTAGACATGACGGAAAGGTGTGGGGGAGGGAAGAGGTAACAGAATGGCATCGGTACCCAAGATGTATGTTTTGAGGTAAAGCGTTAGAAGCTGTTGCTAGGCCATCGTCGTCGACGTCGACGTGGTGTTGGTTATGGCGGCGACGGTGTCAAGTGCTGCACAGTGGTACACAATTAGCCGTCTGCTGATCAATTTTTTGTATTTACTATATTTAAGAATTCAAAATTTTGAGTCAAATACTACAGCTGTTGGTTGGGAAGAACAGTTTTCTCTGATTAAAATAGCTGGAAAAGTTGATTGACGAAAAAATGCCATTGAACTGCCCACACTTAAAATAATCTTACAACAATTTAGTTTGAAAAAAAAAATTAAAATCTATTTTTTCTTAAGTTATATAATTTTTAAATGTTTATAGAATTTGTACCACTGTCCATTTGTTTTTATGATGTTTTAGTAAGAGGGGTAAAGTATATGGAATCGGGGGGAGTCAAGCGTTGCCCATATGAGAATATGTGTGTGTGTGTGTGTGTGACATGTTTGTCGAAAATGCTCAAAGTTGTTTGGGCCACAATATTGTTGTTGCCTTTTGTTGCTTTCGTTGTTGTTTTTGTTGTTGTTGTTCTGTGTGTTTTTGATGGATATGGAAATGGAGGTTAGGTGTTCATTGGTGCAGGCCAAGTTGCGCCTAATGGCGTTTGCCAGCATTTACTTTTAGCGTCAAGTGTCACATTCGTTTTTGTTGTTTGTGTGTGTGTGTGTTGAGTTTGTTGTTGTTGTTGTTGTTTTTGTTATTGCTGTGTGTTTGCCTAACTGCACTTGACAGTTGGTGAGCATTAGCCCTATTCAATTTATTTCACGCACACTCTTAATCTATCTCTTTCTCACTCTCCCTCACTCTCTTTTGCTCTTGCAAATTAAATGACCAGCAGTTTGATGAAGCTTAATCTTGATCCTTGCACTTAATTGCCACAAAAAGTCAAAGAAATATAATAATAACTCTGCCAATTTTGTGGCAAACTTGCCTTTTACCTGACCCCAAACCACCTTGCCACCGCCCATCGTCCTTGCCACAACACTTTTCAAGTAATTACAAGTTGGTCCAATTTGCGCCATTTTTACGTTCATTTCATTTCAAACATTAATTGCAGCTGACATTTTCATACTTTCATGCCTTTCATTCAGATTCAGTTGTTGGAAAGTTTTTCCTTATGATTTTTTACAAAAAAAAAAAAACCTTGAAGATTTCTACGAATTTCATGGCAATTAGCGCTATGAAATTAAGTTCTTAACCTATAATTTGGTGTTTTCATTCTTCAAGCAATGCTTCTCAAAGAAAATTCAGTAAAAACTCTTTACCTTAGTCAAGAATTGTTTCATAGAAAATGTTCCTTACGAAATCTTTTAATTAAATTAAAATCCTTATCTATTCAACTCATAAAATAAATAAATATGTACCGACTTCTTTACAATGTATGTAACGTCTGTATAAGAAGTTGAAAGCATAACTTTACAAAAACGGAAAAAAAACTCCTTAGCTTGGGGGAACGTTTCATATAGCAACATAGAACTGACAAATCGCCCACTGCAGATGGGACTGCAGTACAAATTACATTGTCATTTTCACATTTTAATACTCTACTCAGAGGTAGTTCATGTTTTAATATAAAATTTGAAAAAGAAACTATTAAAATATAATCAATATCAATATCAACAATAATGGTTCTATGAAAAATTAAACTTTATATAGAAAAGGGAGTACAAAATATTTATTTTTCGTGTTTTTGTATAACTTTTTTCACGTTGTCAATCTTCTGCGGAACTTATGCCGAGTTAAATCAGATTGTTTCACCTTTATTTTTTCAATGAGTCAAAATTTTGTTAACATTTTTCGTAAGTTCCTTCCTTAATATAAGCGCTACTTTACAAAATCCCATCCTGTATATCTAAGATATCAGAGCGAAACTCAAAGGTGCAAGTTTTCTTAAACTTTTGAAAATATGTGTGCCCATAAATTTCTAGATCCAAGCTGCTTTTAACCCCTAAGAATCTTAAGTATTAGAAAAAACTATAAAAAATATTAAATTTTAAAGATTATTAAACTGGTATATTACATTAACATAGACTGAATTCTTCTATAATTTTGTATACTTATATATCAATTAACCTAATCTTTTAAGCTCTTCAACTCCGTCTTGATAAATACTACAAGAAAAAAGCAGTCAAAAAATAAATATTTAATTTGTTGAGCAATTTTAAATAGTCTTAGTTATGTAAGGGCATTCAATCGGCGACTTCTTCGCTTAAAATTTAGACCATAACAGTTCCTCGTTTGTTGTTTTTTCACGTTTGGGCTGGGCGCTGTTCTTCTTCTGTTGTTGTTTTTTTCTCTTTCTCTTTTTGTGTTGTTGTTGTTTGCAATTCTTGAGTGCTTGGGAGAGCAGCAAAGGTCGTTGCTGTTAGCTAGCCGGGGTCGTCGCATACGACTGAGTGCAATAAACAACAACAACAACAACAACAACAATGTTTAGCTGCTCTTGGGAGTAGGAGTAGTGGTGTGTTTCGAGGTGAGCTGGACTAGTGAATGATGGTGGTGGGTGGGGGGGAGAGTGTGGCGGGTTCAAAACGAATTTGCCACAGCACTTGAGCGCTTAACAAGCTGCCAAGAAGGACGACAAGCAATGGCTGCTGCTGCTGCTGCTACTGATGCTACTACTCCTTGTGCTATACTCCAGCCCCTGCTCCTTAGACTCCTGCTCCTGCTGGTCATGTAATATTAAACAAGAGCAGCAACAACAACAACAACAACAACAACAAACAGCATAGCGATAATAATGACGGCGAAAACAATTGCAACAACGGTAAACAAGAATTTCGCTCGACACGCTCAACACTTGAAAAGGCAGCAAACAGCAGCTGGGTTTTTTTTGGGTGCATGAGTGCGAGTGTTCACTGTGGTAGTAGTAGTCAGTGCACGCAATCACGCGCACTCGCTGCGCTTAAAGGACACAGCTTTGGCTTGGTTCGGCGGGGGTGTCGAAGGGGTGTCGAGGCTGTGCTCTTTGTTGTTGTGTAATAAGCATTAATAGGGTGCTCAGCGGGCGGGTAGCTGCTGGGATGTTGCTTATGTTTTTGGTTCTTGTTTTTAGCTTCATTCATTTGTCGTTGTTGTTGCTTTTTGTCTATCTGTCAACATGCAACGGCGGCTGCTACAACAACAACAACAACAACAGTTGCCATGGGATAAAGCCAGTATAAAAGCATAAACATATACATACATACACAAGTGTATATGTGTGTATGTATAGCGAATCCAGGTAGATGTTTTATTTTTAAACCGTGGCTAAAAAGTTTTAATCACAGCTTATTTCTATAAAATCGAAACTAAAAGCTAAAATCAAAATTATTTGAATTCAATTATGTAGTTAGTTTCAGGCTAAAAATATGAAATTTAACAAAAATAATTTTTTTTATATTAATAAATAAATAATATGTAAGCAGCTGTTTTTGATCGGTTTTCAGCTAATAGTTTAACAAAAAAAACTTTTTTGTATTAAACTTTGACACAAAAAATTAAAAAGCAACTGAAAACCTCCTCTATAATTTTAATTTTGAGTTAAACATAGAAAACTTTTATGTTATTTTTTTACTATTTTTTTAGATTTATCTAGCAAATTTTTGTTTTGAAATTAATTTTTTTGAAAGAAAATTTTTTTTATTTAATTATTTTTTTATATACATATTTTGAAATTATCTGTTATTTTTTTAAAGAAAACTTTTTTTTATTATAAATATTTTTATATATTTATTTAACTTATCTTTTTTTCTGACATAAACTGGCTTTATTGGCCCACTGTGGCATGTTTGCATCATCAGTCAGTTGCCAGTTTGCCAGTTGCAAACTCATCGTCATTCCCAGCCCCAGCCCCATTCCCATTCCCAGCCCCAATCCCCGCCCCATCCCCATTTTCCATCCATGTACGCATTGCCAGCCCCATCCCAAATGTCATATTCATCTCCATCCTGTTCCCATTGCCATTTGCGTTGTGTTTTCTTTTTTGTGCTTTTAACTGATGATAATAATGATGATGATGATGATGAGAATGGCGATGATTAGCGAATGAGAATGATGTGACTGACGTTGGCAAACGCGTAGTGTCGCGTCGTCGTGGCGTGTGAGAAATCATCTTTTTAATTTTCACAATCAAATTTTGTTGTTGTTTTTTGTTATTAATATTTTTTTTTTTTCGTGTTCAACATTGCTCAAGGATAATATGATTTCGTTATAAAGTGTGTTACGTTATGCAGGAGATGTTTTTAATATTCAAAAATGTGTTTATTTTTTCATGATGAAGATGAGCCTTATTGATTTATCGATAGGTTGATATAAAGCCGATTATCTGTTCACATTTGAAGTTGAGCTTTGATATTCAATTTTGAAAGGTTAGCCAAAATAATAAACATTCTTCACAAAATAGCTAAACCTAATATTTTTATAAATTTTCTAAAGTATATTATTAATTTTACCATTTTTAAGAAATAAGAAAATAAATTATTTATGCATTTGGTGTTGAAGGTAATTTACTTACATCTCCACCATTCACAATTTCTCACTCGTGTGAGTGGGGGTTGGGGTGACGGCAGCTGTCTAACTGCTAGGTCAGAGGGGGTGTTTTTTTGTAAAGAAGCGAGGGTAGGTGTCGGTGTCGGTGTTCATTCCTAGACTCATGCGTTTTTTATTCATTAATTTTTTTTTGTGGTTTATTACACGCAAATAAATTAAATTTATGTTTTGTTCCCATTTCCATTTTCACCTCGAATAACTGCCACACCACCCCAACCTCAAACCACCCTCACCTCGCTCTCCCCTCTCTCTTCACCTTTTCCTTATATCTCTTTTCGTTCACACATTTGTTTCCAATTTTTCCTAGTCGATTTTCCCAAACTCGCGTTTTTTTTTTCTCACAAAACTACCCGACCTTCTCTATCGTTCTATCTCTCTCGCACACTGTTTTTTTATTGTCTATTAATTTGATCATTTCATGATTACTGTTATTGTGGTTGTTGTTCTTGTTGTTGTTGTTGTTGTAATTAACCTTTTGTCTTTTGGCCGCTGGTCGCTTTAGTTTGCTCTCTGCTCTATTTGTCTGTCCAAAATGTTACTTTCTCTTTGCCTTTTCCCCTGCGCTCTGTTAGAGGTAAAAGGTCTGAGTTGAGTTCATAGTCATTGTGTTTAGAACCCACACCCCCACCCCTTGCCCATCCCCTTCAATTATCATCATCATTTCTGGTACAAGGGTCGAACCCTTACCTTTTGACCATTGTTGTTGTTGGTTGTTGTTTTCTTAATGCTCTTTTGTCGGTGCGAAGATGAACAGACACGAGTAAGAGAGAGGGTAGTAGATACAAAATAACACTTTTTAGTGGCTATTTAGGCACTTGACATGTTCCCCTCTTTTTCTTAAATGCCGACATTTTAGTATTCTGGCTACCTGTGTTTTTATTTCTCAGCTCCCTAATCCAACATTTTACATAATTATCAGCTGAAAGTCATTGGAGGATATTTTACTTTGAGGTTCAAATAAATAATTTTAAAAACTTTAAGAAGATAATTTATAGGTCGGCATTTTAAATCACATTTTTTTAAAGATTTTTTTAACATCACTAACATAATTGCCTTGGGTTAAAAATTAAATTAAAGATTTGTTACAGTTGTCAAATGGTTTAGTTCTTAGCTAAAAGGGAAATTGTTTAAGCTTAAAGGGGATATTGTAATTAGGGAATTTAAGTGCGGTTTTTAAGCCCTTAATTAAATTGTTGAAACCACAAAAAATAGTATAAAATTTTATTATTAAATTAAAGAAAAACATAAAAAAAATTCTTTGACTTATTTTTCATTACCTTAAATTTTTGTATTCCATGTTGTTGCCTTGAATTTAATACATTTTCCCAACTTAAAAGTTAATGCTAAAAATAAGCAATTAAATATTTAACACATTCCACCACGATTCCCTTACTTTTAAACTTGTCGCTTTTGCTTATAAAAAATTTAATAAAACTTCACGCATGCAACAAAAGGAAGGACTACCACCACACACCCTCCCTTGCATATTGATAATTGTGCAAAATCATTGAAAGTGAAAGAAAAAATCTCAATTGCTTTTTTATATTGTGCGCTTTCAACATTTTTAATTCTTATATAAATTTACATTAACATTTGCTCCTTGGCGTCAATGGAGCATTAAAAATATATATAGAAAAAAAAATCAAACACACGAGAAATGAATAAAACTGAGAAAAAAAAAAAATCCGAACGCTGGCAAAACTCATTAAAATTTTACGAACTTTTGGCGCAGTTTTTCACATTTTATGAGTTTTTTTTTTTTTGTCGACGAGCCTGGCCTGGGCTGCGACTAGGGCCTGAGCTTGGTGGCACTTTGTCTAATTTTATGGCAAGGACCTTCTAAGGAAAATTCAAAATTTTGATCACGTTACGTTTTTAATTGTTCCCCTGCGGCGCGGCGCACTCATTTCAAATGAGACGGGGGCCTCCTTCAGTTTCCCCGATTTGCTTTTCCTTTCATCCAGTTATTGAGCGAACTTGGCATGCGTGTGATGAATTCCCTTTCCTCTTCTATTTCTAAAATATGCTAGGCTGAACTTTTATTGAGTTTCGTTTACACAAGATATTTTATTATTGCTTTTCTTGTACTTTGCCAATAATAATTGCATGCGAGTTTTTCCTTTGTTTTTTTTTTTTGTTTTACGAGAGGACTCTAGACGCATTTAAAACTGAGCTCCAGGCTCCATTTAAATGCTGTAAAAAGAAAAAAACACCCATCTACTATGACACCCTTAACTACCCTCATGTATTTTTTTGTCTCTCTTATTTTTATGATGGTCTTTGAATGTCTTTTGTAAGGCTGCAATTATTCTTATGGCCAATTGGCTATTAACCGACAAAATGGCTCCATTTCAGCCAGATGAGTCATTTTAAACGCTGACATAAGCTTATTAGCGATACATGACCACTTTTCTACTTTTCTACTACGGTACTTCTAACAGTTTATTGCCATCCCATTCGATGGAGTACACTGCGGAAAAATTAACTGCGTTAGGAGTTAAAAGAGAAAAGTAACAAGTAGAAACGTTGCAGTCGGACGCACCCGACTGCGGTATACTCGATACCAGTAGTAAAACAGATTAAAAGAGAGCTGATTGCAATGGTGTGTGGATACGGCAGGGGTGTATGCTGCTGCAGGGGTGTATGCTGCCTCAAAGATTGTCTGGTGCAGATGGGGATGCCAAAAAGCTATCTTCCTTCCAAATTTGGTGACTCTAGCTCAAAGTTTGTTAAAGGTAGGGGCTGGGGCGGTATGGGGGCGTGGCATCAAAATTTGTGCTACAGATCTATGTATCATGTCAATAGCTATCCTCAAACCGAATTTGGAGACTTTAGCGCAAAGTTAGTAGAATATGGTGGAAGGGGGGCTGGGGTCTGGGGCTGGTATGGGGGGCGTGGCGTCCAAAGTTTAGCTGCAGATCTATTTATGATGTTAATTGCTATCCTCATACCAAATTTGGTGACTCTACCTCAAAGTTAGTAGAATATGGTGAAGGGGGGGCTGGGGGCCGTATGGGTGGGGTGGAAAATATAGGCGTTTTTGATTTCAAAATGCAGGGGGCTGGGGAACGGGGGGGCGTGGCTCCAAAACTTTGATGCAGTTTTTTGACGATCGTTAATAGCTATTTTCCTACCAAATTTGGTGACTCTAGCCTTAACGCTTTGGAAAATACACGCATTCCCGTTTTTAGTGAAGCATTAGGGCGGTTTGGGGCAGCTTGGGCAGTATAAATTGGCGTGGCATCCAAAGTTTTTATGAATTTTTTGGGGGGTTATAATCACCTATTTTGGCACAAAATTTGGTGGCTCTAACTCAAAAACTGTAAAAGATATAAGCATTTCTATTTTTAAACTGCGGGGGTGCTGGGGGCGGAATGGGTGGGTGGGGCTCCAAAACTTTGATGCAGGTTTTGGGGGATCGTTACCAGTTATCTACCTACCAAATTTTGTGACTCTAGCTCAAACACTATGGAAGATACACGCACTACCGTTTTTAGCGAAGCGTTGGGGTGGTTGAGGGCGGATAGGGCAGTATAGATGGGCGTGGCATCCAAAGTTTTTATGAATTTGGTTGGAGATCGTCAACACCTATCTTGGCACCAAATTTGGTGGGTCTAGCTCAAAAACTGTAGAAGATATAGGCATTTTTAGTGTTAAACTGCGGGGTGGCTGGGGGCGGAATGGGTGGGCGTGGCTCCAAAATTTTTGATGCAGTTTTTTGGGGGTTGGTAGTAGCTATTTTCTCCCCAAATTTGGTAGTTCTAGCTGTAAGGGCTTGCGAAATAGCTGGATCTATCGATTTTGCGTTATCGAGTTTATCGATTTGCCAGCCCCCTAGTTATCGTAGAACTCCAATCTTGACACTTTAATTTACTATGCCATAGATAAAGGGGTTTGCAAAGTTTGAAGTCTCTAACTTGAACGGTGTGGAAAAAAGTTGCGAACATACAGACGGACAGACGGACAGACGGACAGACGGACGGACGGACAGACACCATGACGGACATTGCACAAACCCAATATACTCTTTACCTTCGGTATCGAGTATAAAAAGTAGTATTTTTTTATAGTACATTTAAGTTAATAATTATAACTGAAAAGTTAAAAACAAAAAGACAGATTCTTTTTAGATTTTTATATGAATAATTTTTGTAAAATAAAAAAAATACAGAAAAATAGTTAGTAACTTTTTTTATGTTGTTATAAACAATATAATCTGCAATGAATTTATATAATTTACTTCACTTTTAATTCTTAAATACATTTGAAATAATATTTTTTTAAGCCAAAAAATAAAAAATATTTTTTTCTCATTGTGTATTATCTGCTTATGAACATAAAATTCAGTTTTTATGACTTAATCTTTGAATATAGCAAAAGTTGAATCAATTTAACTACAGCAAATTACCATATCGAATAGTAAAAATTCTCTTTAATTGTGCCATTTATTTAATTAGCAACATAAAAATCAAAACGAAAGTTTAGTAAGTAATTTTTGCGGTAAAAGTAAACAAATATTTTTTGGTATCAACTTTTAAATTTCCTTTTTGTGTTTTGTGTAATGCAAAAAATAATGAAATTACTTTAGAAATAATTAATAAAATAATATTACTTTAACGTAATATTCAGTAAATTTTTTTTTAATAAATTAAACTTTCATTTCATTAAAACGCCAACTTGGCATAATCATATTTAATTTCACTTTTAATTATCTCAGCACAAATTGACAGCATCTGTCCCAGATTATATAATCAGTGTTCGGTGGGGGCGGGGGGGCTTGGTTTGATAATGACAATTATGCAATATGCACGTGACTTTCCCTTCGAAACAAAACAAACTTCATTGTCCTCCGTTTCAAGTTCGATTCACGTGCGAATTTATTTGATTTTTATTGAACAACAAACAAAAAAAAAAAAACAATAAACAAAACGCGCTGTAAGCATTTAATTGCTTAATTTATTAATAAGCAAAATGGGAAATGGTTAGAAGCAGCTGTTGCTTGGCAGCAAGATGGGCAAGGGGGGAATGTTCGGGGGGTTTGATGGAAAAGCTTGCGCAACAAATTATATTTTCATCATCGAAGACACCGAAAATGTTCGTCAAAATTTTGGCAATATTTATTATACATACGAAAAATATGCTTGCTGAAGAGGGGGCTGGGGGGGGGGGGGGGTATGCTACTGTAATGCTAGGCGAGGTAAGTCCTTTGGGAAAATTAACACTCTTTGATTAGCCAGCTGGCTGCCTTATTACGTATACGCCCAAATGGCAGTCAATCAATGGACACTTGAGCCAGCCAGCATCAACGTTGAATGTCCTTTCGGCTGTTGTTGTCGTTGTTGTTTTTTATAGCTGCTGCTGCTGTCAGGCAGAAAGTTACGCAATTTTTGCTTATTATATTCATAATCAATATTCAATTTGGACGAAACACTTGCCAGCGCAGTCAAAACACACATACACACACAAACAAACGACTGTTGAAATGAGCTTGAAAAGGATATACATTGCACAGTGGGACAAGACATATGAAATACTAAAGGCAACATATTTTGTTGAGTTTTGTTTTAAAAATAAGAAAAACTTGTTATGAAAAAAGTCTTCAAAATTTGTATTTAAATATAAATAAAATATTAATTTTTGTTTTATATTAATAAAAAATACTTTTATTTGCTTTAAGGAAAAAACCCAGTTAAAGTATTAATTTAAGATTCATTTGGTATTATTTAGCGTATAAATCAGACCGCCATGCTCGACCGTTTGGACACTGCGTTGATAGCAGTCAGTCAGTAACTCAGTTAGACCAAAGAGTTTTATGTATAATAAATAATATTTACGTGATTATTAAGCATAAAGTTTTTAACACACTTTTATCCACTGTGCGGCCCTTGTGCAAATTTCCCTTGTGGCAGACAGCTACAGTTTTTTTTTTTTTGTTCCCTCCGAGCCAAAGGCAGAGAGTCAGAGGCAGTGGCAGCGGCATCGCCATCAGGCTTATAATTAAACATGGAAATCGTGGAAAATGTGGCAAACGTGAACGCAAACAACAACAAATGGTTGTTTTGGCGGGGGCGGTGGGCGGGGTGGTGTAGGTTGAAAAAGTCTGTCAAGAGTCGAGAGTCGTCCAAATTGAAAAAGTTATTTTGCATTCGATTATTCCACTGACAGACATCAACACGGTCCTCATATTTCACCACCCGTCACCCCACCTCGTTTTTTTGATACTAACTGTGTCTGTTAGAGGGAGACAGCGAGAGAGATCATTTCATTAGCTGTGGCTTCAACATATTTGCCCGAGGCATATTTTTGCAATTTTTGCGTAATATTTTGCTCATTTTCACTTCGTTGCATAGTCCATGGCGATGCGTGTGGGTGTTAGATGGGGAGAGGGGAGAGAGGGGTTATCCTGCTTTTCTATATATACTATGTGAACTATAATTGACCATTGCCATGGCAAACACACTGAGAGCAACAACAACATCAAATCGACCAAAAATAGCACCCAATGGAGCATATTCATTATTCAACTTTTGATTGGAATCGAAGTGGTCCCATCTATCTACTATGAATGAATGAATGAAATGTAAGTTCCGTTAGTTAGACAGATAACTTGTGATAAAGAGCGAGAGAGATAGATAGTCGTTAGAAGACCATTCATTAGCATTAATAAACATTCTATATGCAATTGTGAAATAGAGACTCGAAAAGATCATAAAATGCATGCAATTTTTATTAGTCCAGTTAATTATTTATGTATACATTTGTGACATTTTATCTAATGGGAATCTTGAATCTTGTCATTTAGATATATGTAGCAACAAAATTACATCCGCATTTATAAATTAAATACTCTTTTTTATGGCAAACTGAGTAGTTCAGACTGTCGAATGCCATTCAATGATTTTAATATGTTCTTTCTTAATAAATAATAATAAATAATTTTTTAGTTATGGACAAAGACAAAAATTGTTATTTTTCGTGTTTAATTTAAGTTGTTAAAATTATTATAGCAAAAAAAATTTGAATTGCACACAAAAAAAGTAATAAAAATAATTTGTGTATATTCATTTAAAATTTTTTTTTTACATTTTTGATATTATTTTAATAAATTAAGAAATTTTGTTATTTGAAAAAAAAAGGTTTGTGTTTTTTTCAATTTAATATTTTTTTTTTAAGTCTTGGTATAATTTTAATAAATTTATAGACTTCCCGTTATTGAAAAATAGTTCGTTGGCTTTTTAATCTAAATTTCTTTAATTTCTTTATATTATTTATAATGTACGCTAAAATTAGTAATGCTTCTTATAAAAAAATAAGAAACTTTAAGCTCTTGTAACTTAAAAACTAAATTTTATGTTCCCATTTTTGATTTATAAATGAAAAACAACTCCATAAATATAAAATACTTTTAACACATAAAATTAAATTTATTTAAAAATTTATTTTTTTTTTTCAATTATATCTCAATTTGTTATTCAGCCAAAGCAAATACAATTTTAAGCTTTAGAACGCACACAAAATGTTCCATTTTGCCCAACGAAAACCAAAAAACAATGAAATAAATCTTTTGGATAACTCTGACCCTCTCCCAACTCCCACCCCTTGACTATGTATTTCCCTTGACTGCCATTAAAAGTGGCTTGTGTTTGTCTTCAATAAATTTAAGATATTGCCCGAAAGCAAATTCAACACCCAAAACGAGCAAGTGTAATTAATATTTCAAAGCGCAACATTTATCAAACAACAACAAAAAACAAAAACAAAAAATCTAACCAACAAAAAAAAAAAACATTTTTGGAAAGTTGGCCCACAACCGAAAGCAAACGAGCCAAACAAACAAACAAACCGAAAAGCCAAAACAATTAATGGCACACTCTAAAGGCGACCCCTCCTCCTCAGCTCGCCCTCCCCCGCCACTCCCTCTCTATATAAGCATAAGCGACAACAGGCCAAGAAAACAATAAACTCAGGTCCAAACTTGGAGTTGAAAAACTTTAACAAAACTAAATAAATAAATAAATACATGCATAGATTTTGTTGGCTAAGCAAAATAAAAAAAAAAAAAAAAAAAAAATATGTATAAAGGGCCACCTTTAAATTGAACGTGAAACAACAGTAGCCACAACATATATATATAAGTATATATATCTGTATATATCTTCAACTGCCCACTCAGAAAAAAAACTTATATGTGAATTTGTATAGTCGACACGTAACAACTGAGTGTGAGTGTGTGTGTGTGTGTGTAAAGGGCTGGAACTGATAGTCAGTTTTAAAGTTGTGGCAAGATGTGTTCGGAAAAGAAGGTGGAGTTGAATGTCGAGACGTTGGCCATCGAAGGGAAACGGCGGCGGCGGCGGTGGCATGTCGAACCCGTTGAAGCCAACTGTGTTTAGTGCTGCAATCATATAAATTGACCAAAGGGTGAGGGGCCTTATACCCTGTAGACATTACAATGTGGTTAAGAAATCCATGCTTAAGTTGAATAAACGCATGAATTAAATATATAAATTATTTTTAATAAACAATATTTTATAGAAACATTCTTCAAAATGAAGTTAAAGCTAAGTTTGAATAGAAATCATTTATTTTCTTTAAAGTGCTTAAGATTTGCGATAGATTTCAGTAACCATAATTTTATAAAATCGATAAATATCAAATGTTTAATGAAATTGTATGATAATTCTTCTTTGGATTAAGTTATATTTATACAATGTTTAATAACCAATTTTAATTTATTTTTATTTTTGCAGGGTATTTCATAATTTATTATTAAATCTGTTGTTTCAAAGCCGTTAAATTAAATTCTGAAATTATATTTTGGACTGAAAATGAACGAGCATACTCTACAATTGACAGGTGAGTACATTGGCTACTACAATAGCTTAAGTTAAAAAGCTTGAATTAAAAAAAAAAATAAAATTCAATCAAAGTAGAAAAAAGTTGTGTTACGATGGGCTAATGGCTTATTTTCTTATCTGAAAAATAAATTAATATTTTAAATTTAAAAGTCAAGTTCCTTTTCTGACAATACTGGAATCAATATTCCCTAGAAATAGATTCCCTATCTATAAGACGGCCTTAATTTATTTTCTTTTATAATTTCAGTAAAATTATTTTTAAAAACTAATCTGATATTTGTGGACGATACTGAAATATTTGAAATAATAATTAACGAAAACAAATAACAACAATATTTTGTTGTTTGTCAAATTTGTCGTATCTTGATGTTTGCTTTACATGCATACAGTACGACCTCGCTAACACGCAACCCTCGATACACGCAACACCCGAGTTCTTAACATTGTTGACTCTGTTTCATGTTGCGTTTAGCGAGGTCGTACTGTTATTCGTTTAGCTTAACAACAACTTAACAACTCACCTTTTTTTTTTTTGGCCACTGACCAAATGTACAGATGAATCGTACTCGTACATACATATATCTTTAATGGCATATTCATCAGTCAATCTCGTGATAATATCGGTATATAAATACACACACACACACACACTAACATACACATTGGAGACTTGGGTCTTGGTGTCTTTCCAAAAAAAAAACCAGCGACTGGGCAAGTCGCACAGTCATTTAGTTAAGTGGCAGTTGATTGGAACCAGTCGCAGTCATCATCATCATCATCATCATCGTCGTCGTCAGGAGACGAGTGGTTATCATCATCATGATTATTACGTACCCAAAGCCTATTTGAATTTCATGTTGTTGTTTGCTACAAACAGATTGTTTTTTTTTTTTCATCTTTTTTTCATCCTCGTTGTCTAAAGTCTCGTCTGTCTTCTGCTTCTGCTTCTTCTCCTTCAGCCTCTTGTTGCTGTTCTTATTTCACCTCCACCTTCTCGTTGTAATGCAGCCTTTTGTGTGTGTGTGTGTGTTTGTGTGTCTTAAATTGCTGTCATTAATGAGTTACAGATATTACACTTTTATAGCTGGCAGACACGCTTATCCACTCTCCACTCTCCATTCTAATCGTGTTATGTCTGTCTGCCTCTGTCTCAATATCTTTGTCTCTGTCTCTGTCTTTGCCCTATCAACCACTTTTGGCTTTGGCTTTGGCTACTGTTTTGGTTAATGATGACTTGTGTTGTGTTGTTGTGTTTGTGTCTCTGTGTGTTTGGTTTTTTTTTTTCACCGATATTTTCAACTCTTTTTTTAGCTCTTCAATCGATTGTTGTGGCTACTGTTTTCTACTTTTCTTCTTCTTTTTTGTTGTTGTTGTGGCTCATCCAATTTTAAGTCTTGTCTTTCTAATCGGCTTCTTCGTCTTCTTCTTCTTGCTCGACGATTGCTTTCTGCCTGATTGATTTTAAAGCTTATGGTTTGGATTTCTGGTTACGAACAAGCCTGCTCTCAATTCTTAAACTATTTCTTCGCTCTTATCTTCGTTGTTGCAGCTGTTGTTGTTGCTGATTCCTTTAAATTACTTTAATTGATGGCAAGCTAGAAATGTTCGGCTCAATGATTTCCTTTCATTGCAATCTGTCGTGCATCACTTCGATCCGATCGTTTGGTGGGGCTCCACTTTGAAGTCGTTTAACAATCTGTTTGGAGTCGGGGGGGTCAGTTCGATTAGGTTGGATCTTGTTGTCTTTGTAGTTTTTTTTTCTACTATAGATTGTAACAGTTGACTTCTTTGGTACTGTGTGATTCGATTTGTGATTTTTGGATTTGTTACGCTTGATTTATCAAGCGGTTAACTATAAATTATCAACTTCAAATAGCAACTGGGGCAATTATGCTATACAGCTTTCAAGTAGAGTTTGAGTTGACTAAATGACATAGTAGAACTGTTTCTAACCTTAAATTTCTGAGAATTTTTTTAATGAAAGGCAACAACTTAGAAGCTTAAGTCCTCAATAACGAATTTTAATTCAAATAACTTGAAGTTAATTGTAAAATTGTGTGAAATCAAATAAGTCTGTAAACTGATTTTCCGATTGAAACTCTAAATATTTACGATCTTAAAAGTGTCTTTATAAAAATTAAATGTATTATAGATGAAGCTTAGAACTTGTAACCATGTTCTCAGAATTTCAGAAGATTTACATTATAATATTTGGTTGATTTTATTTTTAAGGCAAAAACAAAAACTTTCCAATGCGACTTTTAATAATACTTTCGTATCCAAGGTATTATTATTTGTGTTCTCATTAAATCTTGTTTTTCCTATCAATAAAAACACACCCAGAAATATCCAATTACTCGGTTAAATAATCAAATAAACGCAAAACTGTCAATCAGATCCGATATTTTCGTTTTTGGGGGTTCGGGGTTATATTATGCTTCATATGTAAGGAAAGACCATAAATCAGGACACAATATGCTGAGGCTATTCATTTGGACGACAAGTCGACAAGGCATAGCAAAAGTTAATAACATGCAAGTTGAGGGCAATTCTAATTCTTTCAGCAAAGGAAGAAAAAAAAAAACTTTTATGTGAACGAGAACTGCAAGGGGAAAGGGCAGATAATAGGGAAGCGAACATGTGCGAACTGTACCTGGGAGCAAGGACAATGGGCAAGGACATGAACAATAGGGGCTGGCAGGGGGTAGGTGCTAGGGAGGGCAGTGCGCATATTAAAACCGGAAATAGTCGAAAAACCAAGTGCCAGGCAACCGACTGACGCACTGACACACATTTCGCTAACAAAGGACCCGCAGCAACAACAACAACAACAACAACATAAAAAGGAGTCGAAAACAACAAAAAAAAAAGAAACCCACAACCCGAAGGAGACTCGAATAAAAAGCTCTCAAATAAAATGCTTTGTGCAAGGGCCTAACTAACCGCCAGCGGCGTTTCAGGCAACCACCCTTATATTGGCAAAAGGACATGCAGGACATGCTGCCCCGGGGCCAACTGACAACTGCCTGGCAACAACAGGCAACATGACGTTGCTGACGTTGACGGCTGCTGCACACACACACACACACACACATACATACATATACATAAAGGATACCGCATAAAATAGAGATCATAATAATGCGAAAATAAAAATAAAAATAACTTGAAACCAAGGATACCAAACGCCAGGTTACCTGCCAGAAGCTCAGTCACAGTCTCCTTGTCACACTCTCCCTCTGGAATGTTCGGGGAGATTGCATCATAAATTCTAAGGATATGAAGCCAAAAGTGAATCATCCCAGGCAACAAAAAAAAGAAGACCACAGAGACAGAAAGGGAGAGACACTAAAAGAGTGCGAATGTATAAAAAACAAGGGAGAACAAATAAAAATTAACTTATTTGCATATTTCAGTGAGCGGGCGAAAGGATACGACGCTGGACACACACACACACACACACACACACACACAGACACGGACACGAATGTGGACATTTCATGTAGCTGGAAATTAAATAAAAACCAAACTCAACTCGCGTCCAGGATGTGCGGCAAGGATGTGCGTGCAGCGGCTTAACCAAGCGTATGAACATTGCAAAATCCTCGCACGCAATTTCTGTTGTTTCTCTTCTCCTTTTTTTTTTGTACTCCTTTTGCTTTTTTTTAAGCGCAGGATGAGGTTGACGTGAATCCCTTAGCGAAGCGTACGGCTAGAATGGCAATTGAAATGAGCTTCCCTTTATTTTTTTGAAATTTTAAAGTTGAAGAGTATGAAATAATTGATTGACAAATTCTTCCCTTAGACATAAAAATTTATCGTAAAAATTACAAAAATATATTGAAAGACATATAAATAACAATACTGTATCAATTTGTATTATCGATGTACAATTTTTCTATTTTAAACTTAGTTTTTCCATTAACTGACTGACTGCTATCAACGCTTAGATCAAACGAAAAGACATAGCGATCGTGTTTGTTTCCAAAATTATAGCAAAATGATCGTAGATGAAGACTATGATTGGGTTTTGTCATAATACATCTGCGAGTAGAAAAATGTAAAGGTCTAAGGCTAACAAAAGCAACAAAAAAGTCTTAATATTTATCAGAAAATAATCCTTGTTCACTTTCTTTAAAAGATTAAAATAGAGACCATATTTTCCTTACGGATATTACCCAATTTATTTTCCTTAACCCAACTAATATGACCAATTGGTCATTCGTTGTGTAGGGTGAGCTTGACCGAGGTGGTACGAGGTGAAGAGTGGAACACAAAAAATGTATAGAGAATAAAGAGAACGGTGAGTGTGGTGGCGTGATTAAGTGATGTACGTGTATGGACACATGCAGCGTTATATTTAGCATACAAAAACCAAAAAACTCGCGCTCTCTCTCTCTCGCTGTATATACATATGTGTGTGTGTGTGTTGGTTTGTTTGTGTGCTGTTGTTGTGTACTGCAGACGGGTCCTTGCGCTTTTAATCATAAATAACAAAGGACACATGGCGCGTAGATTCTCGTATAGCATTTAGCTTGCAACCGACGAACAAAAGCCTCGCTTGCCACACTGCCACCCTTCAACCAGAAGCGAGCTTCATGTTGACCAAGGATGTGTATGCGTGTGTGTGTGTGCCTGTTGATAATCCTCTAACCACTCCACGTCAGCCACCCACTGTTGCCAACCAGCGCCACATTCATTTCCGCCTCATGGACGCCAAACATGCCACTCGGCTGCGATTCATAGGCGCTGACCTGGCCCCAGGATCTGACCATATATATATGTATATGCATAGAGAACGATAAATGGGAGGGGGTGGCAACTCTGGTTGTCCGAGCTAAACAACTGCGCAGTTGGTTGTTACTATAGTTGTTGCCTTCGGGCTTTATGTTGTTCTTGTTCTTGTTCTTCTTCTTCTGCTTCATGTTCATTCTACATTCTGTTTCTCTCTGTGTTTGTGTGCGGAATTTTGATATTAATAGCTTTGGACAGCTTTATAAACGCCTTTCGGGGGATAACATGCTCAAGTGGTATTCATATTTTCCACTGACCGACCTGTCACTATTATTATTCCTCTATCTCGGTGTCCAAACAAAGTAAAGTAAAACCAAATTGCAATGTTCACTTCAGTTCATAGCGTGTTAATATATACCATACCATATACATATATATATATATATTTATATCACAAACTTGGTTTTAGATTTACTTATAGGTGGAGTTTATTAGGAAGTTTTATGCACAAAAGGACTTGTTGAGTAACACAAACGATTTACATGTTGAAGTTGAGCTTTTGGGGATTATTGTTAACTAAGTACTTGATTGAGCATGATTTAGGAGAGTTTAATCGAGGGTTAAGTTAGAGCGGTAGTAAGAAGTTCGTAAGGACCCCCACTTACATAGGCCATGTATTGGCCAGTTGTGATGCCTAACCTTACCGAACCTTAATCGAGAGAAGTTTAAATGTTCTTTAGATTTATTTCATTTCAGTTTAATGTAGAACACTTAGTACCACGTTCAATATAATCCGGTGAAGTACCGCGTAAAATAGGAAATAGGAAAAGAAAGACAAAGTTCGGTTACCTCTAAAACCATCGATGATGACTATACCAGCTCTTTAGATCTATGAATCTTAGATAGCCTACAATAAATGTATTTCAATAAAAAACATAAAGGGAGAAAAAAATATTAAAAAAATTGGTTGAATTCGCTAATGAAAAAAAAAGTGTCCTTACTAAGGTTGTTGCTTACTTAGGTATTTCCTTCAATTAAAATCGGAATATAAGTTCTTAGTCCAAATGAGATAACTAAAGTCCAGGAAAATCCTTGGAATTCATTTCTTGATTGTTTTTGAGCTACTTTACCAACAACCGGCTAGCTTATTGTAACACCCTGCACAAACTGTACCCAAAAATAGATTTATTGAATTAAAAGACCACAAACGAACACCGAATTACAATGGCAACAAACTGATGTTGATGTACACGATAAAATCGAAAAAAAAAAAATACAACGGTAGTCCAAGGACGACAATCAAGGCATCATCTTCATTTTGGGGTTGCTCTCTTATTTCAGAGGGTTGAAGAAAATACAAAACGCAGTTTCCCGAATTGCGTCTCAAAATATACATACTATAAATAGAAGTTCTCGAAAGTGGTTGTCTTTGCTGCTGCTGCATACGTTTTTCCCTTTTGTTGTACGTACGTTTGTAATGCTTTTCTTATTTATTTATGTTTTCAGGTCTTTAGGGGAAAACTGCAAGCTTTATACGGTGAGCGGAGTATAACGGTACAGCAACCACCCGTAGTTAATGCCACTTCTGACTTCTCTGGCTTCGTCCTGCGTAGCATAAATTACGCATTTCCCGGTTCTTTTATGTTTGTTGGGTTTTTCTTTGGCTGCGACGCAGTTGGCGTTGTTATTTATGATTTATGTGCTGTGATGACACAGGACGACGACGACGACGACGACGACGACGACGACGACAACGACAACGATGAAACAGGCTCAGCCTTTAGTAAAGTAGTAGTTGCAGCCGTCGACATTGTACCGCCCCGCTCCGTTCGAACCCCACCGACAAACCCCTTTTCGAAAATCGTACTGGAAAATTACACACAAATTGCACGCAACACGCGAAGAACGCGAAAAACTTCGCATGGAAATGACGGCTGAAAATGCCGTTCATGCATGCGCTATAGTTCCTGTCACAGTCAGCAATAGGGTACGCCCCTCGCCCCTAACAGCGTACCACCCTTCATATGTTTGTCCCTATCAGCATTAAGTCGTGCGTCATTTCTTAACGGGGCCGACGCGACACATGCGTGCAAGTCCCTCCCGGGGCACTTTAAATGTCTTTATGCTCCCCCCCTCCCGCCATATAATAACATAAATACATTCCTAAATGCTAATCCTTAAATATATATGGTATAGCTTCACATGGTTTCCATTCCGAGTGTTATGAGTCAGTCAGTCTGTCAGCTTGGCACTCAGCTTTTCGAGGTTTCACTTGCGCAATTAGTTTGGACAGTCAGAGACTGAGAAATAATGTTGCGGTTGCGGTTGGTTTAATTTGTGGTGTAAGGTTCAGTTCAACAGCGAGTCATACCAGATCCAAAAAATGATTGCAACAATTATGTTACAATTGAGTTGAAAGTTTCAAAAGTTCTTAAAAAAATATTTGAATAAAAATGAAAAATAAAAAATAGTTTTAAACTTTGTTTATTAAAATGTAACTCTAAAACTTCTGGATAGATCTTGATAATAATTTAAGACTACTTGAGAAGCATTTGCTTCGAAAACCATATCAGGTTCTTAGCTAATTATAAAGTATGGAGCAGCCCAATTTTTTAAAATCTATAGCTTTGATGTCTTTAAACGATACTTGCCTTTTTCCTTAGGTTTTACTAGCTTAACAATATTTTATATAATATTATTGTAATTCTATATTATTTCTCGTTAGTTCAGAACACAAACAAAAAAATATTTAGCCCCAAGGATATTGAGTTGTTATGCATTAACACAAAAAGTATTGCTTTAAATAAGTTATGTTCTCTTTTTAAATTATATTTTTACATATTTTTATTTATCAAGTCGATATGTGATATTGTTCAAATAAACATGTTAATTTTTTTTAATGTTTACTTAATATATTTGCAAAAGTTACAATGCATAAAACTCCAGCGAGAATATATCAAATTCAGTTGAGCGCATTTAATTTTATTTATATTATTTTGTTATTGCAATATTGATGCTTTAATTTTGCAATGAGTTTTTTCTGTTTTCTGTTTTCCGTTTGCCGTTAGCAGCTGGCTGGACCAGTGCTTTTTTCGCCCATTGTTTTTGACATTTTTATGGCAGGCAAAAAATATATTGTATATCAACAAAAAACACAATTTAATAAATATACATACATATATGTGTGTGTGTGTGTGTGTGTGTTTGTGTGTGTACGACGGATGGTCTGCCAGCCGCAGTTCACTTTTTAATCACTTTTCATGAGCTTTTAATTACAAGCCCATCGTTGGTCGTCGTAGACCGAAACTCGTTCGTCTGTCCAAAAATTTATGAAAAACCAAACGCATAAAATGCTTAACAAGGCTCGGAGCAACAAAAAAAAAAACAGCAAGAAAAGGATGTGCTAGTCAAAATTGATTGTCCCAGTAAATACCCTGTAAACAAAAAGTTACGTATACTTAATATATAAGTTTTGTCTCTTCCTGTTCCAACCGGGGAAGTTTTAAAGGGAGATTTTTATGAAAGGATTTTGCTTACTTTTCAATACTTTCTATGGTATTTTTTGTTAGCGGCTTTTCTTTTGCTCTATTTTATTAAACTTTTGTCATGGCTCATTGGGATTTTGTTTTGCATACTTCTAGGGGATATGTTCACATACACATACACATTCATAAGCATATATAGCCAGGATACGTACGTACATTAAGTATAAGCATATATAAATTCTCCTCTCATTTCCGTAATAATAATGTGCGAAAGGATATTAATTATGAAACAAGCGAGCGCCAGGAAGCACTGGCAATAAAAACAGCTAGCGACAGGCAACACCATGCGTGACCAACACCAACAACAACAGGAACAAAACCAATCTTTTATATGTATATACATACATATATAAAGCCAGTGTGGCCATGTGGCCAGTTGGGAGGCGTAGTGGGAGGGTGGGTGGGTGGAGTTTTTGGTTTTGTGTATGTCGCAACGGAAACGTGAGCAACATGTGCAACATGTCGAACGGAAGTGTCGGTCATATTCTACACACGATTACACACTAACACACACATAGGAATACATTTGTGTGTAAGCCTAAATAGGCCCACGTCTATCAGGAGGCAGGAACCAGGACAAGAGTCATTAGCAGTGCTGGGCCAAGTAGATTTTTATGTTATGTCGCTCAGTTATTGCTTTTCTACATTTATTTCATTTCACTTGCCCCACACACATACGCTGACTCACATTTACTATTTTTTAAGTGCTATTTTTTTTTTTGTAAATTTAAAGGGTATTTGTGGAGTTTAAATATTTTAAAGCAAGTTACTTACAAAATTTTTGTGTTAAGAGAAAAATAATTTTCGTCAATAAAAAATTTCCAAATTAACAAAAAAAAAAAATACTTTTGAATTTTGTATGAAACATGTAAATTTAAAAACGGAACGTATGGAATTGGAATTAACATGCTATAAAAAAGATGGATAGAATGTTTAAGTGTTTTTTCAAGCGATCCGAATGAACGATTTCCAATTGGAACGATTGAAATTGAAACACAGTTGTCAATTACGTTCATAAAATAAATAAATAAATCGAATTTTAATAGTTACAATTGCCGCATAAATGCTAGAAACTATTGTAATTCGAATCAAATGTTGTGTTAAAATGGAAATCAAAGTTGGTCAAATGTATAACTGGAACATTGAGATATGAAACTAGAATAAGCGTTGCCAGACAAAAGAAAAATAAAGAAGAAGAACTGCTTGGAATACATAAATCAAAAGAACTATGAAACAAAATTTGTATAAAGATTTAGCTACAAATGAAAGTCATTAGCCAAGTTTGTTGATGAGAAATCTACACAATAATAAACATAGTCAATTTGATTGTGTGTGTGTGTGTGTGTGTGTGTTGCAAGGTATTTGGAATTCGCATTCTTTGGCGGTGGCCATAAGGGGACCAGGGCCAGGCAGGACCTCGACCTGTTCCTAGTTGGCAGGACCACTAACAGAAACAAAAATAGAAAGAAAGAAATGGAGCAGTTCGCCTGTCAATGACAGCGTCGACGTCAACATCCCGACGCTGACTGACTGACTGTCGTTCATCAACGACCGACCGAGAGAGAGAGAGAAACTGAGAGATAGAGTGAGAGAGTCGGTGCGTCAGTCAGTTGAGCACGTTGCCGCTTCACGTGACACTGACGAGGATGCCAAGGATACCAAGGATGCCAGCACCAGCAACAGCATCACACTCTTCGCCCCCACGAAAAAAACACCCACGTTTGCGGCTGCCTGCTGGCTTCTGCGTGTAATTGCCGTTGTAATGTCGCCCGAACGCGAATATAATTGCTAAAATGTTGCCTCCAACACGACAGATACGACAGACCAAACAAACCAAACAAACCAAACAGACAGACAGACCGAACGACAGACAGACGTGCCAATGGCCAGTCTCTCTGTTACGTTACTTTTCCATTTGAATTTAATTTTAATTTACGCCCAACGGCTGTTTTTTTGTTGCCTTGTTTTTTGGTTCCGTGCTTGTGCCACCTCCGGAAATTGGCAATGGCAATGCCAGAGCACATTCCGCACATTTCCACTTTAACATCAACACGCACACACACACACACACACACACACACACGAACGAAAATATGTCCTGGCTACAAAATAGTAGCAAAGGCCTGTTCGCACCGTTGAGTTAATGAGAGAATCGACGCCGTCGCCGTCGCCGCCAGACATTTCAACTGTGCAACTGTCCACCAAATTGTAAAAGGAAGTCTAATTGAAGCCTGGACACCTCCCCCAAAGCAATTAGTCGATAAAATTGCAACAACCAAACCATATTTAAATACTAAATACAGTTTCACAATTTAATGCTGTCATCATTTTTCGAAATAAGAATTTGTTGAGCTGTCAATAAATTAACTTTATTTACATATAGATTTATTTTAATTAACTTATGAAAATTATATAATTAACCTTGGTATGAGATAGGTTTTTGGTGGGCAAAGTGTTCTCTGGATCATTGTAAGTTTTTTGAAGTTTTTATAAAAGTTTTTCATGCTTAAAAGAAGTAGCTTTAAATCTCTATTAAGAATCTTTTTTAAAGCTTTCGAATTTTTTATATTTTGTCCGAATTTTCCACTATCTTCACTCATTTAGCATAGGTTTTATTGTGTTGATTTATTAGATATTTATTGGAGCACAATTTTCCATTCAAAATAGATATCGCGCTTGCGATCTTGTTGCGTTCAAACTCGCTAAATTAGTCTCATTAATAATTTTGATTATTTAAACAAACGTCTTTGAGTAGTTTTCCGTTGTCGAACCAAAAAATAAAAAAATCGTGCAGCCAAACGCCAACTCATTAATTGTAAACGACAATAAACAGAGCAACAACGAAAACTGTATACTCTAGCTAAAAATAATATACTATATGATAGTCTAGAATAAATTTCCAAAAAAAAATATTTAATTTAAGCCCTTTTTTTTGAACAAACTTAAGCAAGTGTATTGAACTTTCTCAAGCCTTAAATCAATATTGATCTATGCATAGATGAAGAAAATATGTTTTTTTTTTTCTTTTCAAAATTTAGTAAAACTATTAACCACGCCGTGTTAATTTCATTAGCACTGTCCCTCTCTCTCTATCTATCTTTGTTTTGTGTTTGTTACTTTTCTTGTTTTAGTGACCGGCTTTTTATATATAAATTTACATATCTTATTAATTGCGCTAATTAGCTATCCATTTAGCGTATCTTTACCGGATTTGTCTATATATTGTCTGTCCATTTGCTGACGTCAACCAATAATCTCTCGGCGACACATTAATAAATCCGTTTTAAATTGATTCAAGACAATAATGCTTGCGAGTGACATCAACCGTTTTAATATTAATTAATTTTAAAACAAAAGTTATGTTTCAATCAATGTTTTATTTATGCATTGATATTAAATTTGAAATTTAGTTTTTATCTTTTGGAATATTCTGCCAAAATGCTTGCCATGTTTGTTGTTCCATCGTTTCAGTATCTTCACTGGCTGTGGAGCTGTTTGCCAGCTCGTTTTGTGCTTTCTCAAACTCGGCCAGCTTTGCCAATCTCCGATTCATCCGTTGCTTCAGTAAATCAGGATTCCAGCTCGAATTGGTTTTTGCGTCACCAATCGAGTCCTTTAACTTATCGTCTTCATTTCCATGATTATCCAACTGTTTTTCTGTATTTGTTTTATTATCAATATGTAATCCATCACCATATCCATCTCCTAAACCGGTTTCAATGTGTATAGCTTCAGGAACATCTTCGACTTTAATATGTATAGCTTCCGGAACATCTTCTAGTTTTGGTTCATTTATTTCTGGATTTTCCATAGCTCTTTTCTGTTTCGATGTTTAATCTATACTCACATTTATTTTGTTAAGTTTAAGCACATGAGTATGAAAAATATGAGCTTACTCAGTTTAAAGTAAATATTTTCTCAGAGATATTTTTTTGTTTTTTATTAGCTAAAATTACACTTCATTACAATGTTTCAGGTTTTTGTGTGTTTTTCTTGTGCAAATTAAAATTAACTCTTAACTCTCAACAATTAGGATTGCCCCATAAACAGATCATAAAGTTTCCACCTGCTCTCAAAAAAAATATATACCATACAAAATGCCAAGGTTCGCATGTTGTTGTGTTGGCCAACAACAGTTAAAGCCAACTTTAACTGAAAAATATCAAAAGTTAAGGCAAACAAAATGGGCAGCAACAACAACAACTGTGTCTGGACATGAAACTTAAAGTTGGAGTTGGCTTTAGAGGTTTGGTTAATGCATTTTGTGTCTGTCTGTTTGCTTATAGCTGTTTTTTTTTTTGGGTTTGAAATCTAGCTGGTTTTCTGTCTATCTGAGTTGGGCAACTCCAACAGCTTTGGCTCCAGCTCCAAACCACACACACCCATATTTCGTAGGAAAAAAAAATAAAAATATATATATTTGGGTGCGTTAGTCAAACACACTGATAAAAATCATAAGCCATAAGATGGAGGAGCAAAAGCAGCAAAAGCAGCTCGTACGTGTCTGAGGCCCCAGACATTAGGACGCAGCAAACTAAAATATATTAGGCCAATTATGTTTCGTATGGAAAATATACTATATAAAAATTTACATGTAACAGCGTCAAGTGGTTACTAGCTCCAGCTCGGTCTATCCACTTTATGCTTGTGGCGATATCACGATGCATGCCCCGAAACGTGCAACGGCATAAGCAAACCAAGTGAACCCAAGTGAGAGCTGAGCTAAGCCCATATTCCGACTAGGGTGTTGCTTACTTACTTATTCTTTTCTTTTCTTCCTTTCCTTTCTCTTCATATTATTATCGCACATTTTTGGTATTTGTATCTACGGTCATGTGGCTGTGCCTAGTAACTACAACACACTTATCTCAGCACTCGCATCTTCGAACAATGTCTCTGTGTTCTTTTCAGGTTTTTCTTTCGCTTTTTTTTTTTGTTCACCTTTTCGGGCTAAAAGACATACATTGTGTGTGTGTGTGTATTGGGGGCGCAGGCGTTTGGTAATTAATTTTGAGGATTTGAATAGAGATTCAGATTTCGGTTTGGCGATAACGAATGTTTATAAATAATTTCCATAACGCTTGGACACGTACGGCGTACCTGTCAATTGGGTCTCTTGTTTAGAGATCATCTTGCTGATGATTTCTTTGCTCAAATGATTTTTAATTTAGTTTATGGGTCAATGAAGGCCACTTGTTGATAATAGTAGGGTAGTGTGAAAGGGTGTTGACTACAATATTTATTTTTTCCTAGGAAAAAGACGTGTGATTAGAGTGTGTACACACTTAGATAAAGTAAATACTTGATTAAAAAGGTAGTTTTATTTTTTTATCATTTTTTGTAACTAAGAAATATGGTAAAATTGTTAAAGAATATGATTTTTAAATAGGTTATACGAAACAGCCCAATAATTAAAGTATTTTAAGTGTTGCCAGATCGCTACGTTGTATGTAGGCAATGTGAACATTGGAAAAGAACACTCGATAAACAATTTAAATAATATATTATTTTCTTAATTATAAAATAATAAAAGTTAAACTTTAATTTTAAGTTAATATAAATTTTTGAATACTTAAAATTATTTCCAATATTATTCTAAAGACAAAATATTATTTGAGATAAATATTTGAGACTTTTATATTTTCAAAACATTTCATTTTATTATTTATTATATTTCTATTAATATATATTTTTTATATTCATATACATATATTATAAATATTCTTTTCTTAAAATTCTGTTATCTTTTCAGAAGTAACCTTCAACTCAAACGCAATTTTGAATATATATTTTATGGTAAATATTTAATGGGCTTTTCATACAATTTAATAGCCGAAAAAAAAAAGAAAAGATTTCCTTTTTCGCAGCTTGTAATATGATAAATGAGCCCATTAACATTTCTGATAAGTTGATATTTATCAAAAATCATCGAGAGCCCCCCAACAGCGTTGCTTTAAGGTGGGGGGAGCATCATATGCAAGCCAACTGCGGCACGGTTGAAATAGAAAATGACTTTCGATACGGTTATCAATAACCGGCTATCGATAATTTATGAAAATTGATACGGCAGCACACTTGTAATAATGCTTGCCCCTGCCGAGCGTTAACAAATAATAAATATAAATAATAATGCACATTATTTGAGTTTATGCCATTCCAAATAGTTTTTTTTTGTTTTGTTTGGTTCGTCCTTTTTTGGCCATAGCTGTTTGTTTTTTTTTTCACCCCCGCTCCCGCCTTACCAACAATGCCACTCATAAGCGCACTAATCCGTCAAAATTTATTGCCATAACTGCGGCGAGGGAGTGTGGAGTAGAGAAGATGAGAGAATAAATGAAAATGATACTGGAAGAGGGAAAAAAAGAGAGAGGCTTTCTTTTTTTTTTTTTTTGGCCATGCCAATTGATAACGTGCGTGTGAAATTTATCAAATAAATTGAGGCCATAAATGTCAAAGCTGCGCATGATTCATAAACACAGGGGACAAAAAACAATGTGATAGAGAGTGAGTGTGAAAGAGCAATCTAGTGTGCGAATGAGATGGCAAAAGTTATTGTTAATGCTGCTTATTAAGCCGCTTCCGCTTGTTGCCAATCAAGATGCCTTAGCCAGCGGCAAGTAGCAAGCGGCAAGCAGCCAGCTGCCACACAGAAAGTCAATTCGCTGCTGCTAGCTGATTAATTTATTGGTCGAATTTCGCGAAGGCCAGCTATTTATTTAAGAAGCTGCCATCATATAATAATCGACTAAGTTTCCAAAAAAAACGTAATTTCTCATATTTCTCTTATGTGTTGTTTACCCAAAAGGAAATTTTTGAACCAAACAAATAAAAATTGGATTTATTTGTTTTAGTCTTACTTCAGTTGCTTTATAATCAGAAAGCGTGGCAGCAATGCTTTAAACTATTTGAATAACCCCAACAAAAAATACAGCCAATTTGAATTTTGACTGCGAGTTAAAGTTGCGGTTCAACACAGCGTGTCTATCATTATTTTCAATTCTGACTCGTAATTTTATTTTTTATATTTTATTTTTTTTTTTCGAATATTCGTTTTTTCTTTTTTTGCACTCTGGTTGCATTTTATGCTATTATTAAATTTGTTTTTTATGCTTTGTGTTTTTCCATTCGATATTTTTTGCGGCTGCTGCGGCTGGAACCTGGGATAATGACAATACATTCGTTTGTTCATTGCAGCACAGCACAAAAGCCAACAATTTAATGAATATATATAGATATTTATACATATATATATAGAGAGAGTACGGAAATGTGAATGATGCATGCACTGTGCAAAATACTTTCGCTTTTGTAGAGTTTAATAATGTTTTTTCAAAAATAAATTAAATTTAATTAAATAAATAAATATTTACCTAGAAAACTTAAACAAATATTAAAAAAAAAAAAAAAAAATTTCTATAGCATTGCAAAATTTAATAACAAATTCTTGAAAAAAATTTTTTTTTGTAAATATTGTTTATTTAAAAACAAGTTTTCTGCAAACGAAGGGGCATCTTAATCTAATTAAAATTTTTTTATAATTTTTCTTAAAGATTCTGACATAAAAATATATCAAAAGTCACAGCACTTCGTATAAAGCTTTCACTTTTTTTAAAGTATTTTTTATAATCATATTCAAGTGTTCCGCTTTAAGTCATTCTAGTTAACATTATATTCATCAAACATATTAACTCTAACTGATAACAATAGCTTAATGCAACTTTCTTGAAGAAACTTTGACTTTGGCTTTGCGAAAATGTTTCAACCAAAAAGAGGTCGAACTTTTGGTTTGAAAAATTAACATAAACTTATATTTTCGAATCTTTATTGCCAATTTGATGCTGGTATAAATGATGTCCATTTAACTATTTAAAATCCCTGGTTTCTTGCTTGTTATTGGGGGGGGGGAGAAAAACAAATAATGTGCTTATGCAGCATCATCAATTAGATCTGGGAAAAACCTCTAAAACCGATTCCAATCATAGCCAAACAAATGGCCAATGCGACAAAGCAAAAACCGAAGCTCTTAATAAAAGTCAATTGGCAACCACACAAGATTTTTCGGGGAGAATGGATGCTGTTTTTTTTTTTTTTGGGTGTCTCTGTCTGTCTCTGAACTGAAATTTGAATAAAATGTCTTTTTATCGCACTTAAAGGCCATTTAGTAAGCTAAATTATACCGAAGAGCAGGGTATTAGAAGTACGGCAAATAAACACACACACACACACACACGCACACACCCAAAATGCTAAAGCCAAACCGAAACCTCAAATCCCAAAACTAAACCCAAAAAAAAAAAAATAAAAAAAAAATCACAGTCAAATTGGCCATGTTAAACCGCAGAGCATTTTGCCTTGGCTATTGTAGTAGTTGGTTGTTGTAGTTGTTGTTGTTGTTGGTGCTGCAAGTTGTATTAGAGTTGACCCGACTTATCTTCAAGCGGCAAGCGGGCCAAACGTAAACTTGCCACAAATTGGCCAAGAGTTGTTGCTGCTGTTGTTTTTGTTGCTATTGTTGCTGTTGCTGCTGCTGCTGCATAAGTCCAATTTATTTTTTGGTTTTCTATTTTATGGTTTGGTTGTTTTTTTTTTTTTACTTCAAAGCAAAACCAAATCGAATTAAACTAAAATCTACATAAGCTTTTTCTCTCTGTGTGTGGCTATACTTAATACACATCTATGGGTCCACTTCGGTCGACCGTCCCCCCGCCATCCGTCTCTTTGCCATCGTCTTCCACTCACTCCTTTCGCTCCATTTGTCCATTTATTTGTTGTTGCTGTTGCTGCTGTTGTTGCCTGGGCATGAATTACATTTCTCTTTGCATTCGCTTTGTGGCTGCTGTTGCCTTTGTCGATGATGCTTTTAATTTTTGGGTTGAGGCATTACAGTTTTGTGACTACGTTTGATACGCCTGTGATCTAGAGAATATTTACTAATTATTTTTGAAACATAGCTTAATACGAAAAAACTCTTATATATATTTATTGACTATTGTTTTCGAAACATATTTTATTTTTTAATAATTTAATTATTAAAAAAAAAATTAATGGTTTATGAATGTTTTATATCACAGCTAACAGAGACTGTTAAAATTGTATTAATAAATTTATACAAAATAAATAGGAATATTAAAATATATTTTGCTTTATAAATAAACTTATCATATCTATTTTTTCGTATTTCTTACTCTCTTTCATTCTAACTTGCGCTCTACTGCACTTCTATAGCTTTCTCACACCAAAAAATATAAAAATTTATAAAAAACTTAAAAGAATCGGAAAATGTATATCTACAAAAAGATTGAAGTATCTTTAAGACTTTTAAGTCTTGAAAAACTAGTTCCTTTTGTATATCTAAATAAATAAATATTTTTAAAATAAAAGAAAGAGTGTTCAACATTTAGCAAGCCAACAATAAAATTTCTTATTTTGTGTGTTTTTTTTTATCTTTCTTTATTTTTGTTGTTGCAGTAGTTGTTGTATTTTTTCTAAATGCTAATTTATGGGCATGTGTTGCCATTTGGTTGCCGTTGGGTAATTTTAGTACCTACCAGCAGCAGCAACAGCAACAGCAGCAGCAGCAGCAGCAACAGCAGCAACAACAACTGAAAACAGGAAATGCAGCAAAGCGAAATAAAAAGTTGAGTAAATTGCATATTTATGAATCTGTCAATTGTTTATACTAAGTTTTTCGGATGGGTTGGTTGTTCTTGTTGTTCTTGTGCCGCTTTTTTCCCAGAATGTCAAAGTTTTGTTATTTTTATTGCTAGTTGTTGTTGCTTGTTGCTTGTTAGTTGCTGTTTCTGTTTGATTCCCTGTCGGACTCGATTGCTGTTTCCTTTTTGCATTCATTTCACCCTAAAACAACAACATGTACATATGTATATATAGCCGACATGGCTATAACATATGATAGCATTAACATTCGATTCGCTTGATGCCCTTCCATCTTTGCTAGTTAACAGTTCCAGTCTATAAAACATTCGACTGCTATGAAAGAAACAAATAAAAACCATGATTCCCATTGGCCCGTTTATGATCCTATTTGAGCTACACCTAGCGAAATACCTATGACCTTTTTAATGGCAGTTGCTGAAGTGCAAAGAGTTTCATCATTGATAAAGTAAAGAATATTCATAGGGAAAATAAATGAACAAAATTAAAACAAAATGTTGGGGCTTAAATATAATGCTTTTAGATAAAAGAAAACAACAACATATTTATTATGCAAGTGTAAAGTTGATATGATCACAATTGTGGCCATATTATTAGAAACCATTTGGCAATTCTTGGCATTTGGCCCAAACTTAAATCAATAAACCGAACAAAACAACTTTCATTGTATCCGACGCGTCTGTCCATACTATTTCCTGGCCCCAAAGAAAAGCAAAAACAAAAAAAAAACGCCGGCAAACAAATAAGGCCTGGCCAAAATGGTTTGTCAAGAGGCGGGGGCACACGAGGCATGTAAAACACAGTCGAAATTGCTTCACAGAACATTTATTTCGGTTGCCTTGTTTTTTTGTTTTTTTTTTTTTCGTTACACACATTGATTTTTGTACAACAACAAAACGAAAAAACAACCAAATTCTCGAACTAGAGAACCAAAATACTTGCAACTTGGGCCAACTCCGAAGCAAAAACAACAACAAAAGATGGCAAAGAAAAACATGCCATTGCAATAAACTTTCGGAAGGTAGTAGTAGTAAATGGCAAACGTATTTTGTATCTTACAGATAGCCGTGCAGCGCAAAGATACAGATACCCTTGCTATGAGTACAACGTTAAATAAGTATGTGTGTTTACATATGTATGCACGTTTATGTATGCATGTGTGAATGTTGTATTTGCATATCTAAGACACTTGAAACTCAAACAAACTCGAACAACGCCAAAGACCAAACAAACTCCAAGCATCCAAGTATGAGCAGAGCTGTCAGTGTGCTAAAGTGTCCCTAAAAATGCCTCAAGTGCCACAGCGCCCGAAACTTTAGTCAGAAACGTATAGAGGGTGAACTTTGCATGCCTCACAAATGCGGGCATTCAAGTTTTGCCGTTAGGGGTAAATATTTTTTGTGCAAAAAAAAGGTTTAAAGGTGGTTTAAAATTAATAAATGCAACTCCTTTTAATTGATAGAATTTATTAAAAATAAATAAAACTATATGGAAAATTATTTTTAAAAAGTTGATAATTATTTAAATGGTTTTTATTATACTTCTAATCGTAATATTTTCTTTAAAAAAATTATTCTGTGTAAATAATAAAATGAAGTCAACAAAAAATCATATAATAAACAATAAGTGCTGCTTGAAAAAGGCTAACTAAATTGCACGAAATTCTGAAAGGAAATAAAATCCTTAAAGGTTCACTTAATTAAAATGCTCAACATACTTAAATATATGGTCAATATTGTTAAGCAAAAATCTAATTAATGTTGTAAGCCTTGAAGCTGAATAGTTATGCTACAATATAATATGCCGAAAACGAATAAAAAAAAAAAATATAGAACACACGGCAATAAATACAAAATGCAACCTTGTAGAAAGTCAAGCACTGGGCATAATTGCTCCGGCATACCGTTAATTGTGAACCACATCCGCAGGCATTAGTCGCAATGCGCCAACAGGCTAACACGAACCGAAAAACAAACTGACCAAAAAAACACGACCAAAAAACAGAACCGAGCACAACTTAGCTGAAGAAGCAGTGGTATTACTTTGAGCGAGCGATAGGGAAAGAATTAACGAGTGAAATTCATTGTGAATTCTCATTAGCAGCAGGTAAACACATTTCTGGAACATTGCTTTTAATTAGTGAAACAACAGTGCGGCCCCAAAAACAAGGTGACCAAAAAAAATGAAAACAGAACCAAACCAAACCGAACCGAACCGAAAAGAACACGGAGGGTGAACACCCGGTGCCTTTTTAATTGCGAGAACGTCAAAACATTTACCAGATTAACGCAATCCACCAACTTGAAGTAAATTGTTCAACAGCGAACAACAACAACAACACAAACACACAACAAAAAACATCACTACAATTTGCCAAAACGGATGAAAAAACAACACAAAAAAAAAAACAACGGAAAAAAATAACCACAAGAAGTACGAAAGCTAAAAGAAAGCAGAAAGAATTATATAAACGTACCCTCAAAAATGTGTCTGTCGATAGACTGCAACCAGGAACAGTTTTCTGGAACAGGGGGGGGGGGGGGGGAAGGTGAGAGAATTCAGCTCGACTTTTTATCTGATTAACTTGCACTAATTTGTGTTAACTTTACGATTTGCTCAATTCGGGAATTAACTGCAGCAATGAATATGAATATGTGAAAACATGAATTATGTTTGTTTGCTCAAAAAAAATAAAAGGGGGAATTTATGTTATAATGAAAGGGTTGGCCAAATACTATAATCGTGACTTGAATTGAATGTGCGAAACAATAAAAAAATCAGCATGAACTTCTTAGGGAAAAGGTTTTCATATATGCTATAAAGATCAGTGTAGAACATACACTTTAAATATGTAAGAAAAAAATATGTAAGGATCATTATAGAATTTCATAAAAAATCCTTTCCTAGAAATTTCAGTTTGCTGTTGGATTTATATATTGAAAAAGTGCAGCACACAAAAATATTTAAAAAAAAAAAAAAAAAATATGCATGGTATAAATAGTGTATTCATTTGTTGGGGGGCTCTATCCCCATACAACTTTGACAAACATTTTACAAATTATTTGTATAATTAAGTTTGTTTTTTCTTACTTGAAAAAAATTTACTGTGCAATTTGTTTTTCTGCTTGGGTGCCAAAAAAAAAGTGTAATACATAAATATTTTTTTTTTTTTTTGGATTTCTGCACCGAACAGATACATTTAAAGTCATTCAGTGCAGATACACATCAAGAGCAAGACGAACAGAGACAAAGAGAGTTAGGGAAAGAGAGAGAGAGAGAGAGAGAGATGGATAGTAAGGTGTTTTTCGAGGGGGAACAACGAATTAACTACAAACGACTACACATTAATGCCAACTTAACAACAGAAGCCGTCCAAGCGACAGACCTAGCAACAACAAATAAAGGAAAGGTGTGTGTTGGCGGAGAGGACGTTGAGGGGGAAGGCAAGGTAAAGAATGGACAACCGGACAGTGAGATAAATGGACAGATGGACAGTTGGTTTTGCTGGGCAACAGCATTAAAAACAACATTAAAAAAAAAAAAACAAAAAAAAACAACACCAGAAGCTATTGTGGCAACGACGACAACAACAACATGCAAACAGAACGGATATACGAACGACTGAAGCTGCGACTGTGTCAAAACAACAACAACAACAGCAGAGCGAAAGAGAGCGTGTAAGTGAAAGGGAGAGAGAGAGAGGTAGAGGTAGATACAAGATACAGATACAAGATAGGGCCCATGGAAACGGTCACGGCATGGGCTTTGAACCAAGCTAAAGTACAATATATTATCTCTCTCTCTCTCTGTGTTTTTGTTGTTGTTTTTTTTTTCACTTCGTTTATCTTCTTTTGTAGTTGTTGTTACCAATTAACATACTCAGGTAACTTAAAGAAAGACTTAGTTAAGCTTGACAAAAAAAAAAACAATGTAACAAACTAGCTAAAGGTCCTGTTTCCGATACACTAACAAACTAGCTAATACCCCATTAAAAGTTCGTATTTATTTTATAGCAAAACAGATTAAATTGTCTACATTTTTTAGATTGATAGTTGGTTTTATTTGACAAACACACAAAGCCATTTATTATAATCTTCTTAGCTGCTGGCATTTTAAATTATTTCCAATTTAAAGCAAAGCCATGATGCGTGCTCAGTTTGCTTTATTCGAGAAGAAACACAAATAGTATATATATTTATATATATGTACAGATGTAAGCCATGTTTTCAGAGCCACAAAATTGCTTTGACATAGGCAACAACAATATGTTCGCTTCCCCATTTTTATTTTCAAGCCGTTTTCAGTATTAGAAAATTGCACAAATCCTTCAAAGTTTTTTTTTTTTGGGGACAACACACAAAATAACAAGGACAACGAATCAAAATCTTTAAGAAGTACTTGGCCTGACATTAATCCCCTCATGCTCCCCGCAACAATAACTAACAATCCTCCAACTGCTACAACACTTACAATATAGCTCTAAGATGCGTCTGATTTTGTTGCAAGCATTGCCTGCATTTCAACTTCAACTTCGTTGCACATAAGCCGATGACAAAGACGCAAAGGGCAACTGTGGGCAACTGCGGGGTAAACAACAGCGGGGAAGACGAAGGTAAAGTAGACGTCGAAGCTGAAGTTAAAGTTGAAGCCGCCCTGTTTTGGCCCTGTCGGTTGTGTTTCCCCTTGCCCTGAACACTTATGAAACAAACATATAATAACAACAAGCAGCAATAACAACAAGTAGCTAATAGCTTTGATATAGTTTAACGAAGTTTGAATACACTTTCTTTTTCTGGGAATTAGCAACTACAAAGACAAATGAAAGTTTTGGTTAGAAAAACTAATATTCACAAAATTGCAAGTTTGAATATCTTTGCAGCTTTTCAATAAAATAAAATACTATATTAATATTTTTAAGATTTTTTATCATAAATATTTTTTGATGATTTTTCGTATACAAACTTTCTGAGCCTCGCATTTTTTCTGTTGAAAATATTCGCTTCAATTTCAGTTAAGTTTTAATAGTTTGAAATATTTTAGATTCATTTGAGAATAAAAAAAAAACTTTATGATAAACTCCTTAAAAAAAATCAATAGAAATATTATTTTAAATAAGAATTTTTCATAGAATTAAACAGGAAATATGTCTATTACTATTATATAACATTTTTAAAATCTTGTATTTCAACTAACATTTCTTAAACTGATTTTCTGATATACCCTTTCTGTTAGAGTATAAACGCCACATAAGAACCGAATCCGATTCCAATTCTGATTGCTGTTGTTCGTTGTTGAAACAGATTAAATTCCCAAATTGTTTTTATGCCCCTCCATCCATCACTCCATCCATTCGTCCATCCATTCGGCATTCTGTCCAAACTGTGCAACTGGCTAATTCCCGCATGCAATGAAAACAATTTTACTTTATACGAGAGTATTTTTCAAACAAGCGCGTTGATTTTATCAAGCTTATTATATGGGTCGAAGCTGATGGGGAGTTTGTTGGTGTGATTGCGGTGAGTTGGGGAGGGGTGGAGTCAAAAGCCGGGCAACCCTTTTGTTGTTGTTGTTGTTGTTTATTTTTTGGTTCTTAAGCTGGACGAAAGAGTGAGAGAGAGGGGAGAGGGGGGAGCAAACCACATATCAGAGACAAAGGGGCTCAAAACTCAGCTGGCGGCGGCAGCAATGCTGCAACGTTGCATCCTGCGCTTACCCGCATACCGCATAACTCTGCCCCCCCCCCCACCTCTCTACCCCTCTTCTCGCACCCAGCTGGAAAGTGCAGCGTAGCGCGAAATTCCACTCATTTTTAACAAGTTCTCGGTCGCTTTTGTTGCCCAACAATGCGAAGGTTAAGCCGCCGTCCCCTGTTAACCAGACGGGGGGTGTGGGGTAAGATAGTAGTTGAGTGAGAGAGGGGGGGGGGCACTACTTACTTACTTACTTGCTGGCTTCCTCGCTGGCTATCTATCTCATTTTTATGCGTAGCGCTTGAGGTAACTCGAAACGCCGCCAGCAGCAGCAAACCGAACAACACAACAACAAGAACAACAACAACAACTCAGCCAATTCAGCCAACCAGCATAAGTTCGAAGTATTTTGTAGTTGTTGTACTACTTGCCAGCAGCTTGGTCGGTCACATTGTCAACGTCAGTGGCTGCTGTCGTTTACCTAACTAACTAACCCCAGCCCCTTCGGCCTATCTTTTTATTTCTACCCCAACTCGGCATGTTTACAGCAATCAGCTGTTGCTTCTTCAGCCGGTTCTTGAGCGGAAGAGGAAGAGAGGGAGGGAGGGAGAGAAAGACGGATCTTCTTCAAAGAGCTTCTTCTACCTACGGGTACTTAAAATGTGTGTTGGCACAATTAAAGCTGCCGCTGCCGCTGTCGCTATCGCTGCTGTTTATGCCACTCAGCTGACATTGTACAGTGGTTCGAGTGTTGACAAAAAATCATGCTTATTCACATGAACTAGAAAACACTCAAATTGAATAACAAAAAATAAAACTAAGAACTATGAAATATAAAAAAAAATATATTCCACATGCAAGAAACTTTCAAAGTCAAAAAACTATTATATTAACAAATTATTTTTGTACAACAACAACTTTAGTCTTTTTATTTTGCATTCTATACAAAAATCTGTTAAATTCTTTTAATGTTCTAAATAAATTCTATTGGTTTAAAAACCTGACAATATATTTATCCTATTTTTTACCAAGGAATTTATACTTCTTATGCAGATAGTTAGGTTTTTGAAACGGAATACGCTTTAAGTGCTTACATATAACAAAGTCTAACATTGTTTATTAATTTTATAATTTTTTCAAGACTTCAATTTTAAATAAATTTTCCATAAATATATAAATAAATACCCTTGCGATTTAAGTTATTGCTTATAATTTTTTTTTTTATTATTTCTATTGATTTTATTCGTTATCTCTTCATTACTTGAACTAGTTTTGAGCTGCTTATCAATGTAATTGTCCCACTGTCCATTGTAACTATAGAGTTGCACAATGTTGTTGTTCTTGCTTGTATTATTATTGAAGTAGTAGTTGTTGTTGTTGTTGTTAGTGTCATTATTGTTTGCTTTCTTAGTAGCTGTCGGTGTTTTTTTTTTTTTTTTTCATTTCTTCATTTTTCTTTTGCTCTGCTCTGTAACCTTAGAACTTCTTAAGTCGTTGCTGCTCTGCTTCGCCTCGGTTCGCCTCGGTTCTGTTCTGTTCTTGTCTGTTCTGGCTTTCTCGCCGCCTTTGTAAATGGGCATAATACCGGAAACCCACAACAGCAACAACAACAACAACAATGACATCAACAACGATGACAACAACAACAACAACAACACAACAACAATAACAGCTGAGCAACATTGACATGCGGTTCAGCTGATGGTAAAACAAGCGATTCGATGGTTTGGGTTCGCCGGTCCGCTCCGCTGCCTCTCACTCATTCGAGAACAAAACGAGCCATGTCAAAAGTTTCCAGTCGCAAACCCAGTTTTGCACTTTGCAGTTTGAACAACAAAAAAAAAGAAGGAAAACTTGACGCTGATTCCGGTGAAAATCTGCACTGGCCTGGCCTTTACTTCAAAACAGCTCGTTTAGCCCAACAATTAATAGAATCCACACTCGACAACAACTCTTCACACACACACACACTAACAAACAACTTGTCGTCTGTCCACCTTACCGTCCCAACTATTCCGAACTGTCCATTTGTCTGTCTATTTGTCCCATTGTTTGTTTTGCTGTAACTGGCAGCATAATTACCACATATTTTTCTGTAAGTGGCACAACACAAAGTTCCCATTTAGTCCGAAGTTGTTGCCACTTACTACTTACCACTTACCACTTGGGCACTTCTTCCCAGCTCAAAATGCCGGCTGCACGGGAAATGAGATTCATTCTTTAGACTTTTTCTTCGTTTTGTTATTTTTCCATAGCATTTAAAATTGCCTACAGTTGAGATGAGTTCAAATTCCATTTACCTTTATGTTCGAGTACCATGTAAATGTTTCCATTCTGAGAACTTAAGCGAAAACAATTGGAAAATTTTGAAAGATAAAAAAACTTAAAAAAATGCTAATTAAACTATTTCTTAACATATTATTTCAGATTTTGTCAAAAAGCAATCCGACGTTGTCATTTTTCTTTCTTTCCCACTTTTTTATGATTAGAAAATATATCCAACCTTTTCCGAAATTCCATTCTTCTGAAATTTAGTTCAAACAAAAATCAGTTCTTTGATAACCCATAACGATTATGTTCCTTTATTGCCCCTTACATTTAATCTCTCAACTAATTAATAAGACCATTTGTTTTCAGACTACAAAAATTTACGGAAACTATAATTATGGTTATATTAAATTAAGCCGATTCCATATCGAATCGACCCAACGCACAGATCTAAATAACATTATTAATTAAGTCTCTTTCTCTCCCCCTCGATGACTACTGTGCATGGGGTTTTTTATTATGGGATTTTTGAATGCATTTGAAGTCATTTACATAATTTCATAATATAAAAATTGGCGCCATCGAAGATCGAAGATCAGAGATATTAGATACTATTAAAAACAGACCAACAAATCAGCGGTGTTTCGAGTTGTCTTGGCGCAACAGGGGGGCTTTCTCTAAGGAAAACAAATTGCGGATCGGTATCTTTTGATGCTTAATTAATAGCTGAGAGCGTGAAAAACGAAGGGAGACCAAAGAATTCAGACTGCATGAAGAATATCCGGCAAGGGTTAGTCCTCACAGAAAATAAAAGGTACTTGAGTTTTTTTGGGGGGTTTTTTTCCTTTACTTATCCTATGGACCTTGTCCAGGTAAGCAACAAACTCGCTCGCTCGCTCTCTCTCAATTTTTGTAATATGCGAAATTTTAGAGGCGCGACTTCCAAAAAAAAAATGAAAAGAAAGAAAGAAAGAAAACTGGAAACCACAGCCGCGACGAATTCAAAAGAAAAATATCTTGTGAACAACGAAAAACAAAAAAAAAAACAACAATAGGGAAAAATGACAACAAGTTGTAAAGAAAAGTTTGCTACGCAGAATGAGAAATGCATTGTTGTTGTTGTTTTAGTTGTTGTTGTTGCTGCTGCAAGATGCCAGACTTTAAAGATACTTTAGCCATGGATGGATACAAAGGTGAAGGAAACCCTTGGCAACATGTCGTTTTGGGAAAAGCCGGACCCACGTTGCCAAAGGAAAACTTTCTTTTGGCTCGAAAGGGTGAGACAAAGTCTTGTTTGTTATTGTTGTTGTGTAGATAAGCAAAGGGGGTAAAAGTAGTGAGAGAGGGTGCAGTAGTGCGACCCTACTTTGAAGAGGATTGCAACAGCGAAGAACAGCTTTATTGATAGATTGCAATTTCTCAACAACATTTAGAGAAAACAAAAGCCAAAACCTTTTGTTGACGAATTTCTTAAGAACTACTATTCAGGAATTTGCGTAACAATAAACTTTTTGGCTCTGCTGATTTATAGATATTTAATAAAGCGCTTTCCCAGGCCTTGACTCAACCAAAAAAAAGGATTCAGCATTTGGCTACATTTGCATGATAAAAGGGGCGGTGGTGGTTGGTGGTTGGTTGGGGGAAATCCCTATGATGTTCGGTTGGGTGTGTTCCCTAGCAATAATAACAAGGAGCATTTACTGATTATCTCGTCAGGAGAACATTGAACAATTTAAACTCACCCTAATATTCGACCCGGAAATGCAAGTTTTTCACAAATTTTCTTTTCTTTTTGTTTACTTGCCGCCTTTCAGCGTAGCAGCGAAATTATGACGCAATTTATAGTTTTTATTATCGTTCTATGATTTTTTCTTTTCATTTCTTTTCATTTTTGTTTTTGTTCGCTTCTGTTGCTTTTGTTGAAGGATTTAAAAAAGCATAACTAAGATTTATTTCCGGCTTTGTGAAATTTACACCATATGCCGCAATACGGCGCCGACTTTCCCAGCTGGCCAAGGAACAAAAAATTACATAAAAAAAACTCTGCCAACTTCTTATCCAGTCAGCAAAAACTGAACACGGGGCGGACCAATTGTTAAGGAAAACTTTTGTTCCTTACAATAAAAATAAAACAAAAAAACAAGTAAAATAAGTACTCAAATTTATACAAAAAAAAAACACAACTAGAAAGCCGATTGAGCTTTCTAAGGCTTAAATGCTGACGAACAATTTAAAAGTTTTGGGCAAAAAAAGTCGAATCCCAACAATAAAATACATTTAATTGCCAAAAACCGTTCTGAATATGTTAAATATTTAATATTTATTTAAAAGTTTATAAGAAATTAAGCTTAAAGAAGGAAGAAAATAAGGCTTAAAAATTATGAACGAGTTCTAAGATATTTTTCCCGGTAATCAAATGTTGTTTCTCTACTTTTCTCTACAAACAATAAATCTTTAACTTATTTGCTTACGATAAAAATCAAACATTTTTTTAAGCAAAACTTTTAGAATAACTTTCTTATTAGCATATAAACAATCTTTTTGTCCAGTGAAAATATCGCGACAATTACACATAATTCATCTTTGAAATTGTCTGCACATTACGTAACAGCAAATGATGAAACAATATATCAACCAAATAATATAAGTATGTATATAAAATTACGACAAAATGTCCCCCAAAAAAAAAAGATGGAAAACTAAATTTTATCGCTTACCATAACTCAAAACCTCATCGGAAAGAACATGTTTTTTTGTTTGTCTCTTTTTTTTGTTGGTGTAACTCAATACCAGAACATAAAGTGCCCGAGATATGGCGATTGTTTTATGTATATGTAAATATCTTAGGCATATTTATGCTACTTCAAAGATGCTGCTGTCAACGCTTTGCATATAAATAACAAATTTTAGTTTATGACTTTGCTGACCCTACACAGCCCCGACCTCTGACTGTAAAAACTCAACAAAACCATAGCCAGAGCATAATACTATATTTCAAGCAGGCAAATAAATAGAGCACAGCAGAGTACAATGCAAAGAATTGTTTGTTAAAAAAATAAAATAAACAGTTTCTTAATCTTATTTTTATGTGACAACAACATAAATTTTGAATGGGAATGAGAACTTCTACAATTGTCATTCAAACAAATTTTCAAGGAATTTTTAATTGCTAATAAATTAAAATAAAATAAAAATTGTTGGCAGAAATATTAGAAAGATAACATATCTGCCAAAAAGATTAAGATTTTTACATCAAAATTTTCCGTTTAAAAACTAAAAGTAATATATATAAAAAATTACTTGATAAACTTTAATCATAAACTTTGTTCAAGCACTTGTTTGCTGTATGATTTATTAATTTTTTTTAACCAATTTAAAATTTTTTTTGTATCTTTTCAGTTCAATGTTGAACTAATTTTTCAGGCCCTCCCCCCGTCCGTCCACCTGGTTAAATGTCATTGCTTATGTGTAATAAATATGTTGCCAGCAATTTCGAAATTAAGAAATATATGGCGTTTTTCAATTTATTGTGCCGTCGACCACAGCTGCGCAACTGGCTAACTGAGCACTGCCTCCCTCCCCCCGCCCAAATAACCCCTCAACAAGTTCCCCCCCCTTCTCCGGCCAAACCAACCAACTACACATGTTGTCGACAGTTGGACAGACTGACTGCAGCATAAATCATTTTCATTTTCAGTATTTTCATCTTCGTTAGAAGTTGCATCGGAGCGTTTTGAGTTCGCGTACTTGCCACATGCTGCATGCCGCTGCCAAATGGTTCAAGAGATTTTTCTTCTTACTGCATCGCTGCATATTTTTTTTTTCATCCCCCCGACCTCTTGCCTCGTTCCATTGTCGTGTTGCATGCAACGCCTACGATTCGTTCTTCATTCTCGGTTTTAAAGACGTTTTTTTTTTTTTTTTGTTGCAACGCCTTTGATTTATGGGCCAGCTTCCAATATAATTATGTTGTATCCAAAATATTCGAGCGTTAGAAAATTTTGTGGCCATGTAGTTTTTCGAAAAACTAGAAACAGATTTGAACATTTGCCTCTTTTGCTGCGCCTTTGCGCTCCTCTGCTTCATATTATTTTCTTTTTTGAAAAATTGTCGAATTTGTTGGCATACTGCAACGAGGCATTATAAATTTGTAGCAGTGTTTGTAACAAACGGGAAAGGACAGGAAGAAAAAAATGTTATTGATGTTTTTAAATCAAATATAAGTAGAAATAATTTTTTAATATTTTAAGCTAGAAAAACAGAATGGAAAAGAACAAAATTCTTAATGAATTATTTTTAATTTATTAGTGGAAAATATTTTTAATCGAATTATTATTTTAAAGAAATTTATTAAATATTTCCAAAAAATTTTTGTCTTTCAAAAGTTTTTATCTAAGAAATTCAAAGCTATTTTCTTCAACCTCACCCAGAAAAGAGTATATTACAACGTCGGCGAGCTGCTGTTAAGTTCATGCTTGTTTATAATTAAAAGTGGGTTAGGGAGGGGAGCGAGAAGGATGAGCTGGCCGACAAATGTTTTGGTTGTATGGAACAATTCTCGATACGATTCTATTTTAATTAAAATTCAAGTTGCCAAAAAAGAAATGTGCTGTGATTTATGGCAGCAAGTTGCATGCACCAGCACCAGCAGCAGCAGCAGCGGCAACTTCTATGCTTAATCGAAGCCTATAGAAAATTGGGTGCTACAAATATGAAGTTTGAAAATTTACAAAAAAGAAAAAAAAAAATAATAAAACGAAATAGAAAATATTTTCTTTATGGCTGACCAAAAAAATTTCTATATATGCATTTGGAAAATTATAGATATTTTAATACTTGTGTAAAGCTAGCAGAAAATGAAAAAAATAAGAATTTGAATTGGAATGTGAATGCATTTTTTTTTTGGGTTGAGTTTTATGAGAAAGTTGGGCTTTTCAATTAAAATTCAATGTTGCTTTTGCTGTTAAAAAAATTGCTGGCTTTTTAAAATTGGTTTTTTATTTTGTACAAATTTTACTTTTTACTTTAACAAAGATTTTAGTTTAACATTACAAAAAGTTTTGCCTGAAAAAAGTTGAAAATTTTTTTCTTGAAAACAAATTTTATTTTATTGTTAATTTACTTATTGAAAAATATATTTTTATTTCCAACTACTTTTGTCTCGAGTTAAGGCATTTATTAAAAGATCAAAAGAACTTCTTTCTCTCTCTCTCTCTCTCTCTCTCTCTGTCTCTCTTCCGCTCGTCTTTGCCTTAGTTCTTAATCATCTTCTTCGTTATGTTGCTGTTGCTGCTGCTGCCACAGAACTTGTATGAAATTAAAAGAACAACAGCAACAACAACAACAAGAAAAAGCAACAACACAGCATCGCATAAATAAATCTGTCAAGTGTTGCGCATAAATATCTCGGCAACATGTTGTTCGGTTTTTAGTTGTTGCCTCAGGCCGATGTTGTTGCTGTTTCGGGCTGGTTGCTGCTGCTGCTGCTGTTGCTTTAATTAAATGCTGCAATCAAGTGCGTACAGCGCGATATTTCCAATGAAATAAAATTGCAAAAGCAACAAAGACACACGATGTGATGATATAGTGGCGGGAGTAGTGGGACAGAGGCGTTGGTGGTATGGGGAAGACAAGGCAAGGCGGTGCAAGGGGCGTGGCGCGCTTGCCATTTTGGCCGCTGGCTACGCCTCATGTTTGTGCATTGAAGAAAATTGTGTCCGTTGCACATTTGTTGACTTTGCCACTTGCCTGCGTATCTGCAACTGCCCCACCCCCCCCCCCCCTGCCCCTTGTCAAAGTGCCGTTTGCCTGCTTGCCGCATCCACCAAGTGATCCTCCTACCCTTCGCGTCCCTTGTCATCTTTTGGTGTAACCAATTGTCCCACAATCGTTGTTGTTGCTGCCCTAACGTACGGCCCCACTGAATTAAATTCATAATTAATGCGTTGCATGCACGCACACACACCAACACACACACACGCACACACACATACAAACACTGTCCGGACCATGGACACGTAGCAGCTACCGTTGCCTCTCTTTGTTGCCTGACACGGTTATTAAAACTGATTTTTTACACAAATGCTTTAAAAAGATAAAAAAGATACACTCACATCTTCAGCGGGTACATCAGCTAAGTCAAACCGAATAACAACAATTTTAGTTTATTAAAAAAGATAAGCAATTCTTTTTGAGAATTTTGTAATAAGAATAAAATATAAAAAAAAATTAATAAAATACGTTTGAATCTTGAATTTAAAAAATTGTAAATAAATAATTTGTTAGTTTAAGTTTTATGAAAACAAATATAAAATATATTTAACATAATTATTATTAAAAAAATTTAAAAACATTTCGAATGAATTTCACTCGAAAAAGTTAATAACTAAAAATAGATATTTTTTGTAAAATAAAAAAAAATTCAATTATTAATAAATCCTTCAACAATTAAATAAGGAAATTAAACAGAAAAAATAGTTTGCTGTTCCGAAACATTCCAACAAAATTTTAATCTTAAAATAAAACAGTTTTAATTAAGAAAAAATATTTTTTTCGTCCTGATTTAAGTTTTCTATTGTCTTACAATAAATATTAGCACAATAACTTTAACTAGCTTGTTGATAAATTTTTTGACAAGCAAATTTTTTAGAGTATTTTATTGTCGTTGTGTACACACAATTTGTTGCTGGTTATTTTCGTGTGTTGCATTTGCCTCAAGCATATTTCATGCAATTTTTTGTTGTTGTGTGTTGTTTTTGTTTTTTTTTCAACGTTGTTTGAATTTGCCTGTTTTTGCATTTCTTTTTATGTTTTTTTTTTGTTGTTGTTGTATTCTTGTTGTGCAGAATTTTGATTTGGTGCCAAAAGCACGCAATTTGAAATTTATTTCACATTTGTTTTTCCTGCTTCGGCACGCAATTTTGACCTCTTAGCATTTGCAACAATTTTCTTATCGTTGCATTTTCAACAAAAAGATAAAGAAAAAACGAATCAAATAGGAAAAGCAGTTTCTATTAATAAATGCTATTAACGGAAGTATACAATTAATTGTATAAATATTTATGAGTTTGAGGATTTCAAGCAAAAAATCGTTTTACACTGAAGATTTATAAGAATAAAACTTTTTAATTATTTCATGCTCGGAATAAAAACTCGTATAAAAAAGTTTAGATAAAGTTAACCATTTTTTTGTATTTTAAGTTTATGGTTTTTTTTTTTTTTGCATTTACTTTAAAAAGATTTAATTGTTGGTATCGCCGTCATTATTATTATTAAATTGCAACTCTCGGCTAAAAAAGGTGAGCAATTATTTATTTGCATAATAATAAAAAGAAGAAAAGCCCAAACGGGAAAACGGCACGTAAAAATGCATTTAATTATAATTATTGCGCTTCCACTTAGGTTTGCCCATTTTCCTCGAGGGACTCTTTCCCTTATCCCCCACCACCCCCCCCTTTTGACTCGTTTTTACTACCTACGAACAATAACACCCAAGCTGTGTATTTTATTGGTGTTTTATTTTTTAATACTCTGTAAAAAAGTTAGAAACTCCAGCTGGGAAGTCTAACTGCAAAGAAGTTTTTTTTAATTAAAACAGTTGAGAATAAAAAAAAAAATTATGTATAGAATTTTAAGATACCGTGTAAAAAATACTTAGAAAAACTAAGTGTAAAGTCATAAAGGAAAGACTTTAAATTAAGAATAATTGGTGATAACAAAAAAACATTGTAAATATTCTTTTCTTTGAAGTAAATTTTTAAAAATATTAAATTTAACATTGTTTGTCACGCATTATAATTTTTGTTTAGTAAATCAAAAGGTGTTTTCAATTCCTTCAATACCTTTTCTGAATATTGAAAAACAAAAAACAAAATCGTCCAAGAAACGTGGAAAAATTATAGTAAAAATAAATATAATAAAACAAAGTGCACAGCAGGCAGAAATGATAAAGTGCATTAAAGGGACGAAAGGTGAAACAAAGCGAGGTAGAGGTAGAGAGAGAGAGAAGAATGCCACGCCCATTTTACCACAAAAACGCCGCCCATTTAAATTACATTGCACGCAACAGGACGCACGACGAGTCGATAAATTTGTTGTGTGTGCTTTGCCTTTGCCTTTCTTCTCGAATTTTATTTTATTTTTTTCTTCTGCAGAGAGTATTCTATGGGAGCTTGGAGTCTAGAACGAGTAGCTTAGCTTGCCACTTATTATTATCGCAACTAATTTATGCAACAGGCAAAGAGCGCCGGTCTAAAATCCCATAAATTTAGGCTTATACCACATACTAGCCACAATGAATTGGCCACAATCCACAATGACCCCATTTGAAAGCCATTTTATTAAGTTTTTATTGCCTTCGGGCGTTGCACATATGCCTATTAAATATTGTGCTTAACTACTTTACTCTAAATACTAAAATTCATTTTTTTTTTCTACGTAAAATAAAAAATAAAATATTTGCTTTTAAGTTCAATATTTTTCCTTGATTTTCCTTGTTTGAAAAATGTCCCAAAAATCGTTTAGAATATTTATTTATTTAAGTTTTTTTTATAAAAAGTCTTAAGAAACGTTTCGTAAAATTTATTTTTAATGTATGACAACAAATTCCTATCTAAAAAATTTTTTGTCCTCATAAAATAAAAAATAAAATATTTGCTTTCAAATTCAATATTTTTCCTTGATTTTCCTTGTTTGAAAAATGTCCCAAAAATCGTTTAGAAAATTTATTTTTATTAAGTTTTTTTTATAAAAAGTCTTAAGAACCGTTTCGTTAACTTATTTCTTTAAGGTAAGAAAACGAAATATCCGCAAAATTTTTATTGTCACTTACTTTTTTCGAAATCTTAATTCAAAAAAAACCCAAGTGAATTATTTTTTATACAACACAATAAACAAATAAAAAAAAAGGCAAAAAACAATCAGCCATATATATAAATCTTTTTATTTTTTGCTTTAACCTTGATTGTTTTCAATACTTTTATAAAAATACGAAAAAAAGGGAACCCAAGTGTCAGAAGCATTTAATTGATCATCAAACGAAACTCATAAATGAAGTTTCAGTTCCTTCTTCTTCTTTATTCTTGCGAAACGGCAAAGAAGGTAAACAAACACAGTAAGATGCTCGATTTAATTTAAGGCCCTCGAAACCACTGTGGATGCGAGGAGGATCCAAGCTGAAAAAAAAAAACAACAACAAAAATAAAGCACGAAGGAGCCCTGCTGGCATGCAACATGCAGTAGCAGTTGCACAAGAAACACACAGTCCCAATGTTCGTTTCATGTTGTGTCTTCGATTCTCTACTCCGCTCTCTACCCACCCCCCGCCCGCTCGTACTGTGCTCTTGAGACATCTGTGTGCATCTGCATCTTCGCGGCATCTCAGCGCATGTCATGTCTCGTATCTTTTGTGCTAATCGTAAATAACTGTCGAAATTTTTTGCTACTGTATGTGATTTGCACACACACACACACATACAAAACAAAAAAAACTTGGCTTTTGGGATGCTGCCATTATTGTTGTTGTTGTTGTTGTCGTTGTTAGTTGAGCTTGGTGTTATCTTTTGGACGTTGCTTAAAACCGGCCACTGGGGGAAACTGGAAACCGAGAGTCGCAGTCTGCTGAGTCTTTTGGGTCTTGGCTATGTTGAGAAGGCCTCAACAACAACAAAAGCAAGATACTTAACTTTTTTTTGCTGCTGCACTGTCCCGTGAAACGGGCACACTTATTGCCACGCAGCCTTAAGAAATCACACACACACACACACCCACACACCCACTTGCCAGAACCCGCAAACCGGAGTTGAAGCTGCGACTTCTGCGGCTGAAGTTGAAGCTGAAGTTGAAGTTGAAGTTGAAATTGGGGCCTGACACGGAGCAAAGCGAAAGAGAGTTGAGTGAAAAACATGTTTGGTTATAATTCTGTTTTTTTGCTTTTCGTTCTTGTTGTTTTTGTACCTTTTTATTATTACCCTATAACCATAGAAATCGAACGGAAAGTTATACCCATTTGCACGGATATCAAATAAATTATTTATTAGCATGGAAAATATATCGAAAATTTTTGTTTGAGTTTATGGTGAAAAGTTTCTGAAAAATGTCCAAAAATTAATTTAGAAACTTTGAGAAAAATCTTCAATACTAATTACTGAAAATTTGAGAAAAATGTTTAAAAAAATTATTAGAGAAAATTTGAGAAAAATGTTAAAAATTTTATTAGAGAAAATTGGAGAAAAATTATTTTTTTTTGTAAAGAACTAAAAGCATTAAAATATTTTGGTAATAATATAAGAGATTTTTTGAAAAAAAATTTATTTCTATATTTTTCTGATATAATAATAATACTAAATATATGAGCCTAAAACTACTATAACAAAAACAAACATTCAATCCCTCAATGAATTTTCTTAATAAATTTTGATCTCTTCTACGTGGTATTTTCAATTCGTTGAACTCCTCAATTCTTGCTTTTTGTTTATTATTATTTTATATACAATTTTTATTTAACTTTTTTTGTACTTCTTACCGGTGGACGTGCGTTTTTGTTTTGTATGCTTTGCTTTCTTTGAGTTTTGGACATGTATCTGAAAGATACGTTCGGCTTTCTGTTTTTCTTTTTGCTGTGTGTTTATTGTGCTTGATGACGCTGACAAAGGTCTGTCCGCCCCACAGCCACAGATGGCAGGGAGCCAAGGCAATGGCAAAGCCAAAGGCAGACCCCAGCAGCGACCCCAAACCATCGTAGAGCCCCCATACGCGATTTTAATGAAGCACTTAAAAAGCATAAATGAAAATAAAAACCCAACAACGAAGGCCCCCTCCGCTCCACCGTACTTGCATCCCACTCACTGACCGTTTCAAGCCCATCTTCAGAACGACAATTGATGTGGAGCCCAGCCCCATCTCGCTATCTATCTATCTGACTGTCTGTCTGTTTGTCTGAAGCCTCAGCTGCCGCCGTCCAGCTTCAGCTTCAGATACAACTGTTCAAGTTTTGCCTATGTACAGATACACAGATACACAACTGATATAGAGAGTTCGTGGCATCGCTTCGAAATTAATTCTAATCTAGGAAATTACGATTTTAATGGTTGGGGGGGTGGTAGAAACGTTCAGGACCATTTATGCCGTCATAAAAATTAAAGACACCGCTTCCAGATATGTATTTAAGTGCGTGAGCTCTCCACATACAAACATGCTAGTATCTTGCAGATAGCCAGCCCCTAAAAACAAACAAAAGTAGCCAATTAAACGAAACAAACATTAAAAGCATTAACAACAGCATTAGATATGCATAGAATATAAAGGAATCGAAATGGTAAGGGGGTTGGCCGGTCGGTCGGACGCCCATGTCATGACATTGAATATTTGATGAAGATAATCAATGCTTGATTTTAGTATAAGGTTGTGAAATGAAACTTTTTAAATTATTAAATTGCCTGTTTGCAATCCACAAACTCCTCACACACACACACACACACACTTTTGCCAAAAGTGGTAACGCTGCCCACAACAAATTTTGGTCCCTTTACTTTTTTGTTCTTTTTCCAAGAGCAAGAGCACTCTACAAAGTATAGAGCCAGCTTATTAGAATGCTAAAGCCGAGTGGCACATTTTGCTCGACGACCGACCGAGCGGTAGGTGTGTGCGTGAGTTGTTTTGACTAAACGAACGCAGTGGGTGCGCTGGGCACTAATACAATTGTAATTGTTGTGCGTGTGCTGTAGTTGTAGTTGCAGTTTTGTAGTAGTTGCTGGCAAAATGAGTTCATTGCACGTAGACCCCCCACCACCCCAAAATGACAAACGGACTGAACGACCGAACGTCAGTAACTACATAGGCAATTGTTGCTGTTCTATGCATGTATATCAGTATGTATTTGCTGTTTGCTGGTGTTGTGTGTGCTGTGTTTAGACAGCCTAGCCGGGGTCTCTCTACTTAGCTGCGACTGCGTCTGCGGGCTGTGCTTTGGCTTTCGTTGGTGTTGTTGTTGTTGCTGTTTGCAATCGTCGCATTGGTCATCGTGCATTTTGCCTCGGTGTTTACTTGCGTGCATTTTACTCTACTCACAGCACTCATCGTTGGTTTGACGCTGCTCTTTTGTTTCGCATTTGGCGAGGAGAGCGCACTGGCACGAGTTTCGACTGCGCTTCTAATGCGGCTCCGACGAACGCTTTTCGGACGGACCGGGCCCGGCCTGGCCGGGCCGGGTTGGCCACCTTCAACAAAAGCGACGAGGCTGTGGCAAAAACACACGCACATACATACATAAAAACATATTTACAATAAGCCAGACGCACACACATACACATACATACATACAGTTGCAAGTGAGCTCCAACGTCGTCGTCGTCTTTGCCGTTGTTTTTTATTTTTGTTGCTGTTGTTTATCGTTGCCTTTCTTTTGTGCTTGCTTCAATTTTTTCTCGGCTGTTTTCTGTCGGTTTGTTTTGCTGTTTTTGTTTTTTTGCAGCTCTGCCTCTTCCATAAGGTTCGGTCGCTGGTATTGTTGTTGTTTTGGTTTTTGTCTCTTTGGTCTTTGTCTGTTTTGTTGTCTGCGCTTTTGCTTTTGTTCGTCGCCTCGTCTTATGTATCGATGTGGTACACAGTCGACAGTCGACAGTCTCGCTCTCTTTCTCTCTTAACCCCTTCACCTACCACCTCTCCCCCACAACATTTTAACTCTATCACCAGCACCTACGACACACACACACACACCAAATCACACGCATACTGTGAAACTGACGTCGTTGCCATAGCTGCTGCTGCTGCTGCTGCTGCCGAACTGTTGCTTTTATTTCAATGTTTTTTTTTTTTGCACATTTTGCCTGTTCTCTCTTCTCGCTTGCATTTTGTGTATCTCATCTCGTGTGCGCTTTCGCCGTTTTTTTGCCGCTGCTTTTGGCTCAGTCACAATGCTTTCCAATCTCTCGGCATCGCTGCGCCCCAACAACAACAACAGAAGCACTAAAGCAAAAGCAACAACAACAATTGCCGTCGCCGTCGTCGCTGGCGTCGTCGTTGCCCCGACGTCGTCATCGTTTTCTCTATTTTCCTCAATCGCTTTGCCTTTTCATTTTCAATTCGCATATTTTGCAAACTCTACTTTCAGTTATTCGCCGATAATTGATGTCAAAGGACGCAGTTGTGCTCCGCGTCCGCTGCTTCTGCCGCCGCCGCCGCATTTGCCAACGTTTTGTTTGAGTTCCATTTCGAATCCACATACTCCACATCCTACAGCCATGCCCAAGGAGGATCCCTTCGTAAATCGCGCTCAGCTGCTAAAGGCAATCAAGAAGTATCCAGAGATCTGGGACTCCAACAACAAGCTTCACTTGTGCCGCAGCGTCACATCGCCGATGTGGAACGAGATCGCCGAACAATTTGGCGGTCATGTGCCTACAGGTGAGTGTGAACACAATAGCTATAGTCTACCTCTCTCTCTGTCTCTCTATCTCTCTTTCTGCTATACACATTAATAAAGTCTCTACCGGGCTCTGCACAAGCTCGGCCTGGCGACCGGCGTCACATTTTATTTTTGTTATGCATTTCGCTTGTTGCTGCTCGCTCTCTGTCGCTCTTTCTCTTTGCTGTTATGAGTACGTGCGTGCTTGTGCATTTGTGTATGTGTGCGTGCGTTGTTTAAAAATAGATGCATACACGCCAGTTCATAGGTTGTAAAATACTCAATTGGGCATGGGACTTTCAAATAGGGTAATTTGTATATTTGCATAGGTACGTACATACACACATAAATATAAAGAAAAATAGCAATTTGCGTTTGCTTGGAAGGATATTTAATATACACATAACAATAAACATTATTTTAATTTGCATGAATTTGTTGTATGTAAAACAATAACTGGTCTTACTTTTTTTCTTGCAAAAATGCAACCCTGCAAGCACCGTTATTAGTGTTTGTTTACATTCGTATATTCATGCAATCAAAGCAAATTATTATGTCTCAACAGTTAAATTACAGTCGATTTGGAGCCAAATGAAGTACCATTATCATAATTTGGTGCATCGCCAGATTCTGCACAAGGAACGCTTCAATACCAAATGGGAACACTTTGATCCCATGTCTTTTATGTACAATATAACAGTTGCCAAGATCGTAGGCGCCCAATCGACCAGCGCTGGCATATCGGAGGAAACAGCGCCACCCAACGATTCCTCGCCTCCGGCGCCACCGCTGCCAAGTGCCAGCCAGCGTGGACGACCCAGCGGCAGCTTCAGCTGGCTACAGGCCGCAACGGCCACGCCCACCCCGCTGCCCACACCTACGCCGACTACGATTTCGGCACAGACCACCGGCGAGTTGCCGCATTTGATTGAGCAGCCGGCGGCGCATGGCATGACCTATACGGCTTTCACCGGATTGGTGCCGCCGGCTGCTGTCACCGTAGAGGCAACAACCACGCCCATGCGCAAACTGGGCCGGCCCAGTTCGTTGCACAATAGTATGCGTGGTCGCATCATTGATGCCATCAAGGCGCGCCCCTCCCTCTGGGCGGGTCGGCAGCGCAGCGAGAAAGGACAGGGTCAAAGTCGCACCTCAGCCGTCTGGAAGGAAGCCGCCGTCGAGATGGGACTAACTGCAAGTAGGTTTTGAGCCAGTTCTCAGTTCAGGTTAAAATTCAATTTATAGTGAATTTTGTATTCAATTGCAATTTCAGCTCTCATGCAGACACGCTGGTCAATTATCAAGCAACGCTATGTGGACGAGTTGCAAAAGGAGCGGCATGCGCAATATGCGCAACAGGGATTCCGTTCCAATTGGGAACACTTTGATCGTATGGCCTTTATGCGCGACACGCTGTTGCGTAAGGTGGATGAACGTGAGCAGACTCGTGAGCACATCCAGGAGATGGTCAGTGAGCAACAACAACAACAACAACAACAACACCAGCAGCAACAACAACAACAGCAACACGAGCAGCAGCAGCAGCAACAACAACAACAGCAACATCATCATCATCAACAACAATCGCAACATTTGCAGATATATCGTCCGCCGGGAATGGCTGAGCATGCCCAGGATATGCCCATTGGACTGGTGCAACAGCAGTTGGGTGGGCATCATGGGGCACATGTCACCTTGGCCATGCACCCGCCACATCCAGCACATCAGCCACATCCACCACATATTCACCAATCGCCCGGTGGCAGCAGGCGCCGACTTAAGCACGATTCAGATCTGGAATGGGATCCCTTCGAAATGATTCTTCATGTGCAGAGCAATGGTGAGCCTGCAGCTAACTAAACCAAGACTGAGTCTACAGCAGCCCGAAAGTCAGAGAGAGAAAGAGACAGCTTAGGTCTACAATATACAATATATACATATAATAATATATATATATAGATATATATATATATCGCCAGATGTAAAAACTAACAACATTACTACAATCCAATTTGTATTTCCAATTTTCCACTTTGCAAACGAATAAACATCACATAAAATAAACACGTCGCTGCTTGATAGATTTGTGACAGGGTTGTGGGGTGGGGTAGGGGGAAGGGGTAGTGTTGGTAAAGGGCATTCCAAAGATTAAGAACAGCAAATCAAATCTCTTATTTAAATGTTGTTAATTAAAGCAATTCAAGCGGTTCATAAAACATTCAGCTGAAAAATAATAATTATTTCGAAATATTTGTAAAGTGAACTTTTAAGATTTGAGTTGAAAAATAGTTTTGTAAAAATCTTATAATAATTGTTCTACCTTTAGATAGAAATTGAACAACTTATTACAGAAAGCTAAGGGAAAGAAAAAAACACATGTTGAGTTGAATTAAAAATTAATGTGATTTGAAACAAAACTTTGATTTAAATAAATAAGATTGTCAAACCATATAAAATTTTCATTTAGATTTTAAATTATTTATTTTTATATCTGTCTATATAAAAAATTAATTTTTAGATTCTCAGAAAAACCTCAAAATATTTTTGAATTTTCTTTTTAGAAATTATCAAAAAAATCAAATAAAATAAATTAATAAAATAGATTACCATCTTAAATGTTTTTAACAATCTGAAATTATCGTTTCGGAAATACATTCCAGTTTTGAGCAATGCTCAACCAAATCGCTTAGAAAACAACGCAATTTCTCCAAATCGTTTCGTAAGGAATTATTATGCAATAAGTAAATTTATGCTAATATATATACTTTTTTTGGTGCGCAATGTGTGCAACATTTGTCGATTGCCAAAAAATCAGAAACATGTTTTACCTGCCACACACCCAACAACCCTCCTCACTGCCCGAACTGTTTTGAGTTCCATATTCCATGCCACATTCCATTCCACGTTACACGGCGCGCCGGCTCGTAAGTCGTGTAAAATTTCTACTTTTGTGCTTTGCTTTAAGAGTTTTCCGAGTTTTTCACTAGTTGGCACGCGTAATTCCAATCACGTGCCACACACACAGCAGCCAGAAACTTTTCTCAAACTGAAAAGCGTTTATCAAAATAAACTTCCCCCCACCCCTAACGCCCACACGCCACTGTTGCCACACAAGATGTAGCTTCAGTTTGGCACTCATCAGGCGAACATAATTGGTTGGCTTGTCAGACATTGGATTCCACACGGTCCGCATCCATTTTGGCTACAGGGGGGGTCGGGGGTAGGGTAGCAGCTAAAGTCGGTATCTTCAATAATAAATGCATTTCACTGTCGAATTTGCCGCATTCTGCACAACACACGTGCCTTAAATAATTCACAGCGCATTTAGCGTCGTTTTTGCCAAAGCTCTAATGGCTCCAGCGATTTGTGGCTGGGGGGTTGTGGGGGCGTGGCACACTGCCAGGTAAGTGGAAAGTAGTTGGCTACGTTTTTAGTTCTAGGCGAAAATTTGCCTAAAAACCCACAAAAAGTAGTTTGCCCCCAAAAACTTTTATGCTCTGTGCATTTATCAACGCCATGCCACCCCCTTCCTGCAGCCTTACCACCCCCTAACCGCCCACCCCACCCTCGGCCATGATAAAAGACGCAACGAGACGATGCAGTAGAAGAAGAAGAAGAAGACGCGAAACACTACAGCAGCCCATTTGCCAGTAGCTAAAAGCAGGACGAGAAGGACCAAGGAAGTGGAAGTAGTAGCTGAAGCCGTGTAAAAGTTTCATTTAGAGGTCTAAGTGTGTTGGTGTGTGTGTGTGTGCCAGATGATGGAGCGTTATTTAAATGGTTTTCGGATGCGTGCGTGAGAAAATGTTAGTAAAATCTTACCGATTCCTTCGACAAAAAAAACCAAAACGTAGGAAAATATCTCTCAAGGGTTATTTTGTTAATGGAAAACTTTGTACATCAAATTTTTGGTTTAAAATTATAATTTTTTAGTATATCATTTTGGAAAGTTTTCAAGTCAAAAGCTGGGATTGTGTTGAATGGATTTGAATACTCACAGAATACAATACTTTTTCATCAAACTGAAAATTAAAGGGGTTAAATTAAAAATTATTCGCTAGTAAAAACCAATCTAAGTTCCGACATTTTTCCAATTTTATAAATTTCTAAGCTTAGGGAGAAAAAAAAATTATTAAAAATATTTTTTTATAAATTTTATTCACAAAAATCTGTCAAAAAGCAAGATTTTGAACCTTCCAATTTCTAAATAAAATAAAATGACACTTTTGCTAGCGCCAAAAAATCAAGATCTGATATAAGAAAATAATCCAGATGGTTTCAGGCTTGGTATAAATATTATTTTTTGACATAAATAAAAGCTAAAAGATCCTTCAAACAAAAATCATTACCTATTTGATATGATAAACTTATTGCACGGTTTTTTTTTGATTTAAATAATATTTGTATTATTACAAAGAAGGTATTTTTCCCCTTCAAGGAACTCATTCTTTATTCTCTGGTTTATACTAATATTTTATTGTGGGCGTGCTAATTGCTTTCGAGTGGAACGTGCGCCAGTGAAAACTTTGCATGCCTAAAATGCGTCGGCAAGGTGAGGTAAGGCAACGTAAGGTCCTTACTTATGTTCCGCAGGAAACCCATGAGGCACAAACACACTCACACACACACACACACAGAAGACTGCTTATGTGAATTATCGCACATTTTGCAGTAGTTTATGCGAGAGAGAGAGAGAATCTCTTTGCCATCATCGTCATCATCATCATCATCCACGTGCTTCACGTTTCCGAAAAACTAGGAAACTTGTCCAAAAACTGCGCTACTAGCTACTCATATCTTTTTAAGCGGGGCAGAGAGAGAGAGAGAGAGAGAGAACGGCAGACGACAGATAGACAGACAGACACATGAAAAACTTTTAAATTTACTTTTGCCAAGAGTTTTTCCGGCATCGTGCATATTCATTTCAAAAATCCACACACACACACACAAAAAAACTCACATGTTCCAAGTTTTCTTTTTAAAGTTAAAAACTCTTCGCTCTTTCCGGCAACTTTCATAGTGCGTTCTTTTTTGGTGCGGGGTGGCAGCGCTTAATAGAGCTTCCCCAAAAATGTTTGCTACTTTTTTTTCGGGCTGTTGGGCTAACGCCGCGTTACATGTGCTACAAATTGCTCACTCCTCGAAAAAGAACAAAAATTTTTAGGCAACAGCTCCAAATAAACGTTGTAGACGACGTAGTCATAGCTGAAGCCAATTTCGATTCCCCTCCGCCCCCAGCTGCTAGACAACAAGGTTTTTTCTGCCATGAATCGAGATAAGGTAGGGCGGGTGGTAGAGTCTATCTGGTATGTCTATATCTATGGCTATGACTATGACTATGTTGTACGCCTATGCGTCCTATGAGCTGACAACAGTGGAATCTATTGTTTTACAGTGCGAAAAAGTAGAAAACTTTTCTTTAAAACATTTTTTTTTTTGAGACACTTTCGGAGATACTCTATTGATGAATAGAAAAATAATAAAATAATTTTTTTTTAATATTAAGTTACCATATATGTTGCTTCTAGTATGTGCTTTAACACTCCACTGTGACTTTAATTTTTCTTGTTCTTGAAATTTTTATTTTCATAACCTTTATGCTTTTTCTTTGAAGAATATTTCAAGTGAACTTTAACTTTTGATTTTTTTAAAATAGAATCATTGATGTTAAAAATACTTTCACTGTAAATTTCAAACAGTTTTTACTTAGTTTCAGAAAATGAAAGAATGGTAAAATAGGTTTTTCCAAGAATCTTGAATCTTTGTTTCACCTTAATTCTATGTCACCTGGAACATTTTTTTAAGTTTCTTTTCATTAAACTTTTTCTAGCTGGTATAAAATCTTTTATTCTGCTACTTGTTCTCTGTTAGCAACTTGTAATTCGCAACTTGCATTTTATTTTATTATTTTTTGTTGTTCATTGCCTTCATCTAAATAGCTAAATAATAAATATGTATAAAGTCAAAGTTGAACAGTTGCCCTTGCCACTTGTGACAACCCTTCTCAAAAATTTGAGGGCACAAATAAAAAGCGCCTGCAGATATTTTGCAATTTTGTTGCCAGTTTTGTCCATTTATGCTACCGTGCAACTGACAGCGTTTTCTTGGGTCGCAATGGAGGTGAGTGGCGGGGGCGGGGCGTTGTAGAAGGCGCATTGGGAAATTGTTTGCTGTAAAATGTTGCGCCACGTATCCTGCAGCAATTCGTAAACTAATTCTACATACGTGCCCCTGTCAGTTTGAGCCTTCAACTTACCTAGCCGAAACCCCCTGCCCCCACCACGACACACCCACCCACCCACTCCATCTCGTCCTGTTTGGAGCTGCCGTATGTGCGTCATGTTTTGATTGCGTTCGCCAAAGAGAGAGAGAGAGAGAGAGAAGGAGAGTCGTACGTCTCTCTCTTTTTTTTGTTGCTAATAAATAATTGCATTTTCACCTCAAGAACTCACTGACAGATGGCTAGAAAGAGAAAGAGAAAGAGAGAGAGAGAATCGTCGGGGGAGTTGGTGTGGTTGGTGGAAGGTAAAAAGAAACGGGACACAATTCAATTTGGCCATGTATCCGTTTTGGCAACAACGTTATGATGGCGTTCGGAGGGGTGGGGTGGGGTGGGAAGGGTAGATTGCTTGCTTTGTAATTCCATTTTGTGATTTCATATTTAGCTGTCAGTGTGAAATGATTCACTTTTGCACAATTTTGTTGCGCAGCAAACAATTTACATGTCGAAAATATGGAAAAATCAAAGTAAAAAAAAAAAAATGAATCTGACAAATGCAATGTGCAACCTGTAACTGTGCGTGTGTGTGTGTGTGCAACCAGTGTGTGCAACAACTGAATGCTAAACATGAAAATATTACGCAACAAACTGCTTTTACCCAAAATACAACATGCATAAAATACGAGTATAAAATCGCAGAGACTAAAGCAATAATGTTTTGTGCGATTTGATTTGAATATTAAAGAACTTTTCGTTACGAAAATTTAATAACAAAATTTTGTTTAGAAAATAGTACAGTTTGGAAGTGAATAGAAAACTAAGAGAGAATTAGCTATGAAAAGTTTTTTTTTCGATTACATATTTCTAAAAAGTAGGATGTTGCATATAATTTTTTTAATTATTTACATATTTCTTTCAATAATATGCAACTTTCCTATTATTTTTTAGTTCACAGCTCTTACTCTTTTATCCATAAACTCAAACCATGGCCGAAAGTAATGAAGACAAGAAGTCCTTACCCAATGACTTCTCCGAAAAATTTTAATGGAGTTGTAAGGTTTTTACGATTTCAACGCATTTTTCGACAAAATTTTCCAAAATCCTTTCTAACCTCTCACTATAAGCAGAAAACTAAGCTTCTGTGAAAGTTTCAGCATTCTAGCTCTTAAAGTTTAGGCAATATTTTGATAGCAGTATTTTAATAGTAAAGAAAACTACTTTATCAGAATATGTATACTATTTTTATATTATTTTTTCTACCTGTTTGTTATAATATTTATATACCAATACTATCTACATCTATCTATACAATCTACTTTCCCCCTAAAATGTTCTTAAATATATTTCATTTTGCCATTCACTTCTCATAAACAACCTTTCAACCAACACATTCTTAGCCAGACAATAAAATGCACTAATAAAAATTAGACAATGCCACTTTCGAGGCATTTGAAAATGCCATTTTTCCTTTGCAAAGGGTCGTAAATGCAATTTCAAGTACCTCTTGGCTAATTTGCACTGCCTTTGTATAAACTCGAAAAACGAATGCCATGCAAATCCCAAAAATATATATATGTATGTATGGATATGAATGCACACTCAAATTCTTAAGTAGTTGCAGTTAGTGAGAAAGGGAGCGATGCTGCATGAAGCGTCATTTTCTAAGGGGAAGTCGTTAATGCCGGATGTGTCCTTCGTCCGGCGCGACGTTCTGGCTTCCTTCCTTTCGTTCCTTTCGTTCCTTTGGTTCTTTGGACGTTCTGCTTACGCTGTGCATAAAATGTTGCGACATTTTTATGGCCCAAACGAGTGTCTGGCGCGGCGACTTAAAGCGCTGCTCAAAATTTATGAATGAATTTGCCAAAGGTAGCAGTTAGGTGTTAGGTGCCAGGATATACCAAGAGTCGCAGTCAGAGCCGGAGTTAGCCAGTTTAACTTTCGCTCAGGTAAGACCATAACTCAGCCTCTCTCTCTCTCTCTATGTGTCTCTCTGTCGTTTCTCTAATTTCTTTTTTTGTCGCTGATGTCGTCGTTTGATGCCGTTGTAAATTTATGGTCTGCACAACGTGCGGCAAACGTACTTTTCCAGCTAATCCCGATTGAATGAATTGCCCACTTGAATTTGAAATTCGTTAGTTACCACCAAAAATTGGTTGCTGCCAATGCAAATGTCATTAATATGAATGTCTCTATCAATATGCCAAAGGTTTTTGAATAACATATGAGTTCCAGTTAAGAGTTCTAAAGGGAAAGAGTTAAAAGAGGAATATTTTTTAGAGTTTTGTATAATAATTATTTAAGCTAGACTAACGGTTCGCACAATGAATATTATTTTTGAAAATGTTTCGAGACTATTTCATGTTAAGCTTGAAGAATTTTATTTAATATTTTGATTAAATGATGATTATTATATATATCTTGTTTTTTTCCAAATAAATTCTCATTATTAGCTTGTAAAACTTTTCCTAAAATATCAAACTTACATCAAAATAAGTCTTCTTCTTAAGTCTTGAGAACGTAGAGCCTCACACCGAGACAGTCCCAACCAGCCGTATCCAGGAGGGTCAGTAGGTCTAACCTTGCCTAATCATGACGAAAACTTCTACTACGTTGCATGATGTTCTATGGCACAAAATAAATATTATTCTCAGCCAAAAAAAAATAGCCTTATTTCATATTCCATTAGTTTGATGTTTTGTTGAATGCATATTAAATGTTATCAAAACTGAAACAGCAATTTCTTAACACAAACTCAACTCGTTTTCAACCATATATATTTTTTGTGCTTCTGTCATTGTCGCTTTGCCAATGGCATTGTGTGTCACATAAATATTAAAAAAAAAAGAGTAAAAAAAACCACAAAACGAGAAAAAAAAACTTGTAGGCGTTGTCATAGTAATATTTTGGTTAAGGTTTTTTTTTTTGTTTTTTTGAGGGTTTTGCTTAACTAACTGCAGCGGTTGATTATGGTTCAATTCAAGTCTATATGTGACTCCCTGTTTTTTGTGTGTGTGTGTGTGTGTGTGTATTTATTTGGTTCGTCATTATTTTGTGTAAATATTGACGCTCTTGTCATGTGCCCAGTAGCACTCAACGTTAATTGATTTCGAATTGGTAGCCACTTTTATTGTTATTATAGCAAACTCCTTCACTCTCCTTCTTCGTCTCTCACTCTCTCTCTTTGTCTTTTTTCTATCTTAAATGCTTACTGTTCCGCATTCGAATAAACGAGTAGCAGTATTCAATCCAATCGAATCCAAATCGAATCGAATACAATGGCTACACGCTGAAGGCACACCTCGGCAATTGCATAAACAAACAAGCGACCCAAACAGAGTTAAAGCTCTCACAAATACACACACAAACACACACACACAGATGCGTATTACCATAGTTACAAAGATGGTCAAGATGGTTAGTGGCATCCACAGCCAAGTGTCGCCCAAGTTTCATATGAAAAAGTTTTTAAAAATAAATAAAATTATTTTTTTATAATTTTGTTTTCAATTAAATCAAGTAGCTTAACATCTTGTTTATCAACTATAATTAAAAAAAAAAAAAAACATACTTACTTATTTCTCGGGCCGCTTTTGGCATTATCAGGCAGTTACGAGTTTAAAACAAACAAATGAAAGTTTAAAGTACTATTTCTATAAATAAAATTCAGACGGCTGTAAATATGTGCAGATACTACTACTAGACTTGAAGATACAACAGGCACATACAACAAATTCTACAGATAGCAATAAATAGGTACATAAATAAATATTTGTTTCTACTTATTTTCACAATGCCGCTTATCAATGTGCAAACTCGGTTCAGTTTCTCTCTGCATTTCAACTCTAGAATTGGTTCTGGTTCGGTTACGGGTACGGGTATGGGTATGGGTTCGAATTCGAGTTCATTTTATGGTTATGGTTGTTGTTGTTGTTGATATTTTTGTTTACGGTGTCTGCTTGGGATTTATCTTATCGCCAAAGGGGACTAGGCCTTGTGTTTTGTTTGGCAGCGTTTTCGTTTATACCTTCTTTTTTGTTGTTGTTGTTGTAAATACCCTGTAAATAAAGTGGTGGGTAAATGGGGTTGATAAATATATAATTATAACTTTTTTAATATGAAAAAAAAGCTGGCATTATAGTTAACTTAAGTTACAAATAAATTATCCCAAGTTGATTCAAGCTAGAGTATTCCATTGTCGGCTATAACCTACTTTACACCATTCCCGCATGGTTGTATTTTCTATATGGACAATTTTCGTGTGCTCAATTAATACAAACTTTGATTGAAAAACAAAAAAAAAAAACAATGCAATTAACTAAATCAGTTAAGCGCGTCGCTGGCGTCACTTTAACTGGCGCCCACAGATAAATGTTGGCCTAGAAGAAACTCCCGTTTCCAATTTTGTTTTGTTTTGCTACCAAAAAACAGAGCAACTAATTTTCAATGCAAACCAGTTAAGCCGAATAATTTAAATGCTGTTTTAAATTAAACTCTTTTTTTACTTGAATAAATTGACGAAGCTTTTGAACTAGTTGGGAATCCGAATTGAAATATAATCGGTTAGCTCATTAAAAAGTAGTTAAATTTCCGTTTTAATCTAATTTCAAATTGAATTGAAATATATAATCGGTAGGCTATTTAATTTAAAATTAAAATCAGTTTAATAGAGATTTTTGAAATGCTTCTTCTTTGTTGTTTTTGTAAGCCATTAGAGCATGTTGGAAATTAAATGAAACCTTTTAGGAACTCGAAATTAAATATGGTTGAATTAAAATACATTCAAGGATTGTTAACCAACCTTTATGTTTAGTAAAGTTAGAAAAACAAGTTCTTAAAATTTCAACAGTCGAACAAAGAAAACTCGTAACTACTTTTATTGAACCAAATTGCATTGGAAACGAATTCGTTTTATAAAAAACTTCGTACGACAGAAAACTTGTTCCATCTATTTAAAAATTCTGGAAAACATCAGATGGCAATTATAAAGTTCTGATGCCCTTATTTGGCGAGTTTGTGTGTGTGTGCTCTATTCTTCTTCTTCTTCTTTTCGCTTAACGCACATTCACGTGTGTGTGTGTGTGTGTCTGTTTCGTTGTTGTTGTTGTTGTTTGGTTGGCTGACTATTTGCTTTCAGTGTGTGTGTGTTTTTTATCTAAATTACTTTTAATCGCCATTTAATTTTTTTGTTATTTTACTTTTCAGTTTCATGTTTTATGGGTTTTTCTAATCTAATTGCAAATTTTAAGCACCAACAAGCACACACACACACACACATACATATATGTTGTGTCTGTGTAGAAATTTGAAGGTTTTTTTGTTTTGCCCCGGACTGCTTCTGCCTCACCCAAATGTTGCACATAGATTGCGGCGCTATCTCAATATAAAAAGTTGTTTCGCTAGGCAAAAAAAAAAACAACAACAACAACAAAAATTGTACAAACAATTATAAACAAACAAGCCAAAGCGTTTTTTATCATGGCCTAATTCTTGTTTTTGAAGATATCACTTTTTTTTCAAAAGAAAAAAAGCAACTTCAAGATTTTTATTTATTTTTTTTTCAAGCTGCAAACAAAGAAATTCATTATGAATAATTTGATACACGTTTCTTCGTCTAGTATCTCTGTCAGCACTTTGTCTTTTTTATTGTGAATAATTTTAATTTTTTATTTAAGTTCCATTGACGCACATTTCACTCACTTTGAAATGGTCAAAAAGCATTCAAACATTCAAAACAACAACAACAACAACAAAATCTGTCGGAGCTTCGCCTTTAAAAATAAAAGAAATGTGCAATATGCATTTATTATATTTGCGTCAGAAGCTAACAAAAAATCATTCGATAGAAATGCAATTAAGTTTAGAAAAAAAAGAAATTAAAAATATATATAAGGTAGAAAATTGTTGAGAACAAATTACTTTTGCTGGGCTCAAACGATAAACGATGTTAGATAAACTTTAAGGTTAAATAAAAATAAAATATATATTTTTCGATTAAAATTTTAATTTTAACTATTCTTAAATAAAAGGTAACTAAGCTCACATTTATAGTGAGAAGTGAGAAAAACAAAGAGCTTTCACGAGCAGCTTTCGGATTAAATAAAAGCTAAGCTGTGATAGATTTGACTTATTATAACTGTTAATCGTTTTGAATACATCACATTAAATACCCAAATTTGTCAATTAAACATAATCCGTTTCTTTATTAAAGAACACTTTAATCACTATTATTTTAAGTTTTAATTTGCAGCTTGTTTCACTCTCAGTATTATATGCTTTTTTGAAAAGTTTTTTTTTTTTTTTGTTCTCGAAAATCGATTGTCGCATGTTGCTAATTAACTAACCAGCAACGTTTGTGATTGTCTATCAACCCAAATCAGTTCCCAACAGCTACAAAATCAACAACAACAATAACAAAACAATGACAACAACAGCAACAACAACAAAGACAATAACAATGAACTCGTCTGTTTGTTTAGTTTAATCCAAAAGCTGGTTTACAACACAGGCGCCAAACATGGCATACAAATTAATTGTCTCGATGTTTGTATATTTTAATTTACAAAATCCAAATTATTATGGCTCTTTGTTGTTGTTGCTTTGTTATAAGATTGCAAGCACGACAACAATAACAGCAAATACATACATATATAAAAAATTAACATACGCCCCAATGCGAACGTGAGGCGAAACAAAAAAACAATTGTTGTTATTCTTGTGACATCACCATGAGCAGCAGCAACAACAAAACATATAATAAAAATAATTATAATAATAATAGCAGCAGAAACACAACAACACAATTCAAAATAAACAAAACACCAGGGCTGTACAGCTTCGAAATATGCGAGATGCTGCAGCCCTGCTGTATAAGAGCTTAGTATGAGAAGAGAAAGACGGGATTTACTTCACTTCGCGAAGTCTATTTCGCTCCCACTCAAAACCTTGCCATTGAGCCATGACTGGAGAGAGGCGCAGCTGTGCATTTTATGTACATACATATGTGTGTATGTACATATATCTGTCTGTATGTGCTTGCTTTTTAGATAAGTTAGTTTTGTGCTGAGTGTGCGGGTATTCAAATGCAAATTAGTTGGCAAGAATCAGCAGCAATAAAAGCAACAATAGCAAAAACAATGGCAAAATGCATAAATAACAAATTCAAGCAGCAACAATGTGTTGAGTGTGTGTTAAAACAAATCGAATGACAGTTGTTATATCTAAGCAGCATACGAATAGACAACCACATACTACGTAAACATATAAACAGGTACAATTTTGCATGCATGCCAAATACATTATATTACTACTTTTATTATTTGATTGCATTAAAAAAACTTAAATTTAAAACTTAATTGAATTGAAACAGCTTGTTTGGTTTGTTGAATTAAGCGAACCGAACTTCCCCGTTCAATGCATTCATTGATGCATTCAAGCATTACAAACAAATCGCATTATTAGTGCGAATGACGCTGCTGCTGCTGTTGCTGCTGCTTCTGCTAAGCACCAATTCCCATTCCCATTGCTTTCCCCTACGTCCCTTTCCCTATATCCAATTCATTTAAAATTGTATACATACAAACATAGTATACTCGAAATAACGCAAATTGCTGTAGTTTGGTATCATGCGTTGAGCGAGTGCTTGCGGCTGTCGTTGTAATGTAAAGCTTTGTTGGCTGCCGCAATCAAGCAATGTGTGTGTGTGTGTGTGTATGTTTATGTTTGTATGTTAAGCTTTGGCGAAGCTTTAACGGATCGCTGCGAAGCGCAGAAAACAATGGACGAGCACTCATCGCGAGCTGCGCTGCCCGCGCGTAGGAGGTGTTGGCGCGTGTGTCAGCATATTGAATAGGTCGACCCCCAGCTTTGGGCATAACAACAATAACAACAACGAGGCAAACCAGAAGCAAAAGCAGAAGACAAAGAGAGAGCGAGAGAGAGACATTGAAGACAAACGCGATCCATTCGGCGCAAGACGAAAACGAATTAGCGTTAAGTGACAAGCGTCAAACTCTTTCGCTTCACCCCTTCCCCAACTTCAAGCACTTAAGTCTACTGTATGTGTCCCTCGGTCGGGCGTGACGAATTTTAGCGGGCTTTATGTTTTGTTTATAATTTTATCTAATATGCATATACGAACTTACAAATAACAAGGAGCAGAGAGCGCTTACAAAGTGATGGGGAATAACGGATACCCTAACGGAAAAGTTTTTCTCAAGCTGGGCGCTTGTTTTGTACCAACTTTCAAGGCAGACTTATAAAACTCAACTCAGCTAGTGTATTATATAAACAATCTACTGTACTATACAAACATAAACAACACATTGTAAGTGTATGCAATATAGCCCTAGCCCATTTTTATTACTGGGTCTATTTAACCCCTCCCCCGCCCCCTACTCTTGTCTCAACGACTTTTACAGCCTATGTGGTACGGGATATGGGGGACGGGTTCTATTTGTAAACAAAACGCGACGCATACGCCGCTTGAATTTGAATTCGAATTTGTCTTGCCGATTTCAAAATCGCTTTCAAAGTCGCTCCAGCAACGCGTTTAGCCCGCACAACCCATACGCGAACCCCAACCCCTTTTGCGATTTTTGAAATTCAACCCACTTAAGTTCCTATGGCATTCATAACAAGATTATACCAAGACTCGTATTTGTCATATCATAAATTGTGTTTTTATATAGTATGTAGTATAATATTATATTCATGAGTTTTATACATACATATATCGTTTTTGGGTGTCGATTCCATTTTTATTTGAACTTTGTTTGCTTTTAATTGGCCAAATTTAAATATCGAGTTTCGATTCGTTTTTGTTGTTGCTTTTGCTGAAGGTTAAAAACCAAATAAAATAGGCTATTAAAGCTGGCGCCAGCTTCTACTATTTGTATATGACATCCATAAATAGTTGTTGTTGATTTTTTAATACTTTTTTTATAAATAGACAAAAAGGTTTGGAGCGTTCAAAGGGACAGACAAGATCTAGTTTTTTTTTTGAAAACAAACAAAAAACATCATAACTTTTTCTTACACGAAAATCTTGATAAAATATCAAGCTCAGTTTTTTATTTTGTTCTTTAAAATCGTAAAATATGCAAATTTGGTTCTACAATAAATATTTTATTATTTTTTTTATGCGCATTGAAAATCAAGTTGTTTTTGCTCATTCATTCATTAATTCATTCGCTCTATCAAATTGTGTGTTGTTTATTTTCCAAAAACCAAATGTGTTTTTCTTTATTTTCCTTTTCTTTGTTTTCCTTTATTTTTCAGATATGTATATTTATTTATTCAAAAATTTTTGTTATGTTCGCAAGTTTACGCCGGTGAAAAAATGTTAATTCAAAAAGTTATCAGAAAACTTTTCTAGCAGTAAAGCCGAGTTTTAAATGAAATTTTGTTGCGTAAAAATTTAAATATAATCCAGGCTTCAAACTTTGAGCTAAGAAAAGAAATTTAAAAAATAATGCTTAATCGCTGATTTTATTTAAATTTTCTAGAGAACAAAAAAACACTTGATTCGTTTATACTTTAAGTAAAATATTTTCTATAACAAATTTTTTGATGGTATACAATTTGAATAATATTATATTATTAATTGCAAATTTTAAGCATTTTTCTGCACTTATTTTTTTTTAATAGTTTTTGCATATCTGTTGGATTTTGTTGCACTAACATTTTGTGCAATGCTTTGCACCGTCAATATATGACGGCAGCTGCCAAAAGTGTGCCAAATCTATTAAATTTCAACTGTTGATATAAGCTAGAAGAAATTAAGTAAAGAAAAATATACACACACACACACACACACACAGCACAAATTGCGCTTTATTTAAGTACAAAAATAACACCACGCGCAACAACAAGGGGGGCAAAAATTTAGTTTGGGCTATAAATTTTAAAATCGCAACGAAAATTTTTATTTGGTATTTGTCGGTAATTTGGCTGAATTCGCCCATTGTTGTTGTGGCGGGGGCGCCACGGCTAAGGGGCAGCACAAGCAACGGGTTTTTTCTTTCATTCATTTGCCGTCGAGTAAAATTTAGCTTGTTTACCCATTTGGCGTCCAACAAAATTTGCGTCGTCTCAAATCAAAAGGCAAAGCAAGAATGTATTTTTATTGATTGCCGTCATTTAATTAAGTTCAAAAGGCTATTTAAAACGTGCCACTCGAAATAAGCACCAAGACCAGCAGAACTAAGGCACTGCATTAATTAAACTTTTGTCAAAATAAAAGCATTTATTTTAATTGAATTTAACCTGAGAATGGCAAATCAAAGTCTAACAAAAACTTGCAAATAAGTTTAACTATTTATTTTATTCTTATTTTGCGATAACAAAAAATTTGTTTTCAGCTTCACATAATAAATTCCACAACTTTTGTTCTTTGTTTTGATCACATTTGGTTTTTTGATTTTTTTTTTTGGCATTTTTCTATATATTTAAAATTTTATTTTTAGCCCACGGAAGTCTTCCAAATGCAGTGGGTGTCCATTAATTTTGTTTAAGTATATTTTTATCTGTTTCGGGCGCCATGCAAACCAAAAATTGCACATTTTTGTCTAGAATTTATTTGCAATTTGTTTACAAATTTGTTGCTCAGCTAATTGTGGATCGAAAATGAAATTTTTCAGTCATAAACGTCGAACCTTTGTGTGACGATAAGTTTATTAAACTTATTTTCAAACATTTATTCAAGAACTTATAAGGAATTTTATAGAAAGTTCAGTTAAATAATGTGATCCAAAAAGAAACTGGATCCAGTAACTCGTTAATGGAACTTAAATTGCTCTTCAAAATTGAATAAACAGGAAACGTTAATTTGTTCTTGGTTGATTAATCATAGATCTTTGTAGAGATCTTAACTTCCCTCTAAATACTCAATGGGAAAATCAACTTGCAAACTCCAAAAACCGATTATGTTATTTGCTCTTCTCCAATTTCATTGCACATTTCCTGCAATCTATTTAAAAAGTTCTTTAACTATAGAAAAAACAACAACAACAACTTTAACCCCAATGTGATTTAAGAGATATTTTTTGTTTTAAGTATTGTTCCCAAATGCATTGAACTAGAAAATGTGCATTGAATGATGTTCAAACCCAACAAGGCGAACGAAATTCAATAGAGACATACATAGAAGAATCGAAGATCGGATTCGAATACAGGTTTTTTTTTGTTTTTTGCTTGAGTCACAAGTGTTTGGCAACCTGATCAAGGGCTTATCTCACCGATCTATGAGCGAGTCATGGGTATTTGTCCCATACATGGGTTCGGGATCAGGATCCGACTTACAGAACCTTAACAAGCGATCGCTTGCTTTGTTGTCATAAATTACACTTCAATTGTTTGGGATTGTGCCTGAGATAGAGTTTTAGGCTGTGGGATTGGCATTCCCTTTTTTTTTGTTTTTTTTTTTTTTTGCTACGCACTGCAATCATCGTATTTTTTTTTTTTTACAAGTCCCAAAAGAATCTCCCTCTCTATCTATCTTTGGCAAAATGTGTCAGAAATATCAAATGTCCTTTTGTGCGCACAGGTCCTTCTTTGGCACTGAATGCAGTCCGATTACTTCACGCTCCCTGCTTTTCTATGGTCTCTGATGAGGATCAACTAGAAATCTCTCTTTCTCTAGCCAGACTATACTACCTGCCAAGCATAATTAATTTAATCATTGCTCATTGCACCGCACAAAGAACGAAGGGCAAATTCTAGTCGCAGGGGCAGGGCCAAGAGGCACAAGTGTTGTACTCTGTCGTCATCTATCCGTTGTGGCTGGCAGGCAGGCAGCCAGCCAGCCAGCAACCTTCTGACGTGCCCCAGACCCACGACACAAACAACAACAACAAAAAAAGAAGACAACAACAAAAAAAACACAATGCCTACAAACACAATCTGTGCCTAACAAGCTTCTCAAATAACTATACTTGTACAATAAACCTCAAATCAATGTCTACACGTAGAAAAAATAAACGATCTGAAAGAAAGAAAATCTGCTTCATATCAATATGAAACAGAAAATCAGAGAATAGTTGGGGAGATTCACGAATTAAGTTCCTTTTCTTACAAAAGTCATCAATATTTTAGGTTATTCCGAATTTCAGAATTTTAACTTTTTCAAAAAATATACTATAATTATAAACTATTAGAGACGTTTTCATTTATATATATAAGAATAAATATAATTTTTTCGTTAAAGTAATGCAATTTTTTCTAATGGTTTTCCTTTATTATATTTTCAAAATTGTTGAAGAAATATTTGTTGCTAAAAAGTTTGAGTTCGAGTTAAAAAAGTATGAAGCACAGAAATATAAATTAATTTTAAGGATTTATCTTGCTATTTTTTAGTAAAATTTTTCTATGCAGGATTATTTTCTGTGAAAATATTGTAGAAACATAATTTTAAAAATGTTATTTTTAAAAGATGAATTTTTTACATCAGCTAAACACACTAACTTTGTGTTAAAACAGTCACTAGATTTTTTTTCAGTGATTTATTTATTCCTTGCTATCCCTTTAACCCAGTCGCAGACACAGAGACTTGTATCTATCAGCCTGTCATGACAGGCACTTTATTCTTTTTGGCTTCAGGAAAATAAAAAAGATTGAGCTCTGAACATTTCAAGTTGATCTTCATGATGATCGTCAACATCATCAGCTCATCATTTGTGAGTGTGTGTGTGTGTGTGTTTTGTTTTCTGTGACAAACAAAAGGCAGTTCGAATTAAAGGTTTCTCTCCTCTGAAGGGTATAACTTGAGTGTGCCCGCTGCGAGGGTCGAGAGCTGTCTGTCCCTTGTTTGGATATTCTGTGCGTGCTTACCCAGAAAAACAGTTTGTTGTTGTTTTTTTTTTTTGTTGGTATCGTATTTATTTTTGTTTTTGGCGTATTTTGGTAGTTGAATTGTGGGCACCTTTTGTTTTAGCGCACGATCGTCGGCGCGTCGATCGTCGATCGCAAACGAGCCTCTCTGACGTCTCTTTGGGCCATTTGTACAAACAGTCAACATGCATAAATTGACGCTAATATCGGTCTGGGTTTCGGCTGCCAGCTAGGTCTTGGCACCTCTGTGTCCGTTCAGTTCAATCTGGCTGGTCTGGCAATGGCTCCAAAACCAAATCCATTCCACAATCTCATGGCGCGCACTTTGCATATAAATCATGTTTATGACTTGTTATTTTTCACTATTTATTTTGTTTTTTGCCTCTTTGTTTATCGTTAGAAAAACACAAACTTTTCGTTTCCAACCCAGCTACGTAAATTACAACATTATATTTTTTCTATTTTTTTTTTGGTTTTGGGTTTGTTGTTTAGGCTGCCTTTTTGGCCCTGGATTTGTTGTAGATGCGGGCAAAGGTGCGGCACTCCATATGTTCATAAGTTTAGTATCATCATCAAAATAATCAAAAAAAAAAAAAAAACGACTGAAGAACATTTGAAGGGGCGCCGAAATTCGTTCGTAATTGGAACTCTCGATTGCCTGCCGCATTGTATATGCTTAATTAACGCATTTCGACCTTGTCTATTCCGAGTCGATGATAAACAAGCGCCTTCTAACTGAATGTACAAATGGTCAACAGATGATTTCATTTTCTAGGGCCAAAAAAAAAAACCAAAATAAAAAATTATGAATTTCTTTGTTGAACAGGGCAAAAAATACCTTCGGAGATGGCCTTAATCAGATTCTACCATGTGAGTTATAGCCCTTAATAGTTTAAAAAGATGTTAAAAGCTAGATTTATTAAGGTCAAAATTATACAGAGATGTAATTATGAGCACTAAAAATAAATGATAATGTATTTCGATAATTTTTTAATGAAGTAAAATTTTAAACTGAACCAGCGTTTTTGCTTCTTTATAGTAATTATATTCTTAAAGATTTTTTTTAAGATTAAATTGATGATTGCATAGCCCCAGTAACAAAGTTTTTTTCAAATACTTCGAGCTTGCACTACACCAATATTCCTGGCTAAAGGGTCTCATTTATAGATAGAAAATAGTTTATAGATAAAAAGTTTGATTTCTTAACTTAAAGATAATTTCTTGATCTAGTTTAAAACTATATTTTTAGATATGAAATCAAAAACAGCTAACGTTCATACAGTTTCAAGCTGATACAGTAAACATTCTAGTACATTTATTTTATTTTTTAATTTCAAGTTTCCTGCTCTTATTTGCTTGTTTAGAATTCAAATTTTTTTGGTTACCGAAGCGTTGGATCTTAATCTGGTACATTTATTTGCCATTCATAACATACCAGATGCCCGTTATGATATACCGGCGTCCCCAGAGCACACTTCATGTCCATTATCAATAATCTAACCTCAAAATTTTTAATAAGAAGTAAACATTAAATTCATAATAACAGCAATTTATTGCAGTACAGCAGAAAAAAACAGAAGATGAACGAACACCAGAATAACAGCCATACGAAATTGGCAAACCAAAAAAAAAAAGAAACGAAACAAATGTGGCATAAAAAAAAAATAAAATGGGACTTACTTAAATTGTGAAAAGATATTAAACGCAGCTGGGGCCCTTAGGAAACAGCAGCAGCCGTACCGCAATTATCATGAACGCGCATTTATTTATTTTACTTTTGGTCGTTAGGAGGGGGGCAGTGGTACCCGGACACCCGGCGTGATGACCTCCAAACGGGAGGCTAGGGAGTCCGCGCATGGTAAACACTATGACGCAAATCTTGAACCATTAAATATTAATAGAAAAAAAATTACAGAAGTGGAAACTCTCTTAGAACCAACAAAAAAAAGGTGGACAAGGGACGAGATATTAAATTATGGTGGGGGGGGGGGGGGGGGAGGAGAAGGTGCGCCGAAGGAAAGTGTATCAACGCATCATAATCCCAAAAGTGTTTTGTGACCGGTGTGTGTGTGTGGGTGTGCGGCTTAGTTCCTGAAGTAATATGGCTTTTTTTAATGAGCTTTGGTCAGCCAACAGAGATTTCAGCGGCTTTTCACATTTAAGGGCCGAAAGGATTTCGTTACGAGGACGTGACAAAAAAAAACAGGGTTGACCCTTAGAGAACTCCTTAACAAATGATGTGCGAAAATTAAATGTGCTATCTTAACTACAGTTATTAACACACACACAGACACACACACCCTTATCTCAGCTGTTAAGTATATCGCACATATATCACCTTTTGACTTGTATTCAAATCCTTTGAATCCTTTGAGCACGTGTGGCAAAAGGAAAAAAATGAAACTAAATTCTATTCAAAGCAATGTAATCCGGATTTGTCATTTTCCCCATTTTCCCATAGTCTAGTGCGTGGTGGGGAGGGGGTGGGATTTATTACTTGCGGTTTATTAAACTAGAATAGTTTAATTAACATTAACGCCGACGCCAACAACCACTAGTGATGGCAGTAAAAAACCATTAAATGGAATTTATTTTAAGGACCCGAACAGGCTATAAATCACATTACATGCCGCTATAAAAACAAAAGCAACAAAATTTCTACACACAAAAGGGTAGCTGGCGGGAGGTAAACATTAAAAGCTCTGCAGGTGCCCCCAAAGTGAGGGGCGTGCCAAAAAATAAAAATCAATGCATCACTTGCAAGGCAGGAACTACCGCACCACCAACCAACCAACCGAACAACCAACCAACGAACCAAAGGGGTGTAGTACAACGAATACAAAGTAGTAGTAAAATGTTCTTTTATATGCATAGTTTGTTACTGCTTTTATTTGTGTTAGCACAATTTTGCTTTGAAGGGGTTGGAGGGTGATAAAACATCGAGCGCGTTGCATTAAAAGCGTTGCCATTAAAAATTACGACCTTAACTTAATGGGAATACCGGCAAACAAATGCCAACGACTAACTAGCAGTAGGAGGATAATAGAGCTCTTTACTTATTGATAGGGTGCTGAAAGTAGAGCATTAATAAGCTTTTTCCTTCTTGAGGAAGATTGTTTGATTTTTGTGTTCGCTATGCGCATTTAAACTTGACATATCAATACAAGTTTTTAATATACTACTATTGATAAAAGAAAAGCAATAACCATTTGAAAATACATAATAAAAAAAAAACAAATTCCCCATATTAGCAATTTCAAGCCAAATTAGACTCTTTCGAAACGATTGTGTGTGTGTGTGTGGAGTGGGTAGCTGTAGTATTAGGGGGTATTCCCCTAGCACAGGATATGTGAAACAATACAACCATAAAATTGACTGGCAGAAGGAAACACATTGATTTGCCATTTGAGCGCAAATTCATGGCAATAAAATCAGCGTTGGCAAAGTTGTTTTTTATTTTTCCTTTTTTTTTTATTTTTGTAATGCCACTTTCAATATTTGTTTTGGCACAAACACACACACACACACATACAAAGAGAAAGCCGCCTGAACCCCTCTTAGTTGTGGTTGTTTTGTGCCCCGTTCCAAAATACAAACACACACACAAACACACACACATCCTGATGGCAATTGTAAAACGCGTTGTGTAATCGAAACTTTTAACGACTTGATGCGATTCGAAATTGTGCAATATTGAGGCACTAACACTCAACCAAATGGAAAGCGACTACACACACACACACACACACACACACACACATGTGTATATTGTGAAGTGTGTGTGCAAAAATAAATATCAGTATGTGTATGCTCATTGAGGGTCCTTCAGATACATTTTACAAGCGTTAAAAGAGCCGCCCTACGTTTGATTGAGCCGAGCATATCGGTTAAGTGCACACAATAACACACACAGTACACACACACACACAACACAGTTGAAAACATCATCAATTAACACTCACTCAACTGCCAGCAAAAATCGATCAATTAGTAGGGAAAATGCCCTAAAATGTGTGAAAAAGGGATTGAGTTAAAAGTAATGAAAGGAAGTGGGAAAAAAAACCAGTAGCTGTTTTATTATACAGTACAATACAATCAGTTAAACAAATAAAAGTTTCTTCTTTAAATGGGTTATACAAATACGTAATGCATATATTTGCTCTAATTATCAGTGGAAAGTGATGTTAATAAGGAAAAGTTGAAAAAGATATTATTAAAAATGTTTTTCTTTAAAGTTTTATAAATATTTTAAGTTGTAAAAATAGTTAAATGGGCTGTAAAATCTTCTGTTCTAATAGTAATTGACTTTTTTAATTATAGCTGAAAAGACCTTATTTACTTTACTTAATCGACAACCAATGCTGATTAACCTAATTCTATAAGTTTTCAAGCTCTACAAGCTTTTCTTCTCCATTCCCCTTTTAACAATAGAGGCTTTTCCGATTCGTTGTTATCTCACTTGAGCGAAATTCAAGTGTTTGTTGTATATACTAGCTGCGAGAAAAATGAAAAAAGAAAAAACCAATCCATGTAATTCGACGACAAAGATGTGCTAATAAATTTCAACTTAATTTCCGAAATGTGCATCTAACACATAAAAAGCTGAACACAAACACGACCAAGGCAAGGCAGGCGGGCAGGCAGGCAGGCAGGCAGGCGGGCAGGCATACTACCCCAGAAAACCTCGGAGCAGCCTGTGTTCCGGAAATGAACAAGAGTTTCGAAGCGGGATTGAAATTTAGTGGATAAAAAGAAGACAAGACGATGACAAGGAGACGAAGGAGGAGGAGCAGATGTAGGAAAAGGAGCTGTGTCAGATTGAGTTGCCATGCGGCGTATTGTTCTTGAGCGATCCGACAAAGGACATAAAAGGTATAAGAGATGGTTGGTAGATGGTTGGTTGGTTGGTTGCTTGGCGCAAAAGTTTTCTTCAAGTATGGTTTTTGCATAAAACTTCAATTTAAATTGACATTTGAGTGGAAAGTAATTGCATGATATGCACAGAGCATAAAAAAGGCAGAGCAGAGCATAGAGCCCTCTACTAAACCATCGACGGGCTGTTACTTATGGCCATGGCCCTGGCCCTGGCCCCTGCTTCATTTTGGGGCGTGTTTAATATATGAGCACATTGAGAGCTTTTTTTTTTCGTTTTCTTCCAAGCTTGCGACTCTATTTTTTTGTTTTTTTTTTTAAGGCATTTAATGCGTTTTTCAAGCTAGTCTCGTATCGTTTTTGTAGCTGTTTTTGTCTGCATCCATTCATCCATCCATCCATTCATTCATCCATCCATTTTAAGGCATTGCGGAAGGCTCTACGGAGCTCATTATGCGCTCGTTTATATGCTGAATTTTGTTTGTTGTTGTTGTTTTAGAGTTTTTGTGCACATTATGGGGGTTCGGTTCGGTTTGGTTTGGTTCGGTTGTTGTTTTTCTTTTTATCGAGTAGGGTGTTTTTTTTTTTTTTTTGTATTTGAAACTGAATGCGGGCAATGGTTAATTTATTTTTCGCTTACTCTCTCTCCCTCTTTGAAATTAAATGCCAATAAATTTGCATTTTTCGTAACCGTAAAATTTTCATTTGTTGTTTTTAGATTTTTTTTTTCGGTTTTTTTGTTTGCCAATTGGTAATTCTGGTTTTGTGTGTGTGTGTTTGTGTTTAAAAAGTTTTTCAATTCGAAAATGACCAAGTTTTAATGTTGCACATAAACGTTGCTAATTTGTTTTCAACGTTTTTCTCAGACCATCAATTTATTTATTCATTTCCGATGCAAATGTCTGCTTGACTTTGAATTCAAATGGAAGTCATTTGAATTGTTTAGAATTATTATCTAGCTTACCAGCAATTCTAACCACAAACAATTAAGATTACAATTAAAAAAAAAAAAAGTACTTTATTTAACCAGATGTTGCATTGATTTCAAGCGCCGGGAAGATAGATTTGAATGTTTCTATTTTAAGGTTTCTATGTCCGTACCACTATCATCAAAGTTGTCCACGGAAATAGTTTTTTTTTGACATGCGGTGATGAGGAAACGTTTTCAATTTGAGGTTCTTGCAACATCATTTGTTGCAATTGAATGACATGGGATGGCCGAAACTGATTCATGCAGTCATAGCAAAGCACATCCGAGATAAGCTTGCGGGCCAAAAGCTTTTGTCTGGCAGACATCTCATCACACTGACTGCGACAAGTGTGAACAAGTGCTTCCGATTCGGTGAGAGGAACGCACACTGCTCGATGAGTTCTTGACAGCTAAGCGTCGTTGTTTTCTTCCTTTGTATGAGATCATGCTGTGAAGATAGAAAAAAATAAGCTTTAGTATAAGAGCGATCGATCGAAAAGCTTACTTACCAATACTTCGTACTCAGAACTGCTAACACGCTGTTTTTGCAAACTTCCCACTTGTTCCTCCAAAAAGATGGGCAACTTAAAGTACCGTACCAAAATCGACTCGAACAACAATATCACGATCTCCATCCACTTCCACTTCACCCAGCTTTCTAACCAACTGCTGATAGCCGGCTGTCTTCAAGGCCCGAATGCTATACTCCGGACTATTGACCTTCCATACGGCCTTCCGGCAAGGATCGATAGAGCTGCAGGAATTCCTTCCAGAAAAGTCAATCGCGCGAATTCATAGTGAATTTTTAGCAGACAGCACTGAAAACACACAAAAAAATATTAGCTGTGCACAAGATTGCATGAGCAAAGAGTAACAACAACAACAGCAGCAAGAAAACTAAAGAGTGTGCAAGCGAGATGGCGTGAAAAGTGTGCCAGAAAGTCTAATAACATTGGTCCCTGCTCTGTTCTTTATGTTTTTCGTGTTGTTTGTGCAAACGTTTTTGCTTTGCTTTTTGTGCTGGCATTTGCAGGGCTTATTTAATTGCGCTTAGTAAATGCTGAATTAGAAGATGAAAAGTGCGTGGGTTTCTTTATTTGTGTGTTTGTGTGATAGAGGTCGCAAACAATCGATGGTATTATACTATCGCTGTCACAATCGAGGGCAGCAGCCACTATCGATGGTTTTCAATAGATATTTTGCATAATTTGAACTTTGAACCTTTTTAAAAATGTATGATACGCCCAAGGCAAGGTAGCATTACTCATGACGAAACAATATTGTTGTATATGTAGTATTTAAAAATATTACTTTAGTTTCAGTATTATATTGTTAAATAAAAAGTTATTTAATTATTTTATTCTATTCATTTGCTGCAGCGAACAATAACACTTGCAAGAGCAGTGCGGTATATGAAGTCGTAGCTGTCTCTTTCTTATTTCTCTCTTGCTTACTGCTCTCTTCGTAAAATAAGTACTTCGCCACATTACTCGCTCTCTCGCTCTCTTTTCACTTCTTAAGTTGTCAGTGTGTTAGCAGCAGTTGTGAGCGACGCATCTCCGCGGACGATTTTTTCGTGTAAAACTTCTTGTTCTACAGACTGTACGCATTATTGCAATGGCGCCTCCATATTGCTCTGTATGCAAAACTACTTGTGAAATGAGTTTAAAGTGTGTTCATGTGCCCACAAACAATTTAAAAAGAAAATTGTGGATTGAGTCAGTGGGAGTTGACTTAAAGCCTACACAAACAATTTGTGAAAAACATTTTCAACAAAATGATTTTTACTATGAAAAACTAAGTAAACGACGGCGACTGCGAGCTGGTGCAATTCCAGTCAAAGTTCCAAACTCCTCTACAACAAATTTATTTAGTTACACCGAACATTTAAATTCTTGTTTAAATAATAATCAAAAGGATTTCAGCTCTCAAACTGAGTAAGTATAGTTTTGTGTGCAGGACGTGTATATGAAAATAATGTTGTTTTATTTAATTTAAAGAAAGGAGGTTGTGGAAGCGGGCATCGCCCTTGAAAATTTGCGCCTGAAAATTGAAAATAAGGCATTGGAGAGCGAAACTTTGAAACTCAAACAGCAGCTGGAACAGGCTAATAATTTAAATGCCTGCGTAAGCAAACTTTTTACGGCAAACCAGTTGCAGCAATTAAGGACTGGAGGACAAGCCCGTTGGACCCAGGAGGACATTACTGAAGCCATTGGCCTTCATGCAGCGGGGCCAGGCGCATATCGGCACCTTCTTAAAAAAGGGTTTCCACTTCCCCACGTGTCAACACTGCAAAAGCATAAGCAAAAGCATATTGAAAATTCTTAAAAATTTTATTATAAAAGAAAAAAGCTAATTATACAAATTAAAATTTATAAATTCTTTTGTTAGATTTATTATGTCATTCTGGTCGTAGTTGCAGCAAAAGACTTATATAAGTATTTTCATATTACAAAAATTTCTTTATTTGGACACAAGCGAGCAAATTCATTAGTCTCTCGCTCTTGCTGAGTAACAAAACAATTATCTATTAGGAAATAAGCAAGTTGTTAATCCTCACAAAATCAATTTAAATACGAAGCATAAACTTTATTTGGGTTTACAATGAGGGTCCATCAAAAAAGGTAAAATTTCAATAATGCTGTTGTCCTTTTTTTGTAGTTGTTGTTTTGCCGGATTTTTGTTTTTTTTTTTTATTATGTTGGCAACTCTGTGCCCATAAGCCATCAAAAAGTTCCAAGTTGTTTGGGCCGTGCAAATATTGCATTTGTTTTATTGTTTTCCATTTTTTCTCTCTGTTTTTTTTTTGGGCCTTTCATAAACTAATTCAAATAACGTTATTTACATGCCGAATGCCAAATATTTGCAAGAACACAAAATATTGATGGCCGCAAGGATGTTTAAACATGGCAACAGCAAACAGCAAAACAAACAGCAAAACAGACAAAAACAAAGATAAAGATAAAGACATTATGCACTTGTTACAATTATGCGTACAGCCAAAAAGAAATGCTCTTCGAGGAATTCAAGTGGGATCGAGTCCGGCCGGGGATTGGGTTGAAATGGAATTGATGTGAAACTAAAGCCTTTTGCAAATAGTTGTTAAAATATGTCAATAACCTTTTGCCATTCGTTTCGTTTGGTCCAGTTTGGACCAAGCAGCAGCAGCTGGGCTCTCTCTCTCTCCTCAAATCAATGGCGGCAGGCCAACCCTCTTTGTTTTTTGATGGCGGCGGGGGGGGCAAGAATTGCGAACAGGACAGTTTGGCAGAGCCAAACAGATGGGGTAGATTGAGCGTAGGTGAAGACAGGAGGGAGGGGGTCGGTTGGTTGGTTGGTTGGGATAAATGTATACACGAATAAGCGCAGAAAATGTTTAATTAAATTCCGGGACACATTTGGCATGTTACATTGCTTTGGTCGTTGGTTGTGGACCACAGACCAAAGGCAACTTGGACCCAAACCGAATCTATCTCTTTCCCCTCACTTCATCTCTCTCTATCTCGCTCACCCTCTGTGTGGTGTTTGTGTCCCGAACTAACTAACAGAAATTGTAATAAAAATACCAAAACGTAGCAAAAACTAAGCAAAGCAAATTATGTTCTCGCTTTCTCTCTCTCTCTCTCTCTCTCTATTCCGCTCTTCTTCATTTCGGTTAAGCTATTGACATTCAGCTGCGGTTCCTCGGATATGAAATTGGCATTGTGGGTGCTGCTACTGGTGGATAGAAGAGGGTGCGGGGGTGGGGATGGGGATGTTGGTAATACCATTACCTTGTCGCAATTCACTGTTAACTTTGCAGCTGGCGGACGCATTGCTGTCAACGCTCTGACAAATGCAATAGCAAAATGCCATTTCACGATTGCTGCGAAATTTTTCAACAACAAAAAAAAAAGGGCCAAGAACCAAACTAAGGGCAAACAGTTAGGATATGAATGCGCAGAACGGAAGCTTACTAATTGGTAGTTTGTTCAAAGAATGGTTTAAGATTAACAATTGTAATTGTTATTAGTTTAAGGAAAGTTCAATTTTCATTGCGCTAACCAACAGTTTACTTTAGTTTAAGAATTCATTGCAGTTTGGAGGTTATGAAAATTGGTTTTAGAAATAGTGTTGAGGAAAAATGTCAGATTAAGTTTAGGACTTAGGGCTTTTCTTCATATTTAAAGATGTGGTTGTTTTTAATTTACGATTTTAATTGCTAATTCCTCTGAAAACATTTTTAAAAAGTTGTAATTTTAGAATATATTTATTTTTGAAATGAAAACACTTAATTCTATTATAAAAAAAAAAAGAAGTTAATCTTATACAAAGAGTTAAACAATGTTGGCATTGAGTTTCATTTTCTAACCACTTAAGGATTATTTTAAGATTAAATCTTTCTTACAGCTTTGTGAAACGATAGTAAAACTCACATAAATTTAGCTTGCATTTGAAACAAGTTTTTTTCTACTTCCTTACTAAAAAACCATAAAACTCTTCTGCAAACCTTGAGCTCCACAAAACCCAAGCATCTAATCAAATAAGCCAGTAAATGGTTTTAAGCTCGTTTCTAACTTATCTTTCGGACAATAAGACAAAAAGGCACAAAGAAGGCACACGCTCATAAAATGTTATGACCATACGAAAAATTCAGTATTTTTTTGGTTGTTGTTTTTTTTTAGTTTTTATTTATTTTATGTACTAGCAGTTGTAAATCTCAAAGACGGCATCTGTATAATGTGATGGGCTTTTAGAGGCCAAGTCGAGCATTTTTATTTTTTTTTCGTTTTTACGACGATGTCTGTTAATGATTGATAAACCGCACGGGACCAATCAACACCCATACACACAGAGTAAGAGAAAGAAAGAGAGTGTCGAGAGGGAGACCTTAAACCCAACTCTATTGTCATCAGCTGGTTGCTCCGTTCCGTATCGTATCGTATCGTACCGTACCGTTCCATACCGTACCGAACCGAACCGTTGCTTGGGGCACTTCGAGATGCACATCAAATTGGCAACATTGTCGTGAGCTTAAGTATCAAGTTTTCAAGTTTTCCGGCTCAAGCCCGATGATGCTGAGGGACTCAGTTTCGTAGTTGGCTATAAGTACGAGGTAGTTGGTGTTGCTATACCAGTTTATTTATTACAAAAAGGAGCTTGGGTCAAAACCACAACAACAACAACAACGCCAACAACAGCGCCAACAACAGCAGTCGACGTCGTAAAAGAAAACAATATTGTAAATAAAGTGTAGACCTGAAGCCCCAAACTGGTTTCCCAACTCGAAACACAAAACAACAAAACCAAAAGCAACCCAACAGCAACAACAACAACAACTACAACAACAACCAAACGTCTGATCGACCAACCCAACTTCGTGACTGCGACAGTCTTTGTTGTTTTTGTTGTTGACGTCTTGGTCTTCGTTGACATTATAACCAAAACTGTTGCCTTTTTTTATTATTAAACTTTTTTTCTAAGTCAAAAATCAATCTTGTTTGACTATTTGATAAAGTTTAATAACTTTATTATTTAAAATTTATTCTTTTCTTTTCGAAAAATTCAGTTACATCTATGTTCAATTTTCAAAAATAATGTTTTTCGTAAATCTGCTATTAATTAATTTGCATGACTTTTTATTTATATTTTATGTAAACTAGTGAAAATTTTGCAAATATGTTTTTGGACACAGCCGACTACAGAATACACTGATAGCGGTAGTTCGGAAAAATTATGGAAAGGTTAAGAAAAAATGGTGTTATCTGTTCCAGATTTTCCTTTTGTGTTTAGCATTCATTTTAAAGTAACTTTTTTAAATTAAAAAAAAAAATTGAAAATCAATTTAATAATTATAGAGCAATCTCGCGTCAACTAAGCTCTAAGTTTTTTTTTCTATATATGGACATTTATAGTATATATATATATATGTACGATTTGTTGTTACCATAAAAGCAGTTAAACCACAAACCACATCCATTGACGCAAAAAAAAAACAACAACGAAAAAAAGAAGCGAAAAAAAACTTCTTGTTCGTAAACAACAAACAACTTTGTTGTTTTGGCTTGGCCCAAACCGCTCTGGTTTGTCTTGTCTTGGCCCAAACACCATAAACATGAAACGAATCTGAGTCAAGAAACAGGTCTCCAGTTCATGGCTTAGACTTTTATCGTTGTCTGAGCCAAGAACTAACCTAGGTCTACCAACTAGTTTGACAGCGTTTTTTTTTTCTGTTTTTCGTTTCTTTTTTTTTTTGTTTTGGTTTTTGGCCTTTTTGTATGCACTTGCTTATGGCTGTTAAGATAAAAACTATTATGATTGGTAAAACATGCAGAACAAAAAAAAAAGCAACAAACTTGACAGCTCTACGGAATAAACTACAACTTCTAGGAGACGAAGTACTTTTGCACTCCAGCACACGACCAACTATATATTATTATACACATGTATATACATATGTATGTGTATGCTTTGTATGTGTTTTGTAACTGTCTGTCTGTCTGACCGAGACATGAAATTTATGCCCTGGCATAATTAACTTCAAACATGATCTCATAAATTCATCTCGCGTTCGTTTCATATTCGGCTTGTTCTTGTTTACTTTCGGTTAAGAGCTCGGATCTGTAGCTCTTGTTGTTGTTGTTGTTGCTGTTGCTAAAGTGGAGCACACAGCTGAGTGTTGTGTCTCTGTAGTGTGTAGTAGTACTCCAGTTTTGGTAGTCATAGCCATTGCACAGCACTTATTCTTTTTTATGAACTCTTATTAAAAGTGGTTTATGTTTGAAGAGCTTCCTTATTTTCAGTACCTTCTGTCCACACGACACAAAAGTTACTGACAATAGCGTTAGCTTTGGTATTATGCTGTAGACTTTTACGACCTATAAAACAAACGTTGGAAACGGGAAATATTTAAGTTGATTTGTTTAAATTTATATACTTTAAAAATCCCTTATACAAATTGCCTTCTTTAAATGTTGTAATATTTTAGAGAACAAAAAAAATTATTACATTAAAGAATATTTATTTTTTAAAACAATTTTTAAATAAAATTACGTTTTTATCTCAAAAAGAGTTTATCAACATTGCATGTGAAATAATATCATCATATTTTTATGTGGATTTGTTTCAATTCATTTATTTCAAGAATCCACTTTACAAATTGCCTTCTTTAAATGTTGTAATATTTTAGAGAACAAAAAAAATTATTACATTAAAGAATATTTATTTTTTAAAACAATTTTTAAGTAAAATGTCGTTTTTTATCTCCATAAGAAATTATCAACATTGCATGTGAAATAATATCATCATATTTTTATGTGGATTTGTTTCAATTCAATTATTTCAGAAACTCATTGTACAAATTGCCTTCTTTAAATGTTGTAATATTTTAGAGAACAAAAAAAATTATTACATTAAAGAATATTTATTTTTTAAAACAATTTTTAAGTAAAATGTCGTTTTTTATCTCCATAAGAAATTATCAACATTGCATGTGAAATAATATCATCATATTTTTATGTGGATTTGTTTCAATTCAATTATTTCAGAAACTCATTGTACAAATTGCCTTCTTTAAATGTTGTAATATTTTAGAGAACAAAAAAAATTATTACATTAAAGAATATTTATTTTTTTAAAACAATTTTTAAATAATATTACGTTTTTTATCTCCATAAGAGTTTATCAACATTGAATGTGAAATAATATCATCATATTTTTATGTGGATTTGTTTCATTTCATTTATTACAAAAATGCACTCTTCAAATTGCCTTCTTTAAATGTTGTAATATTTTAGAGAACAAAAAAAATTATTACATTAAAGAATATTTATTTTTTAAAACAATTTTTAAATAAAATGTCGTTTTTTATCTCATTAAGAGTTTATCAACATTGAAAGTGAAATAATATCATCATATTTTTATGTGGATTTGTTTAAATTCAATTATTTCAGAAACTCATTGTACAAATTGCCTTCTTTAAATGTTGTAATATTTTAGAGAACAAAAAAAATTATTACATTAAATATTTATTTTTTTAAAACAATTTTTAAATAAAATGTCGTTTTTATCTCAAAAAGAGTTTATCAACATTGAATGTGATATTATATCATCATATTTTTATGTGGATTTGTTTAAGTTCATTTATTTTAAGAATCCACTCTTCAAATTGCCTTCTTTAAATGTTGTAATATTTTAGAGAACAAAAAAATTATTTATATTAAATTATATTTTTTTATCTGGATGTGGATTTGTTTAAAATTTGGTTCACAAAAACTTCTTTTATGGTTTTTTTCGTGTACAAGTTTTAATGAAATCAACTTTTGATGAACAACCATATCGAACCAATTGTTAGGAAGCACCGTTGGACGCTGTTCAAGCTTTGGAAACTTTCCCACAAAAGAACGTTTTATTTATAGTCTTTAGCTTTGCTGTACAAATTGTTTTCATTGCACTTTTTAACTGCTCGTTGGATGTTAATTGTGTTCACACAACCCCAAACAAAAAGTCTTTGGAGTGGAAAATGATAATTAAGACAGGGGGAAAGAAAAAAAAACGAAAAGTTAAACTGCAACTTCCTAAAACTCAAAAAGCGTTGTTCAAGAAAAGTGACACATAAATAAAGGTCGAAAGTGGCTCACAGGTAAGCTATATACATATCTATCTATATATTACAATATACATATGTATATAGAGAAAACCATTGAACGAATTCGACAGCAAACACAAAAAGAAGTGTAGTAAAATTTATTGCACTTTTCCGCTGCGACTGCCGGCACAATCCTTTTGTCATGTCTGTCCAAAGACCCAGACCCCAAACCCCAAACCCAAATAAAGAAAAATAAAAACCGGCCCCTCGATGCTGACCCAAGGCAGAGGCAGAGGCAGAGACATAGCCAGCCGGGGCACACAATGAAAACTCTTTTTTTTTCAAATGTCGGCGAAAACAAAACAAAAACCTGAAATACGGCATATGTATTGTATTGCATTGTATATTGTATGTGTATGTGTGTGTAGTTTATGTACTTATAAAGAAAAATAAATACATTTTTCACGAATTAACGTGCCCATTGAAGCAGAACGCCAAAAGGTTTTTATAATTGATTTCCAACGATTGCAGTGCCAAAAAAGAAATAAAAAAATAATAAAACAACAAACGTTAGCTAACAAGGTACGACTTGAATGTTACTCTAAGAATAATAGTAACAAGACAATATTAAAAATACTTTATATCATTTTAATAAAATTTACTGATTCTTTTCTTACTTTTTCCCAGTTATGATACTTTTTTGCAGGATATCGAAGGCAACGTAAAAGTTATAACTGGCGTTGAAATGAAATTGCATGGATAAATGCACTCGCCTCGAACAATGCCCAAAGTAAGTAAACCAACAAATCATAAAAATGAACTTGCCCAAAAGTGCATTATAGACGAAAACACAGAGCGACTAGTGATTTTTTCAGAGTCGTCGCACCAACAATGCTCTATCTGTTTAATACAGAAACTTTAGCAACATATATTTAAGTTGATTTACAAAATGAATGATTACATAGGAACATATTTCCATAAATAATTTGTATGATGATAAAGCGTTATATTTGTTTTTTATTAAAAGATCAACAATTTTTTTTTTTTTGAAGACTGCAACGGGAAATAAAATAGATATAAAGGCACCTTTTTGCCTGACTTTGGCTTACTTAAAGAACTATCAACTTGTTTACATAGCTCCATAAGTATCTATATTATCGTTTACCTTAACGAATCTGCCATAATCGTAACTCCCTCACTGACAGGCACACGCAATACCCTGAGCACTTAAAAAAAGGTTAAAAATCGACCATAAACAACGACCTAAAAACAGCATAAAAGGAAGACAAAAAAAAATAAACCGAAAGAAAACAACAAGAAAAATATAAAAAGAAGTAAAAGAGTACGACGACCATCAACACGATCATCAACGAGAACCATAAATAAGACTTAAATGGCATGAAAAAGGCAACAGCAGCAACAACAACAACGACTGCAATCAAAACGCATGCTGTGGCAACAACAACAACACCAACAACAACAATCGCAAGAGCAACCAAGTCAAGTTTGTGGTTAGCAAACAACAAAAACAAAAGCGACTAAAGAAAAAGTTGCAAAAATAAACAACAACAACAGGCAAACCAAAACCAAACGATCGCAACAAAGTTATATCGACTATAAAGGCAACAACAACAACAACAACTAGGCCGCACCTTTAAAACGCGCTCTGTGTGTGTTTGCGTGTGTGTGTGTGTGTGTATGCCACTTGCCTCCAACCCGTTGCCAAGATTTGTTCATAGCTGTTGCTGTTTCTGTTGTTGTTGTTGTTGCAGCAACCGCAGCGCGATTCAAGTAAACCCAAGAGAGACACCAAACGAATCGAGAAAATGATAAAAATAAAATAATAAAAAAATATTTATATATAAAACGACGCGTGTTGCTTCATTTCATATCTTTGTCTCGATCTTCTTGCCATGCATCCAAATCCAAATAATAATTGGGTGTGGCAACGAAAAGGCTAGGCAATAATACAACTAAATATAGTATGTATTACAACACTAACATAGTTTTGATTGAGGAATTCTTGATACTAACATAAGGTGAAGATCCGAATGCTATTCCTTTAAAGCAATTTCATTAAAAATTATATTTATTTGCAACCAAAAAAAATAATACAACTTAATATGTATTAAAACACTAGCATTGTGTGTTGGTTAAATCTTAATGAATATAATATATATAGCTGTGTTTCATAAAAGCAACTCAATAAGAGAAAAAAAAACGTATGTACGTCGGCTATAATATTTTTGCGACGCGGTATGGATTTGATGCTTTGTATACCATCCTATGAAAGCTAGAACTACTTGCGAGTTATACGGAGTAAATTAATATGATCAACAGCATTTAAAATAATCTTAAGGCTAGGCGCTAACTGATTCGTCAGCAGGTGAAAATCACAAGCCATCAAGGAAATATAAGGAAGAGTATGGGCAGCGCCAAAGTTTTTAAAATCGATCAATATATTTTTGCTTGATGAAAAACAAAAAAGAAAGAAAAAAAACAAAAAAAAAATTGTACGTTGAAAAAATATTAAACGAAAGACAGGCATGCACTACATCACATGAAAGCTATAATCAGTTGAGAATTACAAGCCAGAACTGAACGGGCAGTGGATGTCATTAATGTTAGAAACAGTTGAGAATCACAAGCCATAATCTCTGCCAGAAATTGTACGAGACAAAGTCAGTGTCGATAAAATTATGTGTACGAGTCATTTTTAGGATATCTACACATGAAAAACAAGACTGGGTCAGATAAATACTAGTTAGCATGTGTTTCTGGTAACATTCAGTATATAGCCATAATAATATTTTGGCAAAGCAGTTTGGAGTTGATGCTTGGTATACCATCCTATGAAAGCTAGAACCAGTTGAGAATTATTTAGAGTTACAAGCTGAATATTACAAATAATTCAAAACTAAGTAAGTATGTATGTTGCTTAAATCTTTTAGCAACTATAACGGGTATGGAATGGCATGTTGTTCATTAAAAGCGACTCAATACGAAAAAATAAATATTTATGTATATTTATATTTTCATTTAAATAACACGTCTTTAACTCCAACCAATATTCTAAACAGTTAACTTGAATAACTCAACAATTGATATACCATTTGACAAATTTTGTTTTTACTCAACAGGTTGGCAAGCAAAATAATAAATCTTAAAGACTTTGGCATTGCTGACATTTGCCCCAAAATGAAACCATGCTCAACGCCGCCGCCGCCGTCACCGCTGCCGCCGCAAGTCAAATAAATAAATAAATGAACAACACAAAAACGAAAGAAAAGAATAATCTGGCAGAACTGGTAGACAATAATTGTTTGTTAGCTGGACTTTCAAGATTGCTGTAGACATAAATCTTAAAAGCCGCAGAACAGAAAGCAGAAAACAGAACAGAGCACAGATCATCATCATCATCGGTGGCAGGGGCGTTGCCAAAGGGGCGAGTTAGGGGCATAGACGATACAACAACAACAACAAAAAAATAGCCTACGGGCTAAAAACAATAAATTCACTTCTTAAGCTTATGCCCTTATGCCCATTAAGGTGAGAACATGAATAACTCTAAGACTCTTAGCTATAACAACAACAAAAATGTACATAAAATATTTTCAATAAATGTTTTTTTTTTTAAGAATTATAAAAACGAAAGCTTTAGTTTTCGATTGCCTTAAAGCTATTATATCATTATGTTTGCAATTTTTTGTTCGTTTCAAGTTCAAAAAAAATTCAATTCAATCTCAAGTGTTTCTTTTTTTTTTTGTGAAGTATTTATATATGTAATTGTTTTTATTTCTGCGTCTTTCTGTCACTCAATAAATATGTATGTACAATATTCATTTGCTTATGGCTGGCATTGTCGTTGTTGTCTCTGAAGTTCTAACGTAATTGCGTATAACTTGAAGTACTTCTATGGCAATACATTAAAGTCTAATTGACAGATGGACTGACAGTCAGAGAGCGAAAGAAACAAAGACATTGCCCAAACGAGGGGAGGGGCGGGGCGACTGAGGCAAAACTCTGTTTCGCATTTGAAAGATGTTATACAACATTTGATATGCATTCAAAAGTCTCGTTGTATATGGGAATACTTTATATTATAAGTTATAGCACATAAATTGCGAGTGTGAACGTCGCGCAAACAGTGGTTAAATCAGATGCCAAATATAATAATACCCTATGTTTTATAATTTATGTATAATAAATAAAAAAAGTTAGCTTTAGAATTATTTTTATTTGCAACAATAAATTTAAGTTTAATAGCTGACGAGCATCAAGTCATAAAATCAAAAAATTAACGAACAACGATCAACTTTCACATTCAATTTCAAGAATGAAACATTACACTGATGCCAACCTGATCTATCATATCCGCCATTAAGCATCCTCCGCCCTAGCTGTAACTGAGCCTCCACCAAATTAAGCCTCAGCTTGATATTTTGGATAATGGTTAAACTTTTTGGCTTTGGCTTGGCGCACATTCATCTCGATGGTTTTATGACAATGGGCAACGCGTAGTATCAAATTTCCAGCCAGCCAGCCGCGAGCTAACAGTTACTCCTGTGCCCCACTCGACAGGAGTCAGGAGACCGCCACTGGAAATAAGCTTAAAATTTATGTGAGCTCTTCGCTTTTTGCTCTCTCACTCACTCTCTCTCACTCTGTCTCTCTTTCTGGCTGTGAAAACAAGGCAAAAGTTAATTAAACTTGAAAATAATAAAAGCAAAGCAAGACAAGTGGAGAGAGAGAGAAATAATAAAAAACACACACACACACACACAAGGACTCTGGGCAGGAACATCAAATGTATATGTGTATGTGGGTATGTATATAGCCCATCATTAGCATATCGCCCTGGGCGCGAGAAGAAAAAAAAAAGGGTTGCATTTGTAAAGTTAATCGCCAGCTGATGCTGATGACACGCCAAATGGGATGTGGAGCATCGGGATGACAACGAGCCAGCCAGCCGCCGAGATGTAGATACGGCTAGGGAATACGGCAATGGGCAATGGGTCTTGGGGGATTCTTGGTGACGATGACTGCGTTGATATTTGACATTGACCCAGGCAAAGCCGGGCAAAAAAAAATGGCTCTCATTTTCCGACATTATCTGCAATCGCGGCCTGCACCAAAAGTGGACAATAATTAAAACTGGCAGCAAGGCAAACGCATCAAATAGATCTACACAGTGCGGAGCGAGCTCTATCTCGCACTCGTATCATTCACACCTGAGTTGGCAGGAAAGTTGAATGCAAGGCAAGACATGCTAAATTCGACCATTAAAATAAGAGCGTTCATTTTTTAAAAAGAAACAAAATCAGGAATCACATAATTTTTCGACTTGAAAAATATGAAGCTATTGCAATATTCCTGTTATTGTATTAAAAAAAAATAACTTGTTATATTTAACTTTATAATTTTTTGTAGTGTGGGAAAAATCTTATTTTAAAAAAACTTAATAAGGAAAAAACTTTACTTAAACAACATCTTCTTTTCTGTGAAAGAGCATAATTTTTTCACTTTGAAATAAATATCAAAAAAAAAAAAATACTGCTCTTAAGCAGTTCAGCTCGTCCATTTTTCATTCACTTTGAAAAGCAAAACTGACCCCTTTTATCTTTTTTTCTCGCTTGAGTATATAAATACAAAAAAAAAAAAAAAAACATGAAATGAAAATTAAGCGCAACGAATCATTATTTAATTTTTTTATTTTTAATTTCTTTGGTACATGTTGTATTTTTGTGTATTTTCCGGTAGGTTTGTTTAATTTCTGCAGGTCTGCTGCTGCCAGCAAATGGGCTTAATTCAACAAATAACCGTAAAAATCTTTGCCGTATTCGGTCGTAAAAGGGATTTTATTTTAATTACATGCGAGTTGTTGTTTTTCTTCATTTACTTTTGTTTTTTTGTCCCGGATTTTCATCCAGTTGATGACAATAACTCGGTGGTAGCTCTCTGAAGCCCCGACCCTGCCGTTAATGTTGACTTTTATAATTAAGGCCTTTGTGTGTGCGCGTTTCCAGCTGATGGAACAGCAGTACTGAACCGAATCAAACCAAACCAAACCGAACTGAACTGAACCCGCTCTTACCTGGAACAGCAGTAAAAAAAAGCAGTAAAACATAGAAACGCAGCGAAATGCTCATAAAAAGGATTAATTGTGCGCAATTGAAGAACATTTATATATGTATGTAGGTATATATATATAAAGTTTTGTACCTTTTGGGTGTTTGATAAAGTTTTTCCCTAAAGAAATCTGTGTAGCATTGAATTATGCAAAATCATTTAAATGCGACGCACAGTAAAAAACTTTTTTGTTTCGAGACCCCCAAAACAACAACAACAACAATAACAACCGTCTCTCTCCATCTCCATTTCTCCTTTGGCGACTTAACCACTTGGCATGTGTCTAAGAATCTTAATGTTATTGTTGTTCTTCTTGTTGTTTCAGTTGTTGTTGTTGTTTTGGGTACAGCTTAAGTTCATAATGCTTCAGATACATTGCTTCTCAAGGGATGGGCGGGCAGGGATGGATGAAAATGTTCCAGCTACTGTGCTACGTTCGTTCCTTTCCATTCCATTTTCCTTCCTTCTTCTCTTTGGCAATTGCCATGACAGCATTCTGTGTGTGTGTTTTTACCCCCATTTCGCCTACTATTTCCACATGCGTTCTTGGGTTAATTGCTCAAGTTCAAAATTAAAATATTTATTACAATGAAAAACTTTGGCACTTTGACGACGCCACCAAGACGACAACGGCAACAACGCCAACAACACCAACAACGACAACAAAGACGACAAGGACCAGAAGGAAAGTATGGCACAAGGAATGAGTTTCGAGGACAAAAGGGCAGATTACGTGTAATTTGCAAGTGCGCCTTGCTTACGACAAATAGTTCTTTCAAGAGTTCGTCTTCATGTTGTTGTTGTTCGTGGTGGTTTTTCGTAGAAGTTTTGCCCACTTTCAAATTCACAGTGCTAGAAACTCTGCTTATCGGCTGGCTTAGCTAGGACTGAAGCAAAGCAAATTGCTTGGCTAATCCTTCAAAACACTTATAACATCAAAATCTAATCGCCCAGCTTAGGCTATCAGCCCAACACGAATAACGTTTCCAAAAGTCTCTTTATCAAGCCAAAATGCTTTTAAAAATTCCTTTCCGAGTTTTCGATTAGTTAATTAAATAATTTTAAACGTATTTGGTTTAAGCAAATATTTGCTGAGATTGACGAAAGAGAACATACTGGATCCAAATATATATTATTTTTAAGGAAAATTATATCTTTCTTTAAACTGACTTTTTTTAAATTTTATAAATGTTTTTTTTTTAATGAATTATATTAAATTTCAAACGAAATTTTCAAATTAAAAAACAAAAATTCCATCTAGAAATTTATTCATAGATAAATACATTTGGGCAAGAGTTTAAGCTAGAAAAAACAACAAAAAGCAGGTGCTGCCTAAGGGGCTTGTGTGAGCGACTTCCCTTCAATCTGCCGTGAAGATAAAAAAAAGAAAAACCAAGTAGAAAATAGAAAAACTTGTTTGCCAAAGCTTTAAACGTTAAATGTAACGGGCGGCGCTTTTCATCATCTTTTTTTGTTCATTTTCTTTCTTTAGCTGCTTCTCTTTACCCATTTTCTTTTAGGGTGTATTGCAAATTTTAAACGCATGAATAGTCAGTTAGATCCCCCCAGGGGCTCTGTGTCTGTGTCTGTGTGTGTGTGTGTGTGTGGGTCGAAAGTGAGGCACACGAGTTTATCTACAAGATACAGCTTCACAGTGGGTTGGGGCAGTGTGTGTCTAAGAGAATGAGCTGTGGGCCATAGCGGATGGCCAGGCATATCCGTTGGCAGATGTTTTTTAAACACACACACACACACACAACCAGTTACACTTACATACCCTGTAGCATGTACATACATATAAAAGAGTGGGTGTGTTCCATGGCTTTCAATAACGAACATTTTCAATTATCGGTTGACCAACTTTTAAGAGAACCACATTCAGTTGCGCACTGGTCTCTTTTGCATGAGCTTTCACATGTACACAATGAAAGCTCACACCAACGCTGGCTATCAGCATGTAAAGCTTTTACGTGACCAATACTTAAATGCATTGTTTTCAATGTGTAAGATTCGACAAGCATGCAGCACTGAGATAAGTATCCATTAAGTCGACTTGAGAATTTTTTTTACATAAAAACAAGAAATAGAAACTGACATGAAAAAGAACAAAAAAAAAAAAAAGGAACAGCAACAGCAACATAGTGAATGAGCAAGTGTTGCGGAAATGATTTGGCGCTCCCCTGCAACAACAAGAAGGGTCCGTGGCATCCTTACTTGCCGACGCATCCCGACAGCCAAACTACCGACTCCCATCTTTGACAAACGACACCAACAAACACCCAACGGGGAGGGAGGCTTTTCGTGCCACACGTTTTGGTTGCATGATTGAAAAGTGTTTTGCTATAAATTCAACTTTTCTATTATCTTTATCTTATGAGCAACACGCGCTGCGCACAGCAACAAAACAATATATATATATATAAATAAATATGAAAGAAAATAGCTGCAACGTCCATTTTAGATTTAAGATTGCAGCTGGCAGCGCTGCAATGTGCAGCCAATGGATTTGGAGTTGAAGTTGAAGCTGGAGTTGAATGTGCTGCTAGCCGCTTTCATAATTGTTTCCTTTTGCGGCTGTGGCAGGAAGCACATTGGGCCAAGTGTGGGGAGCGGGTGGTGGTGTGGGTTGGCTTGGGTTAACTAAGCTCATAGCACGGTTATGGGTGCCACAACCTTTGAAGATGTTACACCAAAAAAAAAAAAAAACAAACAAAAAACCCCAAACAACTTTATGAAAAAAAAATTATTTTCAAAAAGCAGGGTGCACAAAGAAAACCAGCAATATCAGAATGAATATCCTTTAAGGTATTTTTTTCTGGCAAAAACAATTACATGTTATGTTCATAATAAAAAAATCAGATATTAAAATTTTCAATTGTTATGAAAATTTAAAACAATAATAAACGAATTTCACATTTAAAAAGCTTTTATCTGATTTAAAAATATTAAACATTTCAATGTGTTTTTCAAATAAATAAATAGGCACAGTGAAGAATACAATCCATCTAATGCAGCTGTTCCTTTATTATTTTTGACCATTCCGAATATTTCTTGTCTGGGTCTTTTAATAGTAATTTAATATGATAAACAAAATAAACGAAACATTATTTTTAACTATAAACTATGGCGCTTATTGACTCGTCGTCGAAGCTAAATACTATATGAACTACATAGCGACAGCGCCAATGTTGTTTAATTCGATCAATTTGGTACAATAAAATTGCATATTTGCTCACTGAAAAATAGTTTATGTAAAAAAAAATACTTTTGTAACAAAACCGTTTAAAAACACAGGCATTCACTTCATGGCATGAAAGCTTTAATCAGTTGAAAATGACAACCAAGGAACGGGCGGGCAATAGATGGCATGAAAGCTACAATCAGTTGAGAATTGCAAGCCATGAAATAACAAAACATGACAGTCCCAAAATTGTTTAATTCGATCAGTTTGTTACAGTAAAATAGAGTATGAAAAAAAAAACTTTAACAAAACCCTTAAAACTAAGGCGTTCATTTCATGCCATGAAGTTCATGGCATGAAAGCTTTAATCAGTTGAGAATTACAACCATCTGGGTAATTGCCATTTAAATCAGTGCCAATATTGTTCAATTCGATCAATTTGTTACAATAAAATTATATTTTCGCTCGATGAAAAATATGTATGTAAAAATAATTTCAATGAAAAAAAAAAAACAAACACATACATGATGAGCGCAATTTGTAGGCATACTCTAGATGGCATGAAAGCTATAATCAGTTGAGAATTACAAGCCAGTAACAAGCGGGCAGCGGATGGCGTGTAAGTTAGAATCAGTTGTGAATCTCAAGGCATAATCTCAACCAAAAATGTTTCAAGACAAGTCAGTGACGATCAAATTACTTGCACGAATTATTCTTACGATGTCGACACATGAAACAAGGTTAGCTTAGATAAAAACAATGATACAATTATAATCAAACCTATTAATGTTTTTCCGGTTAACATTCAGTTTATTTAATTTCGTCAATAAGTAATACAAAATATATTCATTATTTTGTTACAAGTAAAATAAACTTTTGCTCGATGAAAATATGTTTAACAAAAAAAAAATCATGTAACATAAAACGTTGTATGTAAAATAAGTGCAAAACAATAACACTATTTGACATTAAAACTAGCTAAAGTGCAGATACCGTTACAAACTATTATTAAAAAAAATCAGATATTTAAATTTTCAATAAATTGCTATGGAAATGTAAAATTAAAGTATTCAAGGAATCTTTTTATTTGGTATCAAAAAAAATTTAACATTCTTTAAAATTTGTTGCAGTGCATGTTTTTGCAACAGCAGCGACTTCTGCTATTTTTTCTTCTTTTGCTTCTTGGCTACTTCAGCTACTTTTTGCACTCGGTGAGTTTTTCATTCTGGTACTCTGTTTGGCCCTCCTACCACCCCCTCACCGTTCCACGACAAGCATCAGCGTCGTTCGTCATTATCGAGCGTGCAAAGCGGAGGAGAGTAAAATTTTGCTGTCATTACTTTTTATGACCCAGCAACATGATGCAGTTGCCGCATGTGGCAGCAGCAGCCGCCGCCGCCAGTGGGAGGCTAAGAGTGTGAGATTCACTCTTGGTAGTTAAAATATAATTTCAGGCTAAATCATCAACCACAACCAGAGCGAAAGCGATAGACAGAGAGAGAGAGAGAGAGAGGAGAGACAGTCTCTTTTAAAACATCAAAGTGAATGATGGCACTCCGACCGACCGACCGACCGACCGACCGACAGTCATTGTGAAGAGGCAGCAGCAGCAGCAGCAGCCAAAGAAACTGTGAGAAACCCAAGTGACTGGTAATCCTTATCACATACCATCCACCCTACACTCCACCCCTCCACCAACTCATCTTACAAGCCACAAGCTCAGCTGGCGTTTTGTGGCAGTTGTTGAAAATTAAAAACGAATTTTTCGTCCTTTCCACATTTTCTTTTTTTTTCCTTACATTTTTAATTTACCATTTACATTTTTACTTGGCAACGTGTGTTAGCATTCGTTTGTGCCCTGCCTCTTGTCACTTTGTCAGCCCTTTTATTGCGTAATTGATTTAGCAACCCTGGCTGGCGGCATTGCTTACAATCCGTTTAAAGTCGTTTGTTGATTAAATCATGGCACTGTTTTCATTGATTACTCAAAATTTCCTTGAGAAAATCGTAGAATTAAAGCATTTCATAAAAAAAAACTATTATGAAAAGTGAAAGCCTGTATCGCAACAGTCCTTTAAAAATTGTATTATTAAATCACATATTTTTCTTCTATTAAAAAAAATAAAAAATAAGCTTGCCGGTTTGGTTTGGGTTTTGGGTTTAAGCTTGGGGCGTGGCATCATCAGCTTATTTAGCGCGAGTTTTAATTAAAACATACAGCTCGAAAGTTTGAACAAGTTCGTGTCCAAAAAGTTGCCACTTTTCGCTATTTCGCTATAGTTTTTTTTTTTTAATCCATGCCGGCCCTCTCCCCTGCCCGCCGCGTGTCAGCGTAAATGTGAGTGGCATGTGGCAGCAGCAACAACAACTCAAAAAACACTAAATAAAAACTTATGAATCCATTTTTAATTATTTTCACATTTATGACATGAACCAAATTCAACACAGAATATAATAAATTAGTTCAACACGGCTCAAAGTATTTTTTAAAAGGTGCAACTTTTTATCGACTATCTTTGGCTTTCATAAAAATAATAATAAGATAATTAACAATATATTATATCGAGTCTAATAATATATATATTTTAATTATCAAAAAAGAAAAATAATCACTTAAATGTTTAATCAATAATCCTCTTCTTCTGGAAAATAACAATTAACCTTTTCCCAACCGCGCCGTTTAAAGGACTAAACAAGTTAAATTTAATTGTTTTTTGGGTTATTTGAACTTATTACGCTTGGCATATCAATAAAAGCGGCAGCAATTAGTGGGGGGACGGTTCGGAGTGTGTGGTGGCAAAGATTAGCCAAGGATTGAGTGTGAGTGTGAGCGTGTGTATGTGTGTTGGTTGGGGTCTTTGACTGAGAGTTCATCGCCATTTTGTTTGCCATCGCCCAATCAGGCGCCCACACACACACACATACTAGTTATTGCCACTCAATTCTACTTACTAGCCCAAGAGCCTCCCACACCAACACACACACACACACACACACGCAGCATACAAAAGCGCGAACATTCCACTCGACATCTCTAATTAGTAGAATTTAATCTTCACACTATGGCAACGCCAAAGCAGCCCCAACCAACGCCCTCTGCCTCCCCCTTTGCTGCTCATTATGAAAAATTTCAAATTAAAAAGGGGCCAGAGCGAGGGGGTTGGCTCGGGTTGGGTTGGCAGAGAGAGAGAGAGATAGGGGCGGCTGCTGATGCTGGTGCTGCGGCTGCGGCTGTTACTTCAGCCAAGTAAAATTGTCTCACAAGAAGCGACGACTTAAGGATTTGCATAAATGCCACAACACGGAACATTGGAATGGGGCCAAGTGTGTGTGTGTGTGTCTTTGTGTGTATTTGTATCACACATCATGATTACATAATTTAGCTATTAAAACAGAGAGAGCAGGAGCAAGAGCAGGAGAGAGAGAGAGGTTCGCAGCTTATTTATGCTTTAACACGCCATCTGTCGCTGAGGCTTCAAGGCAGTCAGACTGCGTCAATTCAAATACCCCGTGAATTCTACACCCACATATGTACATATACATACATATATATATACTACACACATGTGCGCACTTGATTTACTCATTAGCGTTACTTTTCTCTTCATAATAGACGCTTACAAGTTGTACATACAACAACAACAACAACAACAACCACCAAACCGCAAAACTCCCCCTTCGAATATACCAGAATTTCCTCTTTTCCCTTAACGCTGCCGTTGTTCACTGCGGTTCCCTTATAAGCAGCTTAGGTGTATCCTTTATGAAAATGTAATTGTGCACATGCACACATGTGTGTGTGTGTGTGTGTGTGGGTGTTTCTCAGCCTAAGCCCTAATAATCTCCACTATTTTCACAAAATAAGAAGAAGAACGTTGTACTTATAAACCTTTTGCTTCCTGCCTGCCCTCTTTCACTTCCGGCAAAAGTCAAGATATTATATATTTTACCTTTCACTTTCGTTTGGAGCTTCTCAGCTTCAATTTGTTTCATATCTTTGATGCTGTTAGTAAGTTTATATCCCGATAAGAATGTTCTTAGTGCAATGCACGTGTCTCATTTCCCATTGGCTTATGCCAAATAAATACTAATACCATAAACATTTCGATTACGAGTCCCACTGGCGCATATTTGCCATACTTAAATAGCACGTTGAAATTCATTGATTTCAGATACATTTTGTATTCTGCAAACATTTTTTGCGTATTGCCGAATCCATGCAAGATAAACTTTTGCTGGATGAATACAATTTTATTCATATATTAAGAATAAAAAAGTCATATAAAGTATACCAAGTTCAACTAAATGGCATTAGAGCAAGTACCAGTTGAGAATTACAAGCAATATAGCGGAAACTTTCATTTTCAATCGTGGAATTCGATTTAATGGTTCCATGTATATGAGCTATTTTTTATAGGCTTTTAAGGACTGATTTTATTCAAAGAAAACATAATAAATATGTTTATTTTATAAACATTTAATCAAGAAATTAAAAAATAAATTGTTTAGAATTTGTGAATTTAAGCTTCAACCAATATAACTGTTACCTTACTTAAAATTTCTTTTCAAAAAACATATTTATTCACTTCTAAAAGTGCTTTAATTTAATCGCAAATATATATATAAAAAAAAAAATAAGGAAAATAGCCTGTTCCGTTGTGCTGAATCACTCCGGTAACGAATCGGATTCACAGTAAGCAATAAAGCGGAAACTTTAATTTTCAATAGTGGAATTCGATTTAATTACATTTTTTATTCTGCAAACATTTTTTGCGTATTGCCGAATCCATGCAAGTTAAACTTTTGCTGGATGAATACAATTTTATTCATATATTAAGAATAAAAAAGTCATATAAAGTATACCAAGTTCAACTAAATGGCATTAGAGCAAGTACCAGTTGAGAATTACAAGCAATAAAGCGGAAACTTTGATTTTCAATAGTGGAATTCGATTTAATGGTTCCATGTATATGAGCTATTTTTTATAGGCTTTTAAGGACTGATTTTATTCAAAGAAAACATAATAAATATGTTTATTTTATAAACATTTAATCAAGAAATTAAAAAATAAATTGTTTAGAATTTGTGAATTTAAGCTTCAACCAATATAACTGTTACCTTACTTAAAATTTCTTTTCAAAAAACATATTTATTCACTTCTAAAAGTGCTTTAAGTGCAAATGTATATAAAAAATAAAATAAAAATGAACTGTTCCGTTGTGGTGAATAACTCCGGTAACGAATCGTATTCACAGTAAGCAATACAGCGGAAACTTTCATTTTCAATAGTGGAATTCGATTTAATTACATTTTTTATTCTGCAAACATTTTTTGCGTATTGCCGAATCCATGCAAGTTAAACTTTTGCTGGATGAATACAATTTTATTCATATATTAAGAATAAAAAAATCATATTAAGTATACCAAGTTCAACTAAATGGCATTAGAGCAAGTACCAGTTGAGAATTACAAGCAATAAAGCGGAAACTTTGATTTTCAATAGTGGAATTCGATTTAATTATTCCATGTATATGAGTTATTTTTTATAGGCTTTAAAGGGCTGATTTTATTCAAAGAAAACATAATAAATATGTTTATTTTATAAACATTTAAGCAATTAAAAAAAAAATTGTTTAAATTTTAATGAGTTGAACAGTAGTTTTAGTACAAACACCTTCTGTTACCTTACTTAAAATTTCTTTTCAAAAAACATATTTTTCACTTCTAAAAGTGCTTTTATTTAATCGCAAAAAATTTTATTCATATAATAAGAAAAAAAAATCATGTAAAGTATACTAAGTTCAACTAAATGGCATTAGAGCAAGTACCAGTTGAGAATTACAAGCAATAAAGCGGAAACTTTCATTTTCAATAGTGGAATTTGATTTGATGGTTCCTTGTATATGAGCTATTTTTTATAGGCTTTTAAGGGCTGATTTTATTCAAAGAAAACATAATAAATATGTTTATTTTATAAACATTTAATTAAGAAATTAAAAAATAATTGTTTAAATTTGAATGAATTGAATATTAGTTTTAACCAATACAACTGTTACCTTACTTAAAATTTCTTTTCAAAAAACATATTTATTCACTTCTAAAAGTGCTTTAAGTGCAAATGTATATAAAAAATAAAATAAAAATGAACTGTTCCGTTGTGGTGAATAACTCCGGTAACGAATCGTATTCACAGTAAGCAATACAGCGGAAACTTTCATTTTCAATAGTGGAATTCGATTTAATTACATTTTTTATTCTGCAAACATTTTTTGCGTATTGCCGAATCCATGCAAGTTAAACTTTTGCTGGATGAATACAATTTTATTCTTATATTAAGAATAAAAAAGTCATATAAAGTATACCAAGTTCAACTAAATGGCATTAGAGCAAGTACCAGTTGAGAATTACAAGCAATAAAGCGGAAACTTTGATTTTCAATAGTGGAATTCGATTTAATTATTCCATGTATATGAGTTATTTTTTATAGGCTTTTAAGGGCTGATTTTATTCAAAGAAAACATAATAAATATGTTTATTTTATAAACATTTAAGCAATTTAAAAAAAAATTGTTTAAATTTGAATGAATTGAACAATAGTTTTAATACAAACACCTTCTGTTACCTTACTTAAAATTTCTTTTCAAAAAACATATTTATTCACTTCTAAAAGGGCTTTAAGTGCAAATGTATATAAAAATAAAATAAAAATGAACTGTTCCGTTGTGCTGAATCACTCCGGTAACGAATCGGATTCACAGTAAGCAATAAAGCGGAAACTTTGATTTTCAATAGTGGAATTCGATTTAATGGTTCCTTGTATATGAGCTATTTTTTATAGACTTTTAAGGTCTGATTTCATTCAAAGAAAACATAATAAATATGTTTATTTTATAAACATTTAAGCAATTAAAAAAAAAATTGTTTAAATTTGAATGAATTGAACAATAGTTTTAATACAAACACCTTCTGTTACCTTACTTAAAATTTCTTTTCAAAAAACATATTTATTCACTTCTAAAAGGGCTTTAAGTGCAAATGTATATAAAAATAAAATAAAAATGAACTGTTCCGTTGTGGTGAATAACTCCGGTAACGAATCGTATTCACAGTAAGCAATACAGCGGAAACTTTCATTTTCAATAGTGGAATTCGATTTAATTACATTTTTTATTCTGCAAACATTTTTTGCGTATTGCCGAATCCATGCAAGTTAAACTTTTGCTGGATGAATACAATTTTATTCTTATATTAAGAATAAAAAAGTCATATAAAGTATACCAAGTTCAACTAAATGGCATTAGAGCAAGTACCAGTTGAGAATTACAAGCAATAAAGCGGAAACTTTCATTTTCAATCGTGGAATTCGATTTAATGGTTCCATGTATATGAGCTATTTTTTATAGGCTTTTAAGGGCTGATTTTATTCAAAGAAAACATAATAAATATGTTTATTTTATAAACATTTAATTAAGAAATCAAAAAATAAATTGTTTAGAATTTGAATAAATTGGATATAAGTTTTAACCAGTACAACTGTTACCTTACTTAAAATTTCTTTTCAAAAAACATATTTATTCACTTCTAAAAGTGCTTTAATTAAATCGCAAATATATATATATAAAAAAAAATAAGGAAAATAGCCTGTTCCGTTGTGCTGAATCACTCCGGTAACGAATCGGATTCACATTAAGCACTTTTTGCCGGTCACCCCATAAAAGAAATTAATTTCCTCTCTCACTGTCTTTCTACTCTCCACCCACTCTTCACAATTTGGGAAACGCCTCTCAACATTTTGAATTGCGTACAAAAATCATTTAATATTTTTCATGCATGTCATCCCACTGTACAACGAATGGGCTCTGTTGATAAGATCGCGCCATAAGTGGATGAGGAGTGTTGGGTTTGGAGGGGTGGTAGAGGGTGTGTGCGCTAAACAGAGAATGGGCGGCACACACATTGCGAGATTAGAGATTTTTGGTTGTTAAGAACTCAAAAACTGAAGGCGCGTTTTTTAATCATTTCATTTTTTTCACCTGACGACGACAACGTTTGGAAAATTGCTCAATTTTCCGTGCGAAAGAAAAAGAGAGAAATTTATGGTAATTCCAAAACAACTATCAACACACACAAAAAACAAAAAAAAAACTTGACGAAGAGCCCAAAATATATAAAAGTTTGAGCAACATATAATAACGGCAGCGTCAGCGTAACGAAGTAACCTAATTAATTTGTGGCACTCATTAGCAACAATTGAAAATGCCACACAAACCAAATGTAGCAACAAAAGACCCTCTTCTTCGTCAGGCCCGTCAACTTAGCCAAAACTTTGAATGTTTGTAACGAATGTGGATTATTGGACGAACACCAAAACCCACCACCGCTCCACCTCTTTCTCCACCGAAAACAAAAATAGTTTATGGTTTGGTGTGAGCTCAAAAGTTTACTGCTTCCGAAAATAAATACTCTACACTTGAAGCAAATTTTCGTGCAGAAAGGCATCTTTAAAAATGTGAAGCGAATAAATTTTGTTCACTAAATATACAAGGTATTTTTTATATTGATATGCAATATTGGAGATTACAATACAGCTGTTTCCTTTATTATTTTTTACCCTTCCCAATACTTCTTGTCCGGGTCATTTATTAGTAAATAATATGATAAACAGAATAAGCGAAACATTATTTTTAACTATAAACTATGGCGCTTATTGACTCGTCGTCGAAGCTAAATACTATATGAACTACATAGCGACAGCGCCGATATTGTTTAATTCGATCAATTTGGTACAATAAAATTATATTTTTGCTCGATGAAAAAAGTGTATGTAAAAAAAATACTTTTGTAACAAAACCGTTTAAAAACACAGGCATTCACTTCATGGCATGAAAGCTTTAATCACTTGAGAATTACAATCAAGGATCAAGAGAACAATAGGTGGCATTACAGCTACAATCAGTTGAGAATTGCAAGCCAAGAAAACAAATAACAAAACATGACAGTGCCACAATTGTTAAATTCGATCAATTTGTTACAGTAAAATTGTATATTTGCTCGTTGCAAAATAGTGTATGTAAAAATAAAAACTTTAAGTAACAAAACCGTCTAAAAACACAGGCATTCACTTCTTGGCATGAAAGCTATAATCATTTGAGAATTACAACCAAGGAACGGGCAGGCAATAGATGGCATGAAAGCTATAATCAGTTGAGAATTGCAAGCCATGAATAAAAATAACCAAACTTGACAGTGCCAAAATTGCTTAATTCGATCAATTTGTTACAGTAAAATTGTATATTTGCTCGTTGAAAAATAGTTTATGTAACAAAAATACTTTTGTAAAAAGCCGTTTGAAAAAACACAGGCATTCAGTTCATGGCATGAAAGCTTTAATCAGTTGAGAATTACAATTGCCATTAATAAAATCAGTGCCAAAATTGTTTATTTCGATCAATTTGTTACAATAAAATTATATTTTCGCTGGATGAAACAAATGTATGTAAAAATATATTCCATGAAAAAAAAAACCAGATACGTGATAAGCGCTATTTGTAGGCATACTCTAGATGACATGAAAGCTATAATCAGTTGAGAATTACAACCAAGGAACGGGCGGGCAATAGATGGCATGATAGCTACAATCAGTTGAGAATTGCAAGCCATGAATAAAAATATCCAAACTTGACAGTGCCAAAATTGTTTAATTCGATCAATTTGTTACAGTAAAATTGTATATTTGCTCGTTGAAAAAAAGTGTATGTAAAAAAAAAACTTTATTTAACAAAACCGTTTGAAAAAAAACAGGCATTCACTTCATGGCATGAAAGCTTTAATCACTTGAGAATTACAACCAAGGAACGGGCGGGCAATAGATAGCATGAAAGCTATAATCAGTTGAGAATTGCAAGCAATAAACTATTGCTCGATGAAAATATTGTATATAAAAAAATATTCAAAATATAATTTATGTAAAACAAAGAACATGCACGGGAAGCATGCAGTAGGTATCGTGAAAGTTATAAACGGTTGAGAATTGCAAGCCTGGTACAAGCGGAAAGTTAGACTCAGTTGAGAACTACAAGCCACAAACTGAAAAATTTTACAACTTGGTGTAATTGATTTTGTTTAAAAGTAGGCTTTTAGCCGCTTGTTTGTAAAGTTATATAAAACAACTTGATATTCAGCCTTAACAAGGATAGAATTAACTTTAAATTTTCATTGAAATCTCTTTTTGGTATTCTTTTGTTTAATTATTTGAGATTTATATATTACACCCAACATCAAGGATAATTGATAATTTGTTTTCTTTTGGAAGTTCGCAACACAATATGCGATAATTAAGACACTTCCTGTGTGTGTGCGTGTGTGTGATCTTCAATCAAGAACATCAATTAAGATGAATGCTTGAGATCAATTGCCAAGCAGTACCAAGATCAATCAAAAGAAGAGAACTGACAAAACTGAGAAAATCCTTAATGAATTAACAAACGAAACGTCAATCAATCAATTTGCACTCACCGATTGTATTACACTTCCTGTAAACCCAATGAATGACGAACTCAATAAGGGTTGCATCATTGAAAAAATCAAGATAACTGAACTGTTTGGGATTTCTAAACATTAACACTGCTAATGGACTCTACTACGTTTGAGGACGTGTCGTTTAAATGCAAATATTTATAAAGAAAACAGAAGAAATAAGAAATAAAAAAACACCCAAATTAAGTAAAATATCTCAACTAATTTTCGGCTTTGGTGCGTTGACGTGTGAAGCAAGAAAATAAAAAGTTCGTTAACGGTCGAAATTAGAGTCCATCACCTGCTATATTTGACCTGTGCGTGAGTTGGGCCTATTTTTGAGCCGCTGTCAGTCGTCACTCACCCGACCAACACACACACACACATAAACCTATATATTTTGTTACCCTCTTATTGTGTGTTGTTGTAACTGACCGATATGCTAAATCATGTGACCCAAGTTCCTGTATAGCTGGCTAGCCCTGGAATGCCCAACGAACGCGATCGCTATCTTGAGCGCTAATATATGCGTGGGCTGCGAAATAAAAAAATAAAAATAAAATACCTTTGGTAATGCATAACTTGAGGCACTTTTCCGGCGGGCGAGCCACAGGCCACAAGCAGTAATAACCACAAAAACCACTGAACCGCCGAACCACTGGCCACCGGCTATTGGCCACAGTTTTTTTTTTGTTTTTTTAAGAGCTTTTTTGTTTTTCTTTTGTTTTCGGTTATTGTATATACATATGCCTAGCTGGGAATATCATTTAATTAACATTTTTCCGCAAAATAATCACGCATAGGCGCATGTGGTTTGTTTTTTTGAGAGTGGGAGACGCCATGCCGTCACAGTGTGGCAAGAGTAGGTAAAAAATAAAGAAAGATTATTGTTTTGTATAACTAAAAAAATCAAGTATTTAATTTAGAATAATTTCAAAATATTTTGGAATTAACTGAACAAGAAAATTTAAAATACACCTTCAAAGACCAAAGGGCCTAAGTTTTAGAACAACTGAGTAACACCAAACTTAATAAAAATTAAACAAAAACCACAAAGTTTTTATTATCGAACTTTACCAAGTTGAGATTTCTTATTTCCTTTTTCCATATTTTCTTGCAGCTCTAGGATTTAAGAGCATATGGTTAAATTCTAATTAATAAATTTTAATATTTTATTATCAATTAGGATAATTTGTATGCCCGACCCACTGTGATATTATACTAAGCTGATACGTTCTGTGTGTTTGTGTTAAATTTAGTGTAAGTTATGATTATGGTAACTGGAAGAAATTGACATTACTTAGGCTCTAATACGGCGCAGAGTTACATAAATTTAATTGTTTAGTTTTTGTTTCGAGTTGTTTGGTCTGTTGTTTTCCAAAGACACGCAACATTCTCCCGCAGAGAACGAACAAACCAGCGGAAAGGGTTTGGGGTCTGGCATTTTCGTTTTCGGTTTTAGTTTTTTTTGTTTACCACATTTACATTTATGTGTAAGTCGAATTATTTTTGTTTTCGGTCAGTTAGAAGAGTGTTACGACGGAAGTATCTCACGGATACGCATACGAAATATGAAACCATAAAAAAAATATGCATTGGCTTTCTTCTTCTATTTTGTTTTTGTTTTTGGAGTTTTGATTAATTAGCGGTTTGTCTTTCGTATTTTTCGGTCGAGTTAATTTATTTTATTTTTATTTTTGTTGGGGGCACCCTTCTTTAAGTGCGATATTTGTAACACTTTGCTGACTTATTTTGCTGTTTGTCCAGCTGAAAGGTTGTTGCTGTTGGTTTGGCTCGTCCCTCTCTAAGTTTTCCCCCTTTGACTCCGATAAGGCTAATTAACCCATTATGCCATTTATTGTTGCTCAACGTCCGGTGATGTAAGTGTTTCTTTTTGTTGTTTTTTTTTTTTTTTGTATATTTAGGCGTTTTGGGCCGTCGCACACGTGTTCTTGGCTAGCTCTCAAATCTGCGCAATAAATTCCAATTTGTGTGCCCTAATGGATCCTCCTTAAAATGGCCAATTAATTTGGGCAACTGAATAGGGCGCAATCAGTGCTATTCTGTTGCCAGAAAACAAAAATTCATATTTACCTATGACGGCATATAAAAATATGCTTCAGACTGTAACCAAATCCGGTCACATATTAATGGGTAAAATTAAGGTTCAAGTCTGGAAATTAATTATAATACCTTTTTTCTACAAATTTGCCTGTTTTTTTGGTTTTATTTTAAAAGTTCTTACAAAAAATTTGATGTTCGGAAACCCAATCTTGACACCTCTAACTGCTTAAGGATTTTTTGAGTTCCCATTCTCCCTTTTTGACTCCAGAGAAGTTCAACTTAATTCACCTTAACAGATCAAAAGGCAAGCGTCATAAAAACGAAGGTCCTGGTATTTATGTTTGTTAAACACTTCAGTCAGGGATAAACATTACGTTCAATTCGGTTAATAAGCCTGCGGAGTTTTCTGGCTAACAAGACAAATGCAATTTGAAAACAAGAACAAGGACAAAAAACACATTCGTACTGCTAAGCCCATTGATTAATTTGAAATTTATGAAGCGCTCGTAACTTTTGCTCTGCGGTAGAGACATACCACACCATTTAGCCCTAACCCTAAGGTCATACCTCCATCCACCAAACATTCACCATTCACAGATCCACGGCTCATATACATTTTAATTAAATGTCGCACCGGAAACAGCGGCTGGCATTTGCGGAAAAGAAGAAGCAGAAGCAAACAGAGCATGGAGTCGATGCGAAACAGTTTGCTACTAAGATGCATACTTGACAATTTTCCGTTAATCCCGGTCACGAAACAAAACACAGACCTCTCGGTACGGTACGGTATACCCATAATCGTAAACATCGAGCGTGCGCAAAACGGGCATAAATATCATTTGAATAACGTCCCGCCGGGTAGCGGTATGGGAAAGGTGGGCAAAAAGTAAAAGGGTAGAGGGTAGCGGTAGGTCCTGCTATACACAAAAACTCCTTTAGTGCCGACGCATTCTGGAACTTTGTACTTCGGACCACATTCGAACATGCAACTTAATTACGCGTGCCAAGCCGAACGGCTTTTGTTATTATCATTCAGTCGGCCGGTTGCTGTTTGGGTTGCCCCTACCATACCCTCTTTCTTCTACCTACCACTCGTCCCACGTTGCGTGGCTGATAATGTTTTGGACGAGGCATTGGCTGCGCTTAATGAATTTATTTTACGTTACGCATGGCGTACTTTGAATTGGCATCCAAACACACACACACACACACACAGCATCCGCAGAAGAGAGAGAGCGAGAGTGTGTCCTGTGTCCTTCATTGTCCTGCATGGACCTTAATGAAATCCATTATTACGAAAGCCATTTTCATTCCTTTCACACACACATTCATACCGTAAAACACTCTCGCACAAAGTAAATACACTTATTACGCAAAAGTGTTGTTCGCCTGGGTGGGTTTTGTTACCTCCCCTCGCAACCTTGTTCCCGCTCCTGGAATGAAAAGGCATTAAACGCAGCAGGAGCCAGAATATTACGCACAAAACGTTCAGGGTTAAAGAGCGAGAGAGAGAGAGAGAGATAATGTCAGGCATATAATGTGCGATATATACATATATATGCGACATCCGATAATGATATCCCTGAGTATAGAAGTTAGAGCTGGTCTTAAGCGTTGCGTCAATTGCCTTCTTTCCCGTCTCTCACACACACTCTTTCTCCCTCTCGTTTTAGAGATGCAAATAGCACGCCCTTTAACAGCAATTGTTAGCCAAAGCACGGTAGGGGGGAAACAAAGAGAAAAAAGAGCGTGTAGGGTGGATAGAAGTTAACACACATTCAATTAACAGGAAATGTATCCACCATAATCACCTTTTATCAATGTGCAATCAATTGGAATGAAGACTTGATTCAGTGTAAGGCAAGACAGATGTCAATAACGAGCAAGGCAGAAAAGTGACTTAGTAAATATACCTACTTACTACTTAGTATGCTTATAAGTTTCGATGCCTATCAAGATCTTAGGAAATTTCTTTTGCAACGAACAAAGAAAAAGGCAACTAAAACTTTGAATTAAATCAAACAACTTTGCTCTCAGTAGGACTTTTCGTATCTTTTGATGTATTGTTTTTTGAAAGGATTGTAATTTGAATTGAATATAGTAGTGCTAGTTGTATTAAGACCGACCCTCTTGAAACTTCTTCAATACCATCCCCCTTGAACTCTCGCTGTGTTTACTTTGCGTGCTTCAAATGTAACTGTTACTTTCGAGGGGAGGGTGGCGCAAATGACTAACCCCTGTAACAAGGCGATGAAGATGAAGCAGAAGAAGAAGAAGACGGACATCTAACGAACCAAAAGTTTTCGGGAAGGGCGCAACTTTTTCATTATCCGTGGCGTATCCTTCCTTCCAATTCAGTGTTGGGGGATGGGGAAGGACGCAACAACAAAAAAAACCAACTCTATCATTAAAACTTAAATGACCTTCCTGTCGACAGGCGACGACCAAGAGAACTTTTACGACTTTGCTGCTGCTGCTTCTTCTTATTGCCTTCTTCTTATTCTTTTTGACTGCTTCAAACTTTGACTCCTGATATCTCAACACTCCGCTGGCCAACCAACCATTCATTCATTCGTTCATTCAATCTAGCCTGCCGTTGTGTCAGCTGCTCATGACGTTCTATTACCGGCTACGAGGATTGTATCTGTAGCTGCTGTAATTATTCTCTAACTGTATATCTAGATACGCAATAAATGATTTCCATTTAATGAGTTCACTCGCTCTTCGTCTTCTCGCTGGAGCTGGCTGCTGGCTGCTGTAAGCCCGGACGTTCGCACTAGGGCAAACAATTTTCATGTTCTACTGCTATTTCTTAATAGATACTATTTATGGGTTACCGAAGCGCTGACGTCCGTTCATGCCACTTTAATTGCCACAAAAGTGTTGGGGGCAAGGAGTCAAGCAGGACTCAAACATATGTCTGACCTAATGCGAAGGTTTGTCGGCTTCTATGTACAACAACTCATTTATCATGTGTCAAAATGTTTAACTAAATGGCACTTTGCCGAAAAAGTTTTTCCGGAACGAGGGACGACGAGGGGCAGTTAGTTGCTTTGGTTCCACTGTTTGCTAAGTAGTTACATTTAATAGTTGCCGCTGTTATCCAACATAAATAACTTGCCCAGCTACACACGCCCACTTTTGCGGGCCCATCCAAGTGCTAACAATCTTTAAGATACTTTTCGGACCTGCCTGTGTTGGCAGCGTGATGAATGAGTTGCCTTTCGGACATAATTATATGCAGGCTAAAGCCAACCTCACGCTCTCCACAAGGGCCAACAAAAAAAAAAAAAAAAATGCTTTACACATGAAGATGACCGCAAAATGTCTTAATCGGCCATGTTTTGGCTTATGCCCCCCGCTGTACCCAATCGCCCCAACCATCAAGACCATTTTCCTTGGTCCTTTGCGTGCTACTGATAATCTAGGTTTATCAAATGCGGCTAAATTCATGCCACCAAGGCAACACAACAGAGTCAAAAAAGGTCTGAATTTATGACTGTGGTTTTTCCTAAGCATTTAAAAGAGGTTTAATTAGAGACTTAGGTTCAGGAAATACTTGAAAATGGACGTTAAACATATTTTTAGTTTATTTGCAAGCTATTTTCTTTGATTATTTGTATTTGTGTATTAAGTTGAAGCTGATACGCAATTAAAATCATTCTATTAGATTAATTGAGGTAAGGCTCAGATTAATTAGGTGTAAAATGTGCTAAGAAATAATAGGAAAGCCTCAATAATTCTTATAATCAGCTAGCTCATCGTCTTGACAAGAATAAGAAATGTTTGCTTTAAAAATAAAATAAATATATAAATATCAAATACAGTACGACCTCGCTTAACGCAACCCTCGTTGAACGCAACTCCTTGATAATCGCAACACCAAAATTCTTAATTTGAAAAAAATTTACCTCATTTTACGCAACTTTCTAAGGAAATCATACAAAGTACAGACCACAATTTCTAATTTTATCAAAAAATTAATAAGTTAAAATGAAATCCTTGCATATAAACTCGATTTACTTTGATTTAAATGATAATAAAATGCATCTACTTTTGGAAATAGGTGTCGTAGCCAACAAAAGATTATTCCTCGGTTATCGCAACCACCTCAGTTTCCGCAACAGGCCAAATTCTAATAGGTTGCGTTAAGCGATAGTTAAAGTTTTTTTTTGTTACACTTAAAATATATGTACATTAGAAAATAAATAATAAATCAGATTGTTGGTTTATACTTCCGCTTGTGTGCACCTTCCTGTCAAACTTGCTAACTTCTAGCTATTCACCGTTGAAAAGCTCTCTCTTTCTCTCTCTCTCTCTCTCTCTCTTCCTCTCGCAATGATATGCAGCATTTAAGATGCGGATGTCTAAGATTGTTAGTGTTTGCTTTAAATTGTGGGAGGGGGGTAGGTAGGTGCAGAGGCAACCTTCAGAACGGGTAATCGATGCAAATAAATGAAAAAAGCTAATTAAGTAAGTAGAGCTCAAGTGGTTTTTTTTTTTCGAACGAGTATTGGTATTGGTATTGGTATTGGTATATCGGTATCGGGGTCGGAAAGCTGTCTGTTTGTCTTTGGGTATTATGTTTATCAGATGTGCATTCATTCGAATGCACTTCCTTTGGAGCGCACTCAATGGCGACTTCCCGTTAGCAGCAAACTGCTTCAGATACGCATCAGTTGCACAAAAACCAAAACGAAATATGTAAGTAAATAAATAAACGTTCACTCAAGCGGCTGTAGGAATTGCAATTGCCTCCTCTACTGCTGCTGCTGCCCACTTCATTACGTCAAGTAAGCAGAAGCGAAAGAGTAAAAGAGAGAGAGACTAGAGTGAGGCTATAGGGAAGTGGACTTTAAACGGTGCGACAGCTGTGCGTGGCTTATCCGACAGGCCAAACAATTGCATTGGCTCGATAAACGATAGACGTTATACTACTAGCTGAATAACTGAAATCAATATCGAAGAGACTCGCAGTAAAATACAAATACTCAATACGGAAAAGGCAAGTTACGATGATGATTATGTTGGCGTCAACATCGTTTGAAACACTCAAATAACTTTGAAAATTCAATAAAACTAAATATAAAAAAAAAAATATGTATGTATTTCATCCCATAGTCAACGTCAACGTCAACAGCAATTTCAACTAAAGTGCACGCAACAACAAACCACGACAATAGCGGCGGCGACAACAACAACACCTCTAAAGTTGATTGATAAAAACTGTTCAGCTCGGTTATAAAGTGCCAGCAAGGAGAAAAAAAAATGAGAGCAAGCGCATGCTAAAAGTATGAGATGGAGCCGAACGCAAGGGGTAGGGAGGAAGAACTAGCATATCGAGTTGCTTCTCTAATGTGACAGCTCAATGCAATTTAGTTGGCAATGACAACCAGCAATAACAGCAACAACATCAAAACAAGAGCTACGGCAACAACAACAGCAACGGGAAGCACAGCAACTCATTCTATTATTTACAGTGCCTGACAGCGTTATGCATTCAGCACTGTGCATTTGTATAAGCAAAGAATATATAAAATATTTATATTGATTTCCCAAGTGTCCCTTAAGTAATGAAATTGATGCGAAAAAAAGTGTAAGTATTCAAATGCTGGGATTTTAATCTTACTAAGTAGGTGAGTACACATACATTTGTACATACACTTTGTATATATTAAACTTAAGTTGATCTCGTTCACATTACTGCAGTCCACTAACATTTCTTGCTCATTGTATTCGCTTGCGTATTTTCAACTTAAACACACTCGCATGCATATGCATACATACGCAATAGCACAAATGCATTCAAATACATACTTGAATTTTAAGGTAACGAAAGGACGTAAAGACTGTGAAAAATCATAAAAATAATAATAAGGAACCAGAACAGACAAAGACAACCCGATTGTTTGTATGGGCGTCCGTGTGTGTGAGTTTGTGAAGTGGTTGCAGCGTTAATGGAATCGTGAGGTGGAATGAGGGAATGGGCAAAGCGGAAAAGGCAGGCAGGCCAGGCAGGCAGGCAGCAAGCAAAACTAAAACTGTAACTGAAATGCTGCGCAAACAACTTTGAACGTCAATTTGTCAACTTGAAACGAAAATTGAATGCAAAGCTTTGCGCCACAACGTTAACAGCAATGGCAGCAATGTCAGCGAATGTAGAGGCAGAGACAGCGGTAGCGCCTGCCGTAGTCAAAGCCAATTTCAGATTGAATTTTGCGCTGGAGTCGTAGCATTTTCGTTGCTTTCACTGAGCTGAGTTTCTGCTGTTGTTGTTGTTGTTGTAATTGTAAATGTTGATGCCACGCGGTGTTTTCAATAGTGCACTGGAAAGGGGATCGGGTCGGGAAGTCAAGTCAAGTTAATGCCGTTATCGTAGGTGCGGCAAACATGTCGCTGCCACAGTCAACGACGACAGCGGCAGTGACTGCGCCTCCAGCGACAGCGGCGCTTGATAATGAGCAGTTAAAGCAAGAAGCAGAAGCAGTCACGAAAGCTTCCGCAATGTTAAAATACTGCGTGTGTATTAGAGGCGACAGTGCTAAAAGGGGGGAAAAGAGTGAGAGAGCAGGCAAATGCAAGGCGAGATGCATAAGCTCTAACTCTGTTTATGCATGTGTGTGAGTTCGTTTACAAGTAAGACGACGGCAACGACGACTAATTCGGCGAAATTTTAAACTTGCACGTGTTGAGGTTTTGCATACGAAGGTAGGGCTGCAATACAGAGAGAGAGAATGCGAGAGCAAGGTACTGCAAGATAGGGAGAGCGACTCAATGTCGATCATTGATCGGGTGGCAGGCGGGCAAAGCAAAGTTGTCAACTCAAAACGCAAAAACAAAGCTGCCTACGTGAGCGTCGGTGACAGCGACTGCGACGCCGACGTCAACGTTTTACCTCTCTCAAACAACGCCAGCCCCTTTGATTTACAAAAACAACCAAATTTGCCGTGAAATGCAATTCTTTTTTTAATTCTTTTTTGTTGTTTCTGCGTTTCTGCTGACTCGCAAAATTTGTTACCGCGTTTTTGTGAAGTTTTTTTTTTCTTCGTTTTTGTACTTTTTGCGAATTTTGTTTTTGTTATAGCAGCAGCGTCGACGATAACAACTTCTCAACGACGGCAACAAAATTTACAGCTGTAGCTGTCGTTGCACAGTGGTTCAATGATAGTTAAGCTAAATGTGACAGCTCAATTATAACAATTTTGAGTTAATAATTTTAGAGTATTATCTCATTTCATCTATTTACACACATACATATAATGAATATACATTTAATCATAGTACTTACTCATACATACATATGCTTTAGGCAGCCAACAATATACACATATATCTATCCAGCGTCATGGCCGCGCCACTTTGCTACACGAATAGCCAGCTAATATATTTGTTGGTGTTGTGCTTTGTTGGCAACGTTCGTCACATGCGCAGAAGCGGGGCCCCACTGTGCAACGTGTTGCCGTTGACGGTAGCTACAGCAGCAGCAGCAGCAGAAGCAGGCAGCAACGATCGCCACAACACGAATTGAAAACTGAACAGAAAACGAGAAACACAAATTTGCCTTTAACAACGCACCGATATTTTTATACCCTTTCGGTAACAGGTTGAACAATGTTACTTTCACGAAGCAAACACAAAACTAAAGTGAAACATTTGTGTATAACAAAACTTCTTTCAGAGAGCATTAAACGACTTCGTTAAACTTTCGTCAAGTAAATACACATTGTTGTTGTCTATTTAGATTTGTTCTCATTCTAAGCTTTTGGCAAAGCTTCTTAAGTAACTGTAGTGCTCAGTTGCTCAACTGCTAAAAGCGTAACAACAACAACAGCAACAAGGTTGGAAGGTGTTGTATAGCGTGTGTGTTGGTTGGTCGGTGAGAGGGGAGGGGAAGCGGGGGCGTGGGGCGAGCACACAAAACCAAGTGACGAACTTACGGCCAACATCAGCAGCCGTAGCAGCAGCAGCAGCAACAGCTACAGCAACAACAATAATAACAATAACAACAACAGCAGCAACTGGCCCGTTTGGAGCAGCGCGCATGCCACACACAGTTTAAATATGTGAAATTAGTACAAATCGTGATTTCAACAGCGAACGACCGACGACGAACGACGAAGCGGCGATATACAACAACAACAACAGCAACAACAATAGCAGCGAACGTGTCGGGGGATCGTAACGTCAACGAGTCGCGAGTGGCAACAACACCAGCAGCAGCAGCAACAACAACAACAAAAACGTCACGTCGCATGTATGTATTGCGGCAACGCCAACAACAATACCATAATAAAAACAGCTGATAGCAGCAACAAATAGAAAACCCCAAAAAAAAAACAACAAAAAACAGTCAGCAAGCCAGCAGCAGCAACAACAACAGCAACCACAACAACAACAACAAAAACAAAAGCGTCGCATTATCAAGCGAGCAACCAACAGGTCTCCGGGCAGAGCAACAACAAAAACAACGCCAACAACAGCTACATTGTTGAGTCGTTGAGTGAGCGAAAAAAAGCCCCCGCGTGCCGCTGCAACCAGCACGCATACATTCAAGCTCTCAGCTACACACACTGACAAATAGCTAGCATACATACACACACACACACAAATGCAAAACAGCAAAACACAGAGTCGCACACCTTTGCGTTGATTTTGGACGAAGCGACGTCGCACAGTGGTGCTTAACGCACAAGTCAGCGCAAAACAATAAAATTTGTCACACGTGGAAAAAACCAATTTCAAGAATATTAATTTTTACAAACGAAACTCTTTTGAAATTTGATAGTTGGAAATCTTAAATTGAGTACTTAAATCGTTAGAATATTAAAATGTATTGAGATAATATTGTTGTGCAAAAATTGGTAACGTTTAGAGACTTAGCCAAAAACAAAATTCAGCACAAAATAGTAACAAATATGTAATGTTGAAATATATAGTAAAGCAATCTCAAACTTTGTTCCCTTAATAAGTGATTTAAATTTCAAAGTTTTTTCAATATTTATTTGTCATATTTTGCTGCGTCTAAATATATTCATATACAACTTGGATAAAACTTTATTAAATTGCAGTTATTTAACGTGTGTTGTACCACAGTGCAACGCTCACACGCGCGCTCTCTTCGCACAAAGTGCAGCTGAGCTGCCGTTTGGCCGCCGCCGCGCCGCCACACTTGCCGCTGCCGTTACTACTACTACTACTACTGCGGCTGCTGCTGCTGCTGCTGCCGCTACGCTTCCTCTGCCACACAACCGCTAGCCGCGGCCGCCGCCGCCTCAGTCGAAAGTCAAAAGCAACGTGTTGTGGACGCTTTTTTTTTGTTAACGTCGCGTTGCGTTTTTTGCGTTGCGTCGCGTTGCGTTTTACCTTCTTTGCTATACCCTTTCTTTCTATCACACGCTTACACTCTCTCTCTTTCCCACTTTCTGTGTCTCTCGCAGTCGCTTGCGCGCGCGCGCTCCCTCGTTAAACCAACAACAATTCGCAGCACCAACAACAATTCGCACCACCAGCATCAGCACCAACAACAACAACAACACCACCCACCAGCTGCATCACAACAATAACAGCCAGCACAAGCAGCAGCAGCCTCCTTAACAACCGTTAACTTTCACCGCGCGCGCAGCAGCAGGCGCAGCAGCACAATGTCCAGCAGTGGCGGCGCCGCTGCAGCAGCGCAGTTCAAACTTGAACCCAACAACACAAATGTGATTGCAGACGTCGCAGCGCTGCCTATGCCGCCGTCACCGTCAACGCCAGCAGATCGCATCGAATGGTCGCGCGCAACAATATTGGGCTTCATCGAGGATTATCGACGGCATCGTGTACTCTGGGATCCAAACACCAAAGGCTATCACATCAAGCAAACCAAATACGAAGCATTGAATTTGCTAAGCCAAAAATATGGCACTGAAATTCGTTCGATTCGATCGAAAATTAAATCGCTGCGTTCCTCATTTCATCGCGAACATGGCAAGGTGCTCAACGGACGCAGCCGCGGCGTTCACTATCAGCCCATGTGGTTTGCCTATGAGGCTATACGTTTTATACTCGATGGTGAGCGCGATGGCGACAGCGCTGCTATGGAGGCTGCGGCTGTGACTGCTGCCGCTGTCGTCGATGTTAAGCCGGCAGCGACGGCGCTGACGATGCTAGATTCGGAAGCGGCGGAAAAACTTGCGCTGATGCATAGCCTCGATTTAGAACAGCTGACAGCTGCCAGTGTGCAAAAGGTTGAACATCAACAGCAGCACCATGAAGAGTTTGCTGCTCGCGTCGCTGCTGCCGTCGCTGCTGTGGCTGCCGTTGCAGCGGCGAATAGAGAACAACGGGATCACCATCATCATCAACATCATCACAACAACAACAATATGGTCGATGATGCAGTCGATGCAGCAGGCAGCTCTGACGCCAATTCTAATGGTTGTGCGGGCAGCGCTGGTGACGCCGATATGGGCAGTGGCAGTGACGCAGCCGCATCACCATCAGCAGAAGCAGCAGCCGCTGCAGGCGTTTCAGCAGCTGTGGTAAGCCTCTCCTATTGCCTGTTTGCCTATTGCCTATATTTTCTTATTATTGATTTTTACTTTGTTGTGCATATTATTTCTCATTTCTTACGAAACGTACACTAACAGCTAGAAAGAGTATATGCGCTCTGTGTTTTGTTTTGTACTATGTTAGAAACTATAAAAATGATTTTACCAATTATTTCGATTAATTAAAAAGTTAATTATGTGCCATAACACTTCCTGATCGCACAAGCATCGTTCTGTTAGTAAGAGTATTAAGCAATCGCTTGTTTTTCAGTTATACTTGTTTGTTTCTTGTTGTCGTCGTCGTCGTCGTCGTTCCGCTGAAGCTTTTTTTGCTTACTTTTTCATGCCAGTGAGAATATGAGTAAATGTCTATATGTATGTATGTAGTTGCGTGTGTGTGTGTGCGTGAGTGGTTTGACTTGTTTTGCGGCAGCACAACACGCGCCGACGCTGCTGGCTCTGTGTCTAGCAGCGGTTTGTTAGCAACAACTGTGCCGCACAGTGGCACAAACAAATTATTTCCACGAATTTAATGTGCTACTCCAAAAAAAAACCTAATGTACATGTGTTATTTAATGTCATTGCATAAAAGCTCTGTTTCTCTCTCGCTCTCTAACTGTACTCTCTAGAATACTAACAAGTTGGCAAGGTTGTTTCGGCGACGATCAGTTGGCAACTCTTTGCAAGTGCAAGTCGATTTATCGTTTAAGCGCGCTTTAGTTGCCGTAATATAAATTGATAAAAAATCAATATATATTTTGCTATGCAATCAATACGTATTTGTTGTCACTGTGCTGGCGCTGTTATTGCGTCGTCGCATGCGCTTGATAAGCGTACCGTGTGTGTTGTGCAAGTATGTATGTGTGTACGTGTTTGTTTGTGTGTCAACTGGCTTTGATTTGTTTTCGAGTTAATGGCTAAGTTAGCCATGCCATATGTGTTGCATCAGCCATAGAAATCGGCAGCTACACGCTTGGCGCCGACCCTGCCCCTCAACTAGCTTACAAATAACAAACGCTGCCCCGCTTCCCACCCCCACACCAACAAGTCATCCATGACAGCGCAGCAGCAGCAGCAGCTTCAAATATTATAGCAAGTTGCTCCGCTGCGTTTTGTTTCGTTTCGTTTCGTTCATTTGCTTTGTCCGTTTGTTTGTCTGGTTTATTTTTTTTTTTTGTGGCCGGTTGGTCCACTTCAATGTTGAATTCGCCGCAACGACTCGCCTCGCCTCGCCTCGTCCACCCACACCTTCGCAACTAATTTAATCGCCGTTGGCTCTCCGGTATTGCCAACAGTATGCAAAGTCTGTCTGTCTGTCTCGGTTGCTCACATACACACACATATGTAGATGCGTATGTACATGTATTTTTATTACTATTCTAATTTTCATGTTTTTTATTATTTTTATTTTGTGTTATGCTTCGTCTTTGCCAATTATTTTTATTATTATTATAACTTGTTGTTGTTATTATTATTTGTCAGACATATTCATCGCATTGCCATAGTTGTTGTTGTAGTTTCTGGCTATTCTTAGTTTGTTTTTGTTATTCTTTTGTTGTTGTTGTTGTCGTGTTTGCTTAATTTTAACGATTTGTTTTTGTTTTTTTGCCCACTTTCTTTCGCAGACACGTTCCTCTTCCGATTTGGATGGCGAGAGTTATTGCAATATTAGCGCCGAAGATGTGAAAACAGAAATTGTAAGTACATTTGTGTTTAACATTAATTACATTTTTTTTGTATTGATTTAGTACGCTTTTTACTAACCAATACTCTAATGTCTTTTTGTCTCTCTCCTACACACACACACACAGATTGAACACGATGCTGATCTCAATCTGCTCGATAGGCAGACGACGAGTACACCGTTATCTCTGAGTTATTGCAAGCCCACAGATCTAACATATAATCCGCGCAAGCGCAAGGCCCAAATGCTGGATATGATGAACATGGATGATAATGGTGAACAACAACAGCAACAACATGATGGTGGTGATATCGGTGTGGGCGTTGGCATTGTTGGGGGCGTGGTTGGTGCTTTGACTTTGACGCCGATCAAGTCAACAACTGCAATAACAACACAACAACAACAACAACAGCAGCAGCAGCAACAACAGCATCAGCATCAGATGAACCACAATCAGATTGCATTTCATACGCTACAGCAACACTTTAACCACAATCTCAGCCATAGCAGCCACAATGGCAATGGGCACCCACAGCTCCACCAACAACAACACCAACAACAACAACATTCCAATAACATGGCACAAAAACGTGATCGTGATCGTGATCTCTCCTCCTCGCCAACATTGGCCAACAACAACAATAACAATAACAATCTAACCACCATTAACAACAACAACAACAACAATTGCTCTTCCGAATCCTTGGAGCTAACAACAACAACAACAGCAACAACATCGAGCAGCGGCATCTCAAGCATAACTGTCACGCCCAACCACAGCAACAACAACAATCAAAACAACAACAACAATTTAAGTGCCAACCATGTGGATGAGTATGGTGTATTTGGTGAATATGTTGCCATAACAATACGCAAACTGAAAACGTCCAAGTCGAAAATTGTGGTGAAACATCTCATAAACAATTTGCTATATGAAGCCGAGCTGGGCAAATATGATCAGGGCATGCCAGCCACAAAGGAGCCGCCACAACTATACAAAATGCACTAGAAAGAGACACGAGAGAATAACAAATAAGTAAAAGCGGTTTGTAGTTAAAAAAAAAAAGGGGATCCAAAATCAGGATCAGCTTGTGAAGAGTTAGAAAGAGAGCGAGAGAACGCACTAGTCAGCAACGCAAAAGCAAGGAAGTAACAAAGAAAGAACGAAGACGAAGAGCCAACAATTCTAAGTGAGGTCGGAGGGGGAAGTCATTTGAGAAGTGGCGGGAAATTTGTTTGTTTATTTTTTACAAAGCCACAGCGCATTTCATTCAGGGACAAAGACCATTTAAGTACTTTAAATACAAAAAAAAAAAAAAAACAAAAATATTATAATAATATAAATAAATAACTAACTATGTAAATACACTATACAAGCAGGCATATCAGCTTAGTCAAACAGCAAACAGTCAGAAGAGAAACTTTGCAAATACAAAAGAAAAACAAAAATATATATATATTATTATCAACAACAAAGTGAATTTAAACAATTTATTTTTTGCAACTTTTAATTTTTTTTATAATAACTGCATATATATTATTATGATTTATTTTTTATTTGTTTGTTTATATTTTTTTGACACACACACACACACACACTTTGAACTCAGGTGCCTTTATTTTTGTAGTCAATTAAGAGTTGTTATCTTATGCATTAATGAATCGAAAGATATATGTATATATAAATACATTATATAAATAGTTAATTTAGTGCCCTTACGTTGAAGCAGCAACAATAAAAACTTAATTTTTTGAAAAATTGCTGGAAAATATATTTTCCAAAACTTCTAGAAAACAAATATTAAAAACGTTTTATTGAATATTTGTTAGAAAAAATATCTATTAATTTTTGTTACTGAAACTAATTTGAATTTGAAAAAAAAACACCAACCTTAACTAATAAAACATTGTTGAATTATTTCATTTTGAAAATGATAAAAATGCGTTTTGAATTGAGGACAGGTTGGGAATTATAAGGAAAGCTTTAAGCTCAACATAGGTAAGATAAATAATGCGATAAAATAATTGACTATATATAAAAGATATTTAAAGCTTAAACTTATTAAACTTGTTTTTTTGTAGAAAATTAAAGTGTTATATAAGCTTTTGATTTGATTTGCCTGATTTCTTTAAGTGGCAACGAAACGAAGCTTTTACTGCGCATTTATAATGCGATTATTTCGTTGAGGCACTCATATTAATACCCATGGGGCATAATACTACGACAACAATGGAGCTCGTTGTTGTTGTTTGCCCTGAATGACAACATAAACAATTGTAGTTTGGCTTTTTTTTTAGCTTTTATTTTTTAGTTTAGATCATAAATCAGAAATGCTCTCAACTGTAACCAAAAAAACTAAGTCAGAAACTGTCGGAAAAAAAGAAACAAATGATAAATTAATTGCTACAAAACAAATAAAATTTATATTTTGTAGGATTTTATAATTAATTTCTCAATAATTAATGTTGAAATATTTAAAAAAGCTTAAAGAGAATATAATCGAAGGCAAAGCGAATGTTCCCCAGTGCGTAAACATGAGACGAAAAAGCTTTGGAAGCTCTTCTTAGAAATTGCACTGTCTTCTATTTTAAGCTTTTGGCTATGAAAATTTCAGGCAGTAACTAATATACCTTATTGTTTTCCTTAGAGTACAGAGTATATCGCACACAATATCAAAGAGAATGAGTAATTTTATACTTATTTAATTATGTTCTTGTTGATAGCACCTAGAAATAAAATCGCTAGCCGATAAGAAATACTGAATGGGTTCACACATATACAAACATACATATACACACATAATACAAACATATGTATTTAGATCAAGGCCATAATAAATTAAAAATACTTTTCGTGTTTATAAATGAAAAGGTTTACTTTAAGAGGATGGCGCAAAATAGAAAGAAAAATAGGAAATGAAATAGAAATTTTATGGAAGAATGTTAAATTACCATATAATAACTGAAATATTACAATAACAGGAATGTTAATATATATATATACAGAAATTAAGTATGGAACCCAATTCAAATTAGCTTTAGAAACAACTCGGAACAATTTCAATTTAACGCCTCTTTGCGCTTTTTATCAGCAAAATACGAGAAAAAATAAGCACAAACAAGTCTACACAAACTAAACTTGTAATTGCGCACAATGGAAATCAGTTATATATAGTATTGTATATATCGTGTATATATGATAGATATTGAAGCCAGCTACAAACATTGCTATATATATTAAGTATACAAACAATGCAATCTATATGGAGAATTCTCGTTCGTAGAATTTGTAGCGATTTTCTAGGAAACGAAACGAAACGAAACGAAATGGAATGAAGCAACGTGCTTTGATCGTCTGGCAGAGAGAGAGAGAGAGAGCGCGCTAGAGAGAGCGAGTAGGGAAGCTTAAAAAGGGGAACAAAAATGACGCAATGTATTTTGTTTGTTTTTTGTTGATTTTTTTGTTTTGTACACTCTGGGGGCCTCTTTTGAGCACAGCTGTCGGTTTGTTTTTGGGTTTTGTGTTTTATATGAAAACCTAATGATAATTTTCATACTCGGCGAGGCCTTAAGTTGAGCTCTTGGGGGCCCACACACACAACAACATGTCAACAATCAACAGTTTGCCATCAATTATTTTTGCAAAGCAGCCAAGAACCCCAAGGGAGCCAACACTCAACTTCATATATAGCAGTTGATAAGCAGTTGACTATATATATATATATAATAACCAGTTTCATATCAGGCATTGAGCAACCAGTCTGATAAAAAATACAAAAAAATATATATTTGTATTTATATTTGTTTACTTAATGGGGAAAGCGTTAAGAGCTCTGTTATTGAGTAAGGTTGGAACTCGTGTTGTAAATCAATTAGCCAAAAGAAGCTAGAAGAAGAAGAAGCAAGTAAGTCAGGAAATTGCGTCGCAGACAATGTGGAATTGGGGCGGTTGGGGGAGGGTTTAGGGGGATGGGATTGTTTTATAGAAGTTGTTGCATTATTTCCAATATGATTTATGGCAAAACAAAATGCACAAATGCTGTTGGCTTGCTCCTCTGCGATTGCTGCCTCTCGTAAATAACAAAAGCAACGAGCTCCCGCCCCCACCATACCCGCCCCCTCCTGATAAGAGTTTCCATATGGTGGATAAACGAGAGCGAAGGCGTTGCATGTTGCAGCAGCTAATTTGTTGCTCTAATGGGACACAAAGAAGCACACAACATTCTCAACTATCTCTGCTATAATTCAGGTATATAGCATATATATACATATATTTCAGTTTGCTTGCAGCTGACCAAAAGTTAGCACAAGTTTATTTTTGGCCTTAAAGTTCAACATGGACAAACGTTTTTTTTTTATTTCAATGCACTCAGCAATAAAATTGTCCAAGGCTAGAATATTTATTTTATTTATCATTCATATCACAAATATTTTATTTTGTTTTATTTAAATAGTTTCCTCAAGCTCAAAATGCTATAAAAACATCAAAAAGAATTTTTATTTTTTTTTTCGATTAAATTAAAATCACAAAACTTAGGCCAAAAATAAACAAAAAAAAAAAAAACCAAAAAAATAAACCAAACAAAAAGTATTATTTTTTATTAGTCTAAAACTTTTTAATGTAACATTTTTATTTAATTTTTTAATTTTTTTTTCTCAGGTTTAGTTTATTTTTTCTTAAATAAAAAGCGTTAAACTTGGTTTTTTCTCTTTGAATATCTTTTAAGTACTCTTTTTTAATAACTCATTCCAAATTTTTGATAAATGGATTGTTTTTTTAATTTTAGTTTAATTCGCCACTTTTTTCAGTGTACAAATAATTGATTTACGATCCAATTCTTACTTAAACTATTTGCAGTTAAATATTGCAGCCAAGAGAGCACTAAAATTTAGTTACAAATTTGATTTATGACCGGAAATTTCTTTAAATACAAATTTTTAACTACAGTTAATAAAAATATTTGTGAGAAAAAGTCAAAAAATAATTTGCTTTAATGCAAAAAAAAAAGTGAATACAAATATGTATTCGAATTGAGAATTTTTTGATGTCAGCTGCTGTGTTTTATTGCGTTTGGCATTTTGGGTCTTAAAATTATGAGACATAATTAAATGGCCATTAAATTCACGAGACTAATAATAATAATAATAATAAAGGCAAGCAAAGAATGGCGAAACAATGGCAGCATTCGGCATTCAAATCAAATTGCCCAGAAAATAAACCAAGAAAACAAAAACGAGAAATGAACACAAAAAAAAAATACAAAAAATTAAAAATCATTAAATGCACGAAATGGCAAAGAAATGTGCCAGGGCCATTAAGAATTAAAATGCTCCAAAAAAAAAAGCAAAAAACCAAAAACCCAAAAACAAGAGAAGAATCCCAAACAAGCAAAAGGAACTCGCAGAACTGGAAAGTAATTATAATGCGAAGATCACGTAATCGCATTTTGTGCTAAAATAGAAGGACGATTTATGCCCAGAAAAAGACACACAAACACACAGATACACTTTAAACTACATTTACAGCAAAATAAGGAGAGAGAAAAAATTAAATATTAAGACAAAAATAAAATATTTTCCGGTCTTTTTTTTGTTGTCTTTTGTTTTTGTTGTTAGTTGGGTGCGCAAATATAAATTTTAGCTTCGATACCCTATTAATTAATTAAACTTTATAAAAGGGTATAAGCGTTATAAATAATGTAAGAATTTAAAGCCTAATTTCTATAATGAACGATAGTTGAAAATAAGTTTTTTTTATAATCAAAAAATAACTTTTTTTAAAAATACTTAAGCCTTAACTTAAAGTCATAACTATTATTGATATTGTACTGCGAGAATCAAATTTGAGAAATTTAGAAAATATATTTTAATCAAAACCAATCTTATCATAAATTCAGACTCAGCACTCAAAGCCAACATTTATCTTAGCTTTTAACTTTTTAATAATAAAAATAATAATGATTCTTTAAAATGATGAAACAATTTGAAGAAAAATAATTTGAGAAAATATTTTTTAAAATTCTGTTGACTTTTTTATTTGAGCTCAGATTTAAATCTCTTTGCAGGCAACATAATATTAAGTTGTAATATTATTTGAGAGGCAATAATATTATTTAAGAATTTATTTTCGATTTATGATATTTTTTCTTGTCAATTATTATTTAAACTTTAAATGGTTCAATGGGTATTCAAAAGGCAAACAACTGCCTCTAACATCATCTATCTTCACTTGCTTTCCCCTTTGTTGCAAACAAACAAAAAAAAAGCACTCTCAAATGCTAAACACACTTTGGCCAAAACGACAAGCTGGTTGGCTCCAAAACAACAACAACAACAACAACTGCAACAACAACAACAACAAAGCAAAAGCCTCTTGCAGTAATTGGCTCACATTACACACACAAAGCTCGCCGTTTGAAATCCAACTGCGACTGCAAAACCGCAGCACCAGGCTGCTCCCCAACTACAGCTCGAAACTCTTTCAGTTTGCTACCACCCCTCACCCCTCACCACACTCCCCACTCCCCATAATACCCGGACATGTATGTTGGTGCAGCTCCAACTGCGACTGGTGTGGTATTATTGTCGTGGCACAATATTGTTTCCAAAAATGAAACGAAACAAAACAAATACGTGACCAGAAATTAAGAAGAAGAAGAAGCAAAAAAACCAAAATACATACAATATACAAAAAAACAACAACAAACAACAAACAACTAAAAATACAAATAAAATAAATAAAAGCTCTGAAAACTGTGCAAAAAATAAAATACGGAAACAACAAAAATCGCGTTGATTTGAATTTTAAAATGTTCTCATGGCATTTTGGTTTTTCTGCCTGTGTGTGTGTGTTTGCCACTGCAATATGCATTTGTATTTGTGATGCCGCACCGTGGGCCAACACTGATTAAATTAAGCATTTTTCAGCATTTCATAAAGGATTAGTCACAATATCAAATTAACTTAAATTCACTTAAAAAGCGAATAAATTACATTTTTTCACTGGGACAACGTTGCGTATGTGTTATAAATACTTTGTTTTTTTGAATTAGCATGACATTAAATCGGTTTATTTTTTTAACGGTTGCCAACAATGCGTATGCGTAATATGTGAATACATTTTGTATAAATATTATTTTACTTGCGATTTATTATTTTTTATTAAGTCAAAAAAGAAACAAAAATAATGTTTGTTTGTGTTAGAGCAATAATTAAATGCAATTTATTTTTGAATGCATTATTTATTTAAACTTAAATTGGTAATTAATATTGTGGTTTTTAACAAAAGGATTTTTTTTATTTTTTGTGGGAATTTAAATATTAATTGTCTATTAAATATCTAAAAATGTATTAAATTAAAAACGATTTAAAGCATTTTCGTTTAGTCTTAATTATTGATATCAAGATGGAATAAGTAAGGAAATTAAACGTCATAATAAGTATTAAATATGAAACAATTAAATTTAAACGCGTTTAACGAATAAAAGTAAATTTTCAAGTTTATAAAAACAAATATAAATATAATTCCTTTACATTTGACTGATAAGTTAAAGAAGTTAAGTGCTTTACTCCTTAATCTGTTCTAACTCTATCTCTATCTCTATCTTGACTCTCCAGTCAATAAAACTTCCTCGTGTGTGTTGCCTTTTTTTTTTTTGAGTTAGCCTTACAATATTGCAAATGTCCTTAACACACTCACTGTACCTCAAAACAAAGTCAAAGCTTACCAATTTGGTGGCGAAACTTTTGTGAGTTTTCATGTCGCAGCTGATAAATCATAAGCATCTTAGGGGGCAATGCCAAGGCCATTAAAGGCTGCAACTTTCTCAGGACACACACCAACACACACACACACACAGTGTTCGGGGACATGTACGAATATTATTTGAGCCACTGTAGTATTCCCACTGTCTGCCTTCCACTTGGCTGCTATCAAACCCAAAAAAAAAAACTTTTACACTGCCTTTTGCTGTCATTGTTGCCACTGCCACCGCTGTTGCCACTGCCACCGCTGCTGTTGCTGTTGCTATTTTCGTTTGCGGCCATTACGTTTCCAACCAACAATAGCAGCAAAAGTTAGTGTTGAAGTTGGAGGTAGTCGGTTGTCGTTGTCCCCAAACCAACATCAAAAACCACCAAAAAACAAAGTTGCAGACGCGTCGCCTTATGTAAATTGCAAAAAAAAAAAAAAAACATGAATGAAAAACAAAAAAAATAAATTTTGTGTACAAAATGTTGATAATGAAACTTTTCAACGCAATAAATAATAAAAAAAATATATATATATATATAGCCAGGGGGCTAACAGGGGGCAGGAGGCAAACATTTAAAGTAAACGCCATGTCAAATATTGATTTCGCGTTTGAATTTTTTTTTTTTTGATTATTTCTATAAATATATGCGTTGGGTGTATTTATTACGTGTGTGTGTGTGTGTGTGTTTGTTGTGGGGCTTGGCTATGTAGCTATTTATTTTTTGTCGCAGTTTTTTTTTTCGTTTTTTGAAAACCCATTCCCGCAACAGCAGCAGCAGCAGCCGGCACGCGTGCAACACTGATAAAGCCGCCATTCGTCGTCGTCTAGGTCAAGTTTCATAATCTTAAATGCCAATAGAAAAATAATAGTAGTATTCGAATATGTATGTATATAAGCTAAGGCACGTGTATACCCTTAAAGGGCATTCATTAACAAGTAGAAACTGGAAATGGTTGATGCAATTTTTTGTCTAGATTAATCATAATAACATTTACTTACTATAAAGATGAGCTCAGTTTATTTTAAAATGTAAATAAAAAGTGTAAAAACAGTGTTGAATAAAATCAATAAATATTTTGCATTATGTGAGACATTTTATGAATATTTTTTTACCATTTATAAGTGTATCTTACAGTCTTACTCGCCATGCCAAAATAGTTTTTCAGATTTATTTTTTGTCGCTTTTGAGTTTTTGCCGCTCTTGTTTTCGCATCTGGGCATAAAACACAAAAGTAAACAGACATAAAAAAATTGATATGCAAATATAGCATATTACCTGACGAGACCTCAAAGTACCCCCACCCAAAAAACACACACACGTGCCATAGCAGCAAATACACAAGAAACAACAACAACAACAAAATGTCATACAGCAATAGATATTCGACTTGGTTATACAACCAACAAGCAACCTATTCTTACTTACTTGCGACACAAACACACAGACAAAGTTAGGGTGCGGCTATCTTGGCATTAAAAAAAATAAGGCGAGACCCGAAAACCAAACAATAAAAAATTATGATAAAAATGACAAAAACAACAAAAAAGTGTGCAAAGCTAAAATCATCTTTAAATTTTTGAGCTAAGTTGTAAAAAAGTCATAGAAAATATTAAAAATTGTATTTTCGATTCAAAAATATTTATTCAAATGACTTGTTTTTAATTGAGTTCATTGTGTAAACAATTATTCTAATTGTTTATTGTTATTAATGCGCAATAAATTACTTATTTAACTAATGACTTTTACCTACAATAGTAACAGCCCCATATTATATTCAAAATCGACTTAATCGCATGACTTATTTAATATTTAGTTTATATTTTATCGGAGTTTGTACTTTAATAGCGATATTATATGTGTTAACACTTATTGAATAACAATACTATAATTGAACACTTATTTAATAACCACAAGTACAATTTTAGATAATCAACAACGCAATTTATAATTAAAAAAAAAAACTGCACTTAAAATCTCGACTATAAATATACCACACGACGTATGAGTAATGCATGTAAATAAGGTAAAGTGCTTAAAGTCAAAGATCAATTAAGTAGTTACACAATTATAAAACAATAGGTTTTTCTTTAGCTTTCTTTAATGCTATCGAACTTCCATTAAACTAATTTTAATGTGATGACAATAAACCTTTGTTTTATAGAAAAAATTCGTTATAAGAAATGGGTTTTTGATTGGATCCATATTGCTTCTAGCAATGAGTTCATTATATAAATCTAACTAAGGAAAATCGATTGTTGCTAGTAATATATTATTTTGAGATATATTTAAGCAGTTTTCGAAAGTATAGTTAAATATGTAAGATAGAGGTATTTCGAAACACTGTTGGAAAATACAATTGAATATGTATGGAAGGAAGTTCTTTAAGAACTGCTGTTGACATTAGAAAAAACATATATTGGACATTAAAAATATAAATGTTTAGATAGTTCGAATTAATGTCTTTACATATATATATTTTGTTGGATGGGTTATATAAATTGTGGCTATTGTATGAGACACAAGAGGCACTCTACTAACAAAAGAAAGAAAACCTTAATGTATTAAGAGCATTATTTACCCCAACTTTATTGTCCTGCAAATGTTGGACGACTCTTGTTCAAAACTCAAGTCCATTAATCGGTTCATGATATTCATTTTTTTTCTCACCCAAATACAATGACGATGCATTATTTGATTCCCTTTGGAAAACCAATGAAAGTACTTGCAAAGTTGATGACTTGGCAAATTGATTTAATAAAACACTTTACTTAATTTTGGTATAAAAGCAAAAGATAAAGAAATTATTGAATGAGCTGGCGTTATAGAAAATAAACGAGGACAAGTCGACTTATAGTACAATATTTATAGTAAATATTAAATTGCATGTGGGCTAGGCTTGGTAAGTAAACTGGTTTTGTTGCCTATAGAATAATAATAATAGCAGCACCAACAACAAACTCGCACAACAACTCATAAATATTCAAATTTAAGTATTATTTCTATTTATTTGTTATGGGTGTCTACTGAATATATTTTAAATACACTCGAAATGTGAGGGAGTATGGTGATTTACTAAGGAGATTCGAAAGAGATTTGAAAGAGATTTGAAAGAGATTTAAGGATTCAACGAAAATATCTCTATATGATAAGGAAACGCAAATTAATCTCTACTTAAGATAAAATTTACAATAATCTTGCTAGTAGAGTATTCAAATATTCGTTATTCGTTAAGTAAAATCGTATAGATATTTGCATTCCAATGTTGTTGGATTACGTGTACGTGTAAACAAATAGTAAAATCGTAAAAATGTTCTCGCTTTGCACAAATATTTATTTATATGATTTGTTTAGTATTATTATTGTTCTTTGTTTTGCGTTCATGTTCAGCACACACGCTGACACCACCCAACCAACTAGTTGTAGTCATAACAGAGAGGGTTCCAGACACTTTGCCACTTCACAAAACCTGGGAAATTTAAAAATACCAGACTGTTTAAGGGGTCTCTCTCTGTCTCTCTCTCTCTCTTTCGCTTTTTGCAATCTGCGCAATTTGCTAATAGGTTGTTCTAATCGCCTCGAGTGTACAAGTTTCGTCACGTTTGAGGGGAAAACTGATTGTTGTTGTTGTTATGCGATCTATTGACTTTCGTCTAGCCAATGCGATCGTTAAATCTATCAAATTATTGCATCTGGCTGTGGTTTAAATCCCGAAAACAACAACAACAACAACAATATGACCGTAGCCAATACGAAAAATAAAATTTAGCCAAAAGGAAAAATATTTGCATAAACATTTAGAATGCAAAATGTCAAAACCAAATATAAGTTAGGTTAGGTTCGGCTTATTTGTGTGGGAGGTTTCGGAGAGTTTATTTTAGGAGATTGAGGGTTTGTAAGATGGGTTAAGTATCTTATTGAAAATTATTTAAGTTTATGTAAAATTTATTGAATTGACGAATAATCAAAAACATTTCTCATTGGTTCTATATTTCTCAACATTTTAATTACCCAGTAGGTTACAAGGAACCCATTACATTTAGAACATTCCCTTGAGTTCTAGAGCATTTTCTTTAAATAACAAAAATATTTAATTTAAAATTAATTAGAGATAAAATTCGGCTTAAAATATTATCGATTTGGGTTACTAAAACCCTTGAGCGATTCTTACTAAGAAAAATATCCTTCAAGGATCCCAAAAGTATTACCAAAATATATCAGAAAATAGATAAATTTTGTTATCAAGAAACAAAATCAAGCTGTAACAATTTTAGCAAAAATCAATCTTGCCTTAAGCCGAGCAGAAAGATTTATTTTTGGTTTTTATTTGGATTTATCCAGGAATTAGAATTCGCTCATAAAATAAACTCGTCTTCTGTAAAATTCGTTAGATTTTTTTTTTTTCACTTTCGTCTGCCTTTTGCAATCTTTTTGTCAGTGTTTGAATTTGAATCAAAATGTTCAATTTAAAAAATAATCTTTGGCAAGGATCAGGGGGAAGGGATAGAAGGTTTACTTAACTGTAAGTAAGTTTTTATAACATCTTTATTAACTTTATTTTCCATACATGAATTCTTCTTTTAAAACTTGATTTTAAATATTTTTCTATCATTAAGAAATGTCTTTTAGTTTCTAATTTAAAGATTAAATATTGCATCAGCAACTTTGAAGTAAAAACACTTCTTAAATAAGAGTTAGCTTATGATAATTATTATATTAATAGACCCAGACACACACACACATACTTATAAAAGTTTCAAGCACACTTCGACTATTTTCAATTACAGACATAAGATAATAATTGAAGTACTCCTAGCAGCAGCAGCAGCAACTGCTGTTAGTAAAGTATCTGAGAACTACTTGATTTGTTGTGTGTGGCACTCAACGTGGCAGACACACATGCGCGTCATGTAACAGTCAGCCTGATAAGTATACATACAAACAGACAGACTCTTGACACATTATGTAAATACATATATGTAAATGTGTATATATGTATTTGGATGCCTGGCATTGTGTAAATACTATCTACACGCTTTCCATTCCAAGCCAAACTGACCATATCAATTGCAGCAAACTACAAATGTAACATGTGCCACCCTATCCCCGTCCCCTTTATAGTCCCCTCTTGCATGTATGTGTGCACACATGTAATTTAATTTACATTTATATATATGTATGTATGTGTGTATTCGTAGTATGTTGGATTATTATTATTTGTTGTCATATTGTTTGAGTGACGAGCGCTCGGCAGCAGAAAATTTCAATATTTAATTTAACAAGTTCTTCAATTAAATTATTAATGCAAATTGTTTGTTTCTTTCTGGAAAGAAGGGTTGTGTGGGAAGGAGTTACATGTATGCATGCATTTGTGGTCTGTGGCAGCGGAGGAGATGGAAGGCATGAAGAATGGAAAGAGTGAGGACAACATTTGAGTAACTTGTCATTGCATTTAATGCTAATGGGCAAACATGTAAATTTCAAAATTAATAAATGAAAATTAAACATCGAAATAACAGTAAAAATAACTAAGCAAGACTGCGAGATACCCTATAATATGCACAGATGAAAATTAAATATACACTAAATATACGAAGAAATCAAAAAACATAATAAAAAACAACAATATAATTTTCAGAAACATTAAAAAATTATACATACTTTGAAATATAAATAATATTGCCTATCGATAATTATCGATTTATGATATAGCATTGAAGGGCACTTACCAGGCTTTTTGTAAAAGAGCCTTTGTATAAGAGGCAATTATGCCAAGGTAAGGGTATCTCTATAGCCTTGCACTCCTCACTTAAGCTTACACATAAATTGCAATCAGTTTCTCGTTGAGCAACACAAACATTGCAAGTTGAATGCTCAATTTATTTGTAGGTCATTTTCATGTAATGCAAAATGTTGCTGCTGACAACAAAAACAAAAAAAAAGCAAACAAACTGAAATAAAAAGCTGCAAAAGCTGCTGCTGCAAAAAGCACAAAAAAAAAAATCAGCAGCCGCAGCAGCATCCAAGCAGTGCTGCCAGCGATGGCGGCAGAGCAGTTGGCAGCAGGAGAAGAGCAAGCAGTAGCGAATCATTAAAATTAACAGCGACAGCAGCAGCAGCAGAGAATGCGAATGCGACTGCGACTGCGACTGTTTCAAAGGCGTCGCTGTTTGTCTATGCAAAACAGTTATATAAGACAGATTTATGACAAACAACACCACGCACACATAACACAACACACACAAACACACACATACACTAAACACATCTCATTTTATCTCAGTGTGTTTTTTGTTTGAGGTTAAGAAGTTGACATTTTAAGGCGAGATTTAGCCTGACAGGCGACAATGGAAGCGATCTGTTTGGCTGCTGTTGTTGTTGTTATTTTTTTTTTTTTTATGTGCAGCTCCACCCACATGGCGGTTGGCGAGGGAGTTGGCTGCTCCAGGGTCAAACTGTACGTAAGACTGGGGCAGTTCAAGATTGCATTAGTTGATTCGAGGTTGTCAACGAACGAATAAGCAAAAAAAAAAACAAAATAACACTGCACATAAAATGTTGTTGTTTTCGAACAGAAAAACTCTCTGTTAGTTAAGAAGTTCTAGTTTGAATTGAATCATCATATTTTTCTAAATATAATAATATTGTTTAAAGTGTCACCAAGAAGGTTCCCTAAAAAGTTGTGTCTATAGATACTCTTTAAGCAATTAACTTAATTTCGATAATTAAGCCTTTTTCTATCAATTAAAAATTCACAGTAAATTAAACTTTTTCAAATTTATTCGAACCCTTTTTTCACACGAAATTAAACCGTATCCGGAACCCTTTACAGCTTATGAACAAGAACCAAAAAAACAACAGCAATTGCTTCGTTTTGCTTCCCCTATTATTTATCATTCTTTCTGTGGATGCCAATTTGCTAGCCAACATTGTATATATGTTTTTTAATCAGTTAAATCGCATTTCATGGCCCACTAAAATAATGTTTTTTTTTTCCATGAAAACTTTAAGACTTTTGTTTACAATATTTGCGCCAAACAGGTTAGACAGTTTGGAACAACTCGATTTGATTTATACTCTGTAAAAGTTTTTTTTAAACTCTTAATAGAAATACTCTATAAAAAACTAAGTTAAGGTATCCTTTTATTGACCTAGGTTAGGTTGGATGAACTGACCCTCCCAGGGAAGTGTCACAAGTAGGCCGGAGATGGTTGGGACTGTCTCGGTGTGAGCTTGACCTAGTCAACTTTTTGTTTTTTTGAAAAATTTAACCCTTTTTTGGACTTTTTTTTGTTAATCAAAAACTATTTTTAAATATGCCCCAAATACATTTTTATTATCTTGTTTTTCTTGCGCAATCATTTAAAAGAAAAAGAAATAAAGACCGTCCGTCTACTAGGTACGTCGGCCTTAAAGATAGGGTTGAACTTCTGTTTAGAGATCGACGTAAACTGATATCAGTTTGCTGACCAACAAACAAACAATAAAATAGAAAGAAATAGATAAAGTTTAAGGCTTATCAGCAGCCCAGCGAGTAAATTGGTCAAAACAGCTTTAGACTGTTAGACGACCTTGTTGTTTAGACATTTTACTTACAAAGTACTCAAGTTTGACCATGGTGTGTACAAAAGTTTTATTCGTTTCGCCAACTGAATTATTTTTACATGCACTTTACTGCAAAGCGAACACGCTAAAAATATCTAAAAACAGCTCGCTGAATCACTGATAACACGTGATAAAGTGCACGTACCCAAAAACAAAAACAAAAAAAAAACCAACTTAAACCAGAACCTGATATGTGAAAATATATATAAAAGTTGAGTGTAGACTAGATGACTTTCAGGCCTCAGGCCTCAGGCCTCGGTGCAAATATTTACCCATACAATTAACTTGGGCCAGACAAATGCATATTGTTCCAGTACTAATCTAATATGCCATGTGACTTTTGAGTGTAGTTCCTAACTTGGTCTACAGTCAGCTGGTATCAAAGGGGCGGCGGAGGGTGCCATAACAATATTGACTGTCTGCTGATAACTGAAAAAGATTGCTAATTACAATTTGCTACATTATTATCTCTGATTGAATTGTAAGTTTTCGAAAGGGGAAAATGGTCTGATATTTTTCTTATCAAATATGTACAATGTAAAAAGAAATGTTATTAAACCAAACGATTGGAATGGTTTTTTTTCTGTTGGGAGAAGGATTCTTTTATACCAAAGACCATATAATTATGTATTATTATAGATATTCTCTTTGTTAGTTATTACTATTATATTACAAGAGTTATTTTAAAGTTTTTATAGCCAGACATAGATTAAAAAACTTAGTTTTAAGTTGATTAAAGATTGGTTAGGATTTGATTAAAATCTTATGAAATCGCTTTGGTTCAAACCTCAAATTCAACTTCTCAACTCGGTTCAAAACAGGTTTCATTTAAGGCTTTCGGTTCAAGGATAAAAACGAGTTTATTTTCCTTAATCTGAACTTGTAAATCGCAACTTAAGGTTTTCTTAAATGTTAAAGGCTTTCTTATACTTCAATTTAAGCTCCGCTGCAATACCCTTTGGTTCGGTTCAGTTTACGGTTCGAGCCAATGTATTGTTCCTCAACTTCGACTTATCTGGTTTGGTTTTCGCTTAATTTAAGATTAATATTATTTGATTTAAGCTAAGGAATCATTGGAATTTGATTTCCTTTATGTTACAATCCATTGACTCCTTCTTTGAACAGGTTCGTGAACCATGTTTGGGACAAGTTCAGGTAAAAATAATTATTTCTTAATTGAAATAAAAATATAGTTGAAAGTGCTCTTAATCTAGTTATATCTATTATATATAATCTCTTACTCATCTGCTGACTAACTCTGAAAGTTCTACAAAAAACAGAAAAAAAAACTTTCTTCTAGCCAAGATCGGTTCGGCGTGACTCTTTAAGCTATAGATAGCTCAACAAGTATAGTACAAACACGTACTTCTTGTTGTATTGGTGTTTGTGTGTGTGTTTTCAGTTCTGTTTTGTATTTGAGTTGAGCTAGTAAATGTTTACCCCATGACTAATGCAGCGTTGCAAATGTTGGGCAAATGTTTATTTAAACAGCAAAATTCAATTCCAGTCCAAGTGGGCCGCATTTGCATTTCTCATCGAGTACATCAACTAAACAAACACACACACACAGAGTGTGTAGATATACTGTATGTATATAATGTCTAAGTATTACTTAATACCTTTGAAAACTGAACCATCGAAAACAACTTTCGATTACGAAATTTAGTCTTTAGTTGGGTCTTTACGGGGCCCCACTCAGAGAAACTACTAAAACTAGGGGGAGGGAGGGGGGTCTTACCACGCTTAGTGGAGTAATGATTAAGTGCAGAAATGAGTCAAAGGAAACCAACACGTTATGCATTTCCTTAAAGTAAACACAACTTTAAAATGCTCTGTAAAAAGTAAAAAGAAAAAACATTTAATTTTACAAAAAAAATTTTACTTTTTCATAAGTTAAAATGCAGAAATATTGTACAGGCATACCTGATCTTCAAAAAAATAGCTAAGGGTTAAATTCATTCGGCATGCCTTCTTTTCTTAGCCAAAGTCTAGGGTAACTTTTTAAAGCAACAAGGTTTTAAAAAAAAATATTTTTCAATTAAAAACAAATTTTTACTCACAAATTTAAATGCAATTATTTGCTTAATTCATAGCTGATTTTGGAAAAAATACCCAAAGATGCTGCAGCGACTTGTTAAACCCCATTTGGTAAGCCTAAAACTAGGGTATCTGCACGAAAAACAAAAAACAGCAAACTTAATGAGCTTTGCGAAATGTGTTTGCTTGCCCTTTCGATGGCTGTCAAGTACACAATAAACGCCAACAGGTTGAAGACTGACAATAAGAACAACAACAACAACAACAACTGCAACATCAACAACAACAACAACAACAAACATGACAGCAATAACAACTTTAACACTTAACACAGCTGAAATGAAAATTACTCAAAACAAAAAAAATTATAAATGCAACCGCAATAAAAATGATCATAATTATGTTCACCGAGTTGAATGTTAATGATAATTACAATTGGATGACTAATGCGCTGCGTTGGCCAAACAACTCGCATGGAACCAACATGGTAACATGACCAACAACAACAACAAAAACGACAGCGACAACGACAGACCATCAAAATAACACAACTTGAACGAATTTTAACATTGCGAAGTCATCGCTGCGGTTTCTAAAGTTGCCAACTAAATGAATGAATGACTGACTGACTGACTGACTGACTGATTGACTCACTGACTGAGGAGGAGAGTGGTTCTGTCCATGAATGATGGCTGCGTGGTTCGGTTCAGTGGTTTAGCATAATAATATGTTGATGCGGCATTGCGCGGGTCAAAGTCATAAAAGTAACAAATGAGAAAAGTTTCTTGTTTCGAAAACAATAAGTTTAAATATTGATTTTATGGGTTAATCGAATTGTTTAAGATGTTTAAAGTTGTTGTTTTTCATACACAGAAAGCACATTTATTTTATTGAAAATTGAAAAAGCTTAAATAAAGTAATATAATTTTAATGATTTTTATTTATTATTTTTTAATTCGACATTCGATTGTGATATCAAACATTTACTTATAAGCCGCACATTGATTAATGGTTCCCTTGATGATTGATAAATATTTTGTAAACAAGAAAAAAAATTAAAAAAAAATAAAAAAAATAACAAATAAACACGAGCTGAAACTTATCGTAGAACATGCTTATAAGGAAAAAAAAACATGCTTGTATTTGTTTATTATTTTAATAATTTGTTTTGGTTTTTTATGTCAACAAATTCATCATTCTAGATATGGCATATCTTTAATGTTAACATTAAACAATTTGTTGTTTTTATTAGTTTTTGGATAATTTAAAGTGAGATATATTTTAGTAGCTATAAAGTTTTTTGTTGTTGTTATTTTTCAACATTTTATTTTGTTCAAGTTTTAAGGAAACTTTTTTGAATTGAAACTGACTCAAACGATTAACAAAGGATTCATAATTGTTAAGGAAAACATATCAGACGTTTATTTATTTTAAAAGTTGACTGAAGATGATAAAGTTTTTGCTTTGAATACAACTTTGTTACTCAAAGAAACTAAATGAACGAATTGATTGATTCGAAAGGGTGAAATACTCAAACTGAACTTATTCCTTTGAACTACAAAAAAACATTTAATTTGAGTTTTCTACTTGCTTTATATGTTTTTTAACTTTTAAATACTTTTTCCAAAGAATATTTAATATCAAATTATTTATCAAACTAAGTTCTACAAAGCCCGTTAATATTATTCAACACAAAAATGCTTAAATTTAATCAAAAGCTCAAACTAACTTCTTTTTTTTTATTATACAAATGTTTATAGAAATACGAAAATATAAAATAAATATTTTTATTTTTGTAGTAAAATGTTGAATTTACACTCTTTAAATTTTTACTTTATCTAGTTAAGACTAGCGTAACCTCAAACCAATATCAAAATCTGGATGCTTACGTTAAGTTCATATAACGATATACATATATCTTTTAGTGTGAATCGTCTTATGTATCTTGAAGATACTTTTGTAAATGCGGCGGTTTATTTAATTTGCCTCTCCCACACCCAACCCATCCCCACCCTCAACCCCCTTGCTGCTTATCGTAGACTGCAGATGGGCCCAAGTTAGTGGTTGCGGGGGGTGTGGCTGTAGCTGTGCCTCGAGATAAACAGCCATTTAAAACAAAACAAAAATTTGCATTTTTATTGCGGTTCACTTGTACAATAATTGCCCGACCGCAGCAGCAGCAGCCGTTACATTTCATATCTATAAGATACATTTTATCCAATTTACCAACTGGCCGCCAAGTGGATTATCTACTATCTTTTTTTTTGTGTATTATCAAGTCCGGCTGTCTTCATCTACATCTTCTTCTTCTTCTTCTTCATATTCCTTGACATTTGCTGTTGCTTTCATATTGTCCTTGTCTTCTTCAACTTTTTCTTCACTTTGTTCCTTATTTGCTCCTTATCTTTGTTGTTGTTGTTGTATTTTTTGCTACACTTGTTTTCTGGTTTTATCTTTTGTTTCTATGCTCAAAATTTTGCACATGTGGCTATTTGCTGCTATTGTTGTTGTTGCTGCTGCTGCTGCTGCTGCTGTGACCTGCAGTTGTAGAAGAGTAAGAAACAGCAAGAGTGTGAGCGCGGGAGCGGGAACGGTAGCGCTCTTAGGCTTGTGTGTAAGTGAGATAGCGACAGAGAAGAGCTGGCAAATGACTCACAATTGGTTTTGCAGTCGTTTTCTTTTATTTTTGTTTCTTTTTTTTTTTATTGCTGTTGTTGTTTTAAGTGTTTCATTGTTGTTGTTGATGTTGTTGGTGCTGCGACTTATGAAACCTTCGCTGTTCATTAGTGTTGCTGGTGTTGTTGTTGCTGCTTCTTTTGTTATTGCAATGAAAAGTTGTCGTCGCATTGTTGCTAGGCCAGGTACAAACATAAATACATTTTGTATGTATGTATGTGCGCGTGTATGTGTATGTGTGTGTGCACATATCATTCACATTGTGAAAACCTTGGTACGCTACAATTACTGTTGACTTTGTTGTTACTGTTTGCTGCTGCTGTTGTTGTTGCTGTTGTTGTTGGTGTTGTTCTCTTCGGCCAGTTCGCATTTCCGCTTTCCTGCCTCGCAACAGTCGTCATTGTTTTCACAGCCACAGCACCGTTGGCAACAACAACAACAAACATACAGAGTATACACTGTGAGAAATGCTAGGCTTGACAAAAACTAGGCGACAACTGAATTGTGTGAAAACGAATGTAAAGCCTTTTATTTATTAAAGTTATTGTAAATTAAAGGATAAAGCTGCTTTTAGAGTTTCAAGTCAAATATTGACAAAGCTTTTATGGCTTGAGGCAAAGCTTTGAAGATTTCCTTTGACTAAAGTCAAAATTGACTTGCTAAAGTTTAATGATAATTAAAAGGTGCTTTCAATTATGATTTCAAAAAGCTTTTAAGGCTTGCAGCAAAGCTTCAAGGATTTCTTTTAGCAACAAAGTTTTTGATTATTAAAATATTAATTATATAACAATAATCATACGATAAAAAATAGTTCAATTTAGAATAGTAACTTTATTCTCCACACATCAAATTTTATTTAAGTACACAATAATTTTGCTCTGTGTATTTTGCCCAACAATAGCAAATAATAAGTACAAACCCGCTTATCAGTTTTCGAAACAAGCAAATCTAAGCGTTTGAGTCAGAGAGACATAAAAAAATAATAAAAGATACGACAAGTTGACAAAACACACAGAACAAATACAAGTACACACAAAAGTACATACAATTGTATCTGTCAGATACATACGCTAATGTAACCTCATGAGAAAAAAAAAAAACACCTTCGTTAAGGATTGTCTGTACGACTTAGAAAATTAACTACTTATAGAATTAGAAAGAAAATGTAAGAGGAGAAAGAAATAGATAGAAAGAGATAGACTTACTTGTGTCCATATCAAGATCGTACAATAGATCTGTTGTGGTTGCCACCAAAACAAAGAACCGGGCCAACAAAAGGTCCACAGCCAAAAGGATCTCGCTTGAAGGTCAGAGAAACGAAGAAAATGCGTTAAATTATCGCCAGAGACAAATTGATGTCTAGACGAAGGGAAACTTATGATTTATTTCCGGAAAACAAAGGTCAAGGCTTCTACATGTGTAAAACTAGTAATTGAGCATAGAGGGGACAAACTCGGGATACTTTTTCCCATAAAAAAAATGGGTGTGTGACAGGATTTCTCAAATGATTTAAGGGAAAGCAACTCAATAAATCATAAAAATTTTCTATGAAAAAAGTTTTAGCTGTTGAATTTTGAGCTCAAATTAAGAAATAGGAATTTTGATAAATTTTATTGAAAGAAATTTGTATATCTTCCTTTTTGTTTTTTTGTTTAGCATAAATACATTTTTCCTATGTTTTTTCTTGCTGTGCATTGCGTTGTCTGCTTAACATTTTGTTTACCGTTACATCTCATATCAGAGCAGCCGAAGAAGAAGAGAAAGTACTTATGTACTTGCTGAAAGTGTTTGCTCTTAAGCAAAAGATGTTTGCTTTCAAAGAGAGCTGATAATAGATTCATATTCACACATTTCGTACAAAACGTTGATAAGATTGAGACACGGCGGCTCAGGCAAAAACGTTTCGAGCAAATATAACTGAGACCTGTTCAAAAGTATTTCACAAGGATAAACAAGATACATATTCTGATTATTTATTCTTGCAAATCGCAAAAGTCTTCCGGCATTTTTAACGGCACGTGCCCAAATAACAAACTCAAAAAACATGCAAAAAGACCACAAGAAAAAAAAAAAAAAATTAAGAGAGGTGTTGGAAATAAGCTAATAAATGGAGCTAATGGCAAATAATAAAAAACAACCGAAATATATTTTGCAATTTTTATTTGTTCTGTGCTTAATGATGGAAACTCCGCATATAGAATACGAAAAAAATAAAAATTATTGTTGACATATATGACAAACCCAACTTTTTATTTAAAAACTGTCAAAACAATGGTTAAATAATATTGCAAATATTGTCATCATATGGGCAAATACCAGACAGATGTTTTTTTTTTAAAGGTACAACAACTTTATACAGGTGCCAAACAGATGAGATACAAAAACAAAAAACAAAATTCAAGGAAAAATAGGCCAACAAATAAAATATAGAAAATGTCAAAAATAAAATATGTACAAATATTTTTCTTGGAACGCGAACGAAACGTGTTTCAAAAAGAAAAATATAACAATATCAACAACAAAACTATACTAAAAAGCTTTAAGTATTTACATATACATATTTATAATAAAAAAAGCAATAAATTACGAAATCAAGGAAATTATCAGCGTCAAGCGCGTCAGCAAAAAACTAAATAAAAAGCAAAACATATGGAAGTGGCGCTAGCTGAACAACAAACAACAACAAATTAAAGTTCTACAAAAAAAAAAATATATATTTCAAACAATAAAACGAAAAACGTAACGAATCGAAACGTTGCATTCAAAAAGAATCTAATTTTGAATTTTCATGACGAGAATTTTTATTACAATATTTGTACAACGCTTAATGGAACGCACGAAAGATTTGTTAATTAATACAATATAATAATAATAATAATAATAATATTAATTATATGTAAGAGTAATCAGCATTTTATATAGTAGACAGGAACCTTATCAACTGCCACAGATAATCGTTGATGAATTATTGTCATCGTCAAGCGGAACGCGATTAGAAAGTGCCATGATTTGTAATAAAATTACTAGAAATTCTTGTTAAGAGAAGTGCATAAATAATATATTAAAGAATTGTATAAATAATGAGATTTTTTTACAAATAAATATCATTCCTATTTTGATGATATTTATTTGTTAAAAAAAGGGGATCACAATTTATTTAATGATATCATAAAATTTATTTAATTTAACTTCAAAAATGCTGGGAATAAAAATAATACTTTTTTTTAATGAAAATCAAGCCAAATAAAACTTAATGAAAATCAATTTAATATTTACATCTAAGAACAGAATTATCACTTAAAAATCTTAAAGAAATATTTCAAAAATAATAATCTAGAAAATTATTTTTTCTAAAAAATCTTAGGTCAGCTAAGAAGATAGAAACCTAAGAACTAATTTTATATTTAAGAATCAATCATATGAAAAAAAAAATTTCAAATATGAACACAATTTTTATAGTTTAAAGTGCAAGTTTACAAAAAAGTTTCTAGCTAATCCCAGTTTTTTTTTTTTTAGCAACAAAATATATTTTTATTTGATTGAAAATCTTAATGCAAACGATTTTGTATCCAAATATTTTCAAAATATATTTAAATTTGGAACTTGTTTTGGAATTTTGTCTTTATAAAAACATTTTCAAAGGATTTTATAGCATTATATATTCATTTTTAGTTTTTAAACTTTACTTAAACTTAGTTATGGTTTTGATTTTAGTTGAAGATGCAGTTGCGCTGTTGTCGCTCTTCCTGGTCAAGTTCATAGCCTTTCTTAGCCTTAACTGAAAACCGGGCCTAGCTAGCAAAAGGAAAGAAAGAAAGAAACAAAAAAAAAACATTGACAAACTGGTTGTGCCTCCAAGTGTGTGTGTGTGTGTGCTTGCCACTGCAGATCGTTCGCTGCGATTTAAGCTGCAGTTCGAGTTGGTGGCGCTGTTGCCGCACTTCACTTGGCTGCTAAAAGAAAGCTGCTGCAACAAGCACCCGCTATAAACTGCAACGCCCCAAACCCCTGCCCCCCATCCCAGTTGCCACCGATAAAATAGAAAGCCGTTTTGTTTTAATTTTTTCCACAATTATTTTCCGCTAGCGCAGGAAAAATTATATGCTTTATTTTTTGTAATTTTTTTTTGTTTTTGCCTTTGTTTTTGCTTTTCTTTTGTATGTGTTTTGTTTGTTTTGCCACAAAAAGTTTGTTTTTTGTTGTTGTTTTGGTTACAAATTTCTCACAATTATTTGTTTAAATTTACGCAATAAAAAAACTTAACATTAAATACAATATGTGGTTTTTGTTGTTTTTTTGTAATAATTAATAAAAAATAGAATTAATACATGATTTTTCTTGTCGTTTATCGTTTTTTGTTTTTTTTTTTTGTGGGTGTATGTGTGTGTGTGTGTGTGTGTGTTTTGTAATAAATAGTTTTCGATTTTAGAGATAAAGATACTTCAAACTGGTATAGATACTTGTTTTTTTTTTAAATGTGTATGGATCTGTGTGTGTGTGTGTGTGTGAGTGAGTGAGTATGAGAACATTAAGTTTTCTTTGTTACGTTAATTTTAATTATTAAAAATTATATCGCATTGCATTTTAGTTTGCTTTTTATTATTATTTGTTATCATTTTTGTTTGCTGCTACATTTTAGGCTTCTAATGATTAAATTTTTTTTGTTTTTTATCGCAATTGGAGTTTTACACAGACAAAAAAAAAAAAATTTTACAAATTTTTACGCTTTCACATTTACTGAGATATTCTTTTGCCTTAACATTTAAGCAATATTATTATGATTTTTTTTTTTAAGGTTTTTTGTTTTTTTATTTTGTAATTTTAAAGATGTTTATGTTTGTGGTTTTTTACGCGCTATACATTTAATAATATATAAAAATTTGTTAAAATCCTAAAATTTGTTGGTTTTAATTAAGATTAATAAATAATTTAAAAAATTTTTAATGCAGTCAAGCTGCGTCTAACTAAAATTGGATCATTTTTGTTTATTTGTTTTTTTGTCCACTTCTACACTTATTACACACTCATTATATGATGATCATATATGTATATATATCATCCTTAAGAGTTTACAGCTCTTGCTTTTTTTTTTTATATATCAGATGCTTCTCATTAAACGTACATATAATATGTTAAATTTTAAATTTATCAAGATCAAGTTTTTTTGTTTGTTTGTTTTTGTTTATTCCTATATAATAGCATACAATTAAAAAATCTGTTCACATTTAATTTTTTATGTGTGTATATGTGTGGGTGTGGTAGTGTGTGTTCGTGTGTATGTGTTTTTTGTGTGTGGTTGTATGTATGTATATATTTTATCAACGTTTTTTGCCATGGCCGCACTTGCGAGCGAGCGCATGCAAAAAACTCTTAGCATCTTAAACAGTATCACATATTCATGAGTTGTCGACTGAGCGACCCTTGCAGAGCGGCCCAGCAGCAGCCCAGCGAGAGAGAGAGAGAGCGCCACACTCACACGAATAGTGTGAGCTAGTGAGCGCAAATCCTGCCGCTGCTGCTGCTGATAGCTTGCGGATCGCCGTCTTTGAATTTCATGTTTTTATTTAATTCAATTTGTTTTTTTTTCTTTATAATAATGATTTTTTGTTTTGCTTTGTATTTGCTTTTTGAAAAGGAGAAACAACTTAAAACACTAGTTATTTGTTTTTGTTTTTCGTTTTTTTTTTTTTTGTATGTTTATCGCTGCTTACTTTTTGTTTTTGATAGCATCTACTACGCATCTAAGTAAAATGGTGGTGAGAGTCACAATTACATAAAAAAAAAACATTGAATTGAATCCCAAAAAGAGTTGTGCGTGAGCGAGCAAACTCCTTTTAGTTATACATATTTAATTATATATATATATATATATTAGTATGAGTGTGTGTGATTTTTAAATGTGTGTGTGTGTGTGTGTGTGTATTTGTGTAGGTGGGGTGGCTTCGAATACTTGCTTCGTCGTCGCGTTGCGCTCGCAACTAACTACTGCTCTCGACATCACAGGGGGTGTTGGGCGGTGTTAAACGCGCGCTCTCATTTATATTTAAATGTAAATATATATATATATATGTATTTCGCACTCGCTGGGCTCCGTCTGTCTCTCTCTCTCTCGCTTTCGAACTCCCTCTCAATTTACATTGAGGGCGTAGCAATTGCCTGGCTATGGCTAGAGCTTGAGCCGAAACTGTAGCTCCGACGATCACCCAAGCCATCGGCAGAGTAAAGCTTATGCTTCGTTATGGTATACTCGGGACTGATGGTAATCGTGCGTGCCAAACTCTTCATGAACTGCGGCAGCAGCGCTGCCCAGCCACGGTGATCCTGACGCAGTGTTAAATATACTTCGAAAGTGGAAACAGTGTCGGGATCAACTTTGAGCGAGGCAATGCGTCGGGAGTTTTGGGGCTCATCCTCGAACTCAATGTAAATGGTGCAGCCACGAATGCCGCATGGCTCCTTCTCCGATACACGGATAATGTCCGCAGCAATGCTGGGAGTGAGATCACAGGGTAGCGACACTTCGGTGCATGTCAAATGGCGCGCCTTCGCCTCTCGCAACTTGTCCAGCAATTGCTGCGAAAGCTCGTTCACAAACGAAGCATCGAGATCGTATAGCGAAGCAGCCAGCTTCCTCTCTTCGTCCTGTCCATTGTATGAGCTGCTGCTGCTGCTTCGGCTACTGCTGCTGCTACTGCTGCTGCTGGCGATCGCATAACGGCTGTTGTTGCTGTTGCTTGATTTGGTTTTCTTGCTAATGCTGCTGCTGCTGCTCATCGGCTGCTTGTGCTTAATACTGTGGTGAGTGTTATTCTGGCGGCTATTGCTGCGTGCTGCGCTGCTAACGGCGCTGCTTGTTGCGACGGCGACGGCGACCTTCTTGGCCGCAACGGCGGACGTGGGCGGTGTCAATGTGCTGGTCCAATCTAAAAGTGGCGCAAATGAAAAAAGAAACAAAACAAAAAACTTTTGATAAGTACAAGAAGAATATCAATAAAACAACAACAACACACACACACCATTGAGCGACTATGTTGAGTGATAGGAAAATGAAAACAAAAACAACACTAACGTTGCTTTTGCTTGTTGTTCAATGTTCATTCACACACGCACACTCATGCAAAGGCAAAGGCAAAAGAAAAAAAAAAAACGGCCGCTTGGCAACAAGCAGCGAACGAGACATAAGCGGAAACAGTCGGTGCGCGAAAGAGAAAGAAAGAGCGAGCAAGTGAGAGAGCCCTGCGCTCAGCAACAAGCAACAAGAAATTAAAACAATCAAATCGAAAAAAAAGTAAAATACAATAATATATTTTTTTTTTGCTACATTTTGCTTATTTTTTGTTTCGTATAAATATGTTGATTTATTTTCTTTCTTCTTTTTTGTTTGTTGCGTACGTGACTTTGTAGCAGCTGTTGTTGTTGTTGTTGCCATTGCAATTTATTCAATTTACATGTGTAAATTGATTTTTTTTAATGCATATTTTTACTGAACCAAACTTGTTTTAAATAAAAAGTCTGATGAAATCTATAAAGCAAATTGCAAAGTTTAAAAAATGTTAATTTGCTCTATAGTTGAATTTAGTTTTGAATATTGGCGTATTTTAGTTTTCGTAAACAACTCAAATTCGCTCTTCACAAAAATATTTCTAATGGAAATTTTTTTTTTTTTTTACAAAATTGATTTTGATGAAAACTTACCTCGAACTTTGTTGGATCCCAGGACACCACCATAATTTGATTGCACAGCGAGTACTTCCATTTTCATTAGAATTTTAGTTTTTGGGAAAATGTTCTCGTTTCTCTTGGTATTCTCGCTTTTCTTTTCGCTTCGTTTATTTTGTATCACTTGAAACGTTTTTCTTTTACGAATTAATTAATAGAGTTTCTTCTTTATGTTGTTGTTGTTTATTTATTAATTATTTATCACAATTTGCTGGTTGTTGTTGTTGTTTATATATTAAATTATGCTGCTGATTGCTTTGAAATAGTTTTATCTTCTTGTTGAATTTAAATTTACTTGATTTTTGTTGTTGTTTTGTAGTTTGAAATCACAGCACTTTTGTTGTTAATTGGTTGGTTGGTTTTTTGTTTGTTGTAGTTTTATCACTTAAATGGCGTTGGTCCGTTGCATTTGTTTGATGGCAATCATTTGATTTAATAATTTTCATAAAATTATTGAAAATTTATTTTATTTTTTTTTTTAACAGTTACAAGTACATTTTAGATGTGTTTTTGTTTTGTGTGCCTTGTAGTTTTAATACATAGAATTCTTCGTGAAACAAATATTGTTTTATAAATTTGTGTGTATTTTGTCCAACAGTAGAAAATTTTAAAATACACGCAAATTTTGTTGCTGATGCGCTTTCTTTTTCTAGCTGCTTTGCCGTTTCTTACTTTTCTATGTGTGTTTATCTCAGCAGTGTTTCGAAGCTACTATGAAGCAAACCGCTCAGCACCGGCTATTTATAGGCCGGCTCGTTTGCGGCTTCGCTCATTTCCCCATACGATGGATGGTTGGATTGTTGGTGGTGGTAGTTGTAGTGGTGGTGTTGTGTGCTCTGCTCGTTTGAGAGGGCGCTCACAGCAACGACAACGGCAACGCCAACAACAACAGCTGTATATGTTTGCTGAGCAATTAGCGGTTGTGCTCTCCGCAAAGAGACCGCTATATGAACGTATGTACTCAAAATATATATATACGCCGACCATATGAGCGTAAGTGCCTGTATGTGTGTGTGAGTGTGTGTGTGTGAATGTGGGTGCTGTAATTGTAGTTGTTGATGTGTTGCTGTGCGACTGCAGCAGGTAGAAAGAAGTACATACAGAGGGCAAAAACGGCTGATGTAAGTTGGCTTCTTTTTACAGCGCCGTTCGCTGTCAATCTCTCTCTTTCTCTTTCTCGGTCGCTCTGTCTCGCAGTATCTTCACTCATCAGCTGTTTCACTCAACGCTCTTTTTTGGGTTATTTGGCTCGACTGACTCGCTCATGCGCACCTACAACCGGGTTCCCGGCATTGTCGCTGTTTCTGTTGCTCACTGTGCCTATGCGCGTACATGTATGTGTTATTGTGTGTGTGAGCTCGATGCATACGTGACTTTTGTGCCGGTTTGAGCATGTTTCGGCTGCTGCTGCTGTCGGCGCAGGCAGAGCATAGACAGGCCAAAAAGGATGATGGAAATGTTCTCGCGCGCTCTCGTTCTCTCTCTCTCGCAAGGAGGCAGCGCACGCATGCACACACACCGACTGAACGACCGACCGACCACTTCACACCCTCCCGTCGTGCACAACATTTCGTTCCACATTACGGCCGCTGCCCGCAGCAACTGCGCTGCTGCTGATGTTGCCAGTTGCCAGTTGCTGTTGTTGTTGTTGCCCCCGGAGAACGCACCATGTCAAAATTGAAATTTTCCACTGCAGTTTCGCAGCACTCGAAACGAAAATCGAAGCCCAGTGGCCAAATGTGTGTGCTGCTGCCTTGCTGCCTGGCTCCGGGATTGCGGATTGAGGATTGCAGAGCTCTTAGCTCGCCTCCCCCCCTCTTGTTGTCCCTCTCCTGTTTGCTTACCATTTGTGGCTAATGGGCATATCAAGTTGCAAGTTGCTAGTTGCACGTAGCACGTTGCAAGCAGCAGCAGCAGCAGCAGCGGCAGCCCAAGAGCCAAGAGCTGTTGCCATGCCGCCTAATTTCACAACAATTACCCGCGAGATTCAGCTGACGAACAAAAAACAAAAAAAAAAACATACAAAACGCAAAAAAACTTTGCTTCAAAAATTATACAAAAATCAAATGTTTTTTTTAGCTGAAAGTTAATAGTTAAGAGTAAATTTTTAAAGCACAATTGAAAATAAATTTTTAATTGATTTTTATGTAAAGAACTTAACTAGTTTATTTTTGACACATTTTTTGGAAATTAAACAAATTATTTTTTAATTAAAAACTTTTTCTAGTTGAATGTTTTTTATGCATTATAAAAAGCGTAGCATAGTTAAATATTCGTTTATTGTTATTTTTGAATTTAAAAAAATTATGAAATAAATTGAGAAAAAATTCATTTATCGTAAAAAAGATGCAACAAAATTTTAAGTTGAAATTAATGTTATATTAGTATTATTTTGACAGAATCTAAAATGTTTTTAAACAAGGAAAGAATGAAAACGCACAAAAAATAAGACAGTAAGAAAGTTTTAACAAATATTTAAGATTGCTGAACGATTTCATCATTTATGAAATTAAAATTCTAAGCGAATTTTCGATTTTATTTTTCTTTTAAGTCGAGTAAAATCAGTAAAATCAGTTATAAAAAATTCATAGAGACTTGAGACATTTATTCTTAGTACTTTAATAATAAATATTTAATAATATAATATCATAAATATTGCATAAAAATATTGCCAATAAATGTACATAAATATTGAATTCTTGGCATTTGAAGAAACTAAAAACAAACAAAATTCTATTCATATAAACCTTAAAGCTAAACAAAAAGTTTTCTATGTAAAACTAGAAAATGTTTCAAGCTTGATTTTATTTCGATTAATACGAAATATATATATGTACATATACATATATTTATTGTATTCAGGGCTCAGCTCGCTTAGCTAGATTGGCGGCATATTTTAGGAATTTCATCAGCATTTGAAAGATTTATTTTATCCTCTTATCCTTCGTTTATTTCTTTACTTTTTCTTTTATGTGCGGCCTGTTGGAATAATTTTATATATTCATATCATGATTTTTTTTCCTTCTTCTGTGTCATTTCATTTCAATTGAATGCATCTTCGGGATTATGTTGTTGTTGTTGTTGTTGTTGTTTTTCGGTGCAAGTAGATTGAAAAGGAAAGACTGAAATGTATCTGAACCTGTTTGCTTAGCGATGTGTGTTCGTGTGCGTGTGCGTGTGTGTGTGTGAGTGAGTGTATCCAGCATATTTCATGCTGAAATGAAACTCTTCAAAGTGTATGTTCTTTGTATCTTTTGCTGTCAGATACATTAGCTAATGTGTTGAGATACATTTGAAACGAGCAAATAAATCAAACTAAATTGTTTGCAATCTATGCAAATGTGACACAGCAGATTTTGCTACCGATTATATATACTCTATATATATATAGAAATCAAAGTACAAACTCAAAACTGATTAAATTTTTAAAAACTCACGCCCTTTTAAAAACTAAAAGTAAAAACAAATTGAAAACTGATAAGAATTTATATTGCTAAACGAAAAACACCGCAAAATTAACCAGAATTAAATTGAGTTGAGGTGGAAATCGAAAAGAAAATTTTCTCAGAAATAGAAAAATAAACAAAGCACATGCTTTCGCCGAATTTTATAATTATTTTCGTTTATAAAAACATAAATATGCTAATACATATATATCTCTGAATAGTATTTAAGATTGTTCTTGAAAAAGATTTTCATATTTGCAAATGGATAGTAATCGAATATATTTTCCAGATAAGCAAAGTAACAATTGAAAGCCATTGATTCATAATACTAAGATAATAATAAATTGTAGCTGACGTGTTTACTACGCACACACACACACACATACGCATCCATAGATAAGGCCATAACCGTTAAGCGATAAGCAAAACAAAATGCGAAAACCAATTTCACACTCAGCAAAACGATACGACTGGCGCCATCTAGCGCATTAAAGTTTCCCTACCCATTGACATGAGCAACAACAACCGCAAGAGAATGCTTCAAAATTACATTTAATCATAATCTATCGCAACTTACAAATACGTGCACCAAAGAAAAAGTATCTGAAAGATGCATAATTGATTTACGCTCAATATGCAAAGCACTTGGACAAAACTTCTTTCACACAATTTTTTTGCTTTAAAGTTTTACGATTTGAATTTGTTGACCAGTAGCGTCAACAACGAGTTGGTGGGGTGGGGGGGGAGATTTGTGAGTTGCCATTATTAGCATAAATAAATATGCATTTCTTTTACTGTTGTGTAGCTGCAAAAACATTTTCAAAATTCGTTTCTTATACCAAAAACTGCTACAAAATAATTCTTTGAGCTATTTAGAGATTTTTCTCATATGCTCAGTTATTACTTTGAGTGTGATTTTGTTTTCGCTCTTCACTCTCCAACACTCAAGAGCAACAAATGTTAATTCATGCTCTTAAAATGCTCTTTGAGCGTAGCGTACTCTTTATTCTAATTTGAATTCACAGCTGGACTGAATTGAGCATTCAATTTGAGCTCAGAGCGCACAGCTGATGCGACTCAACTTTTGAGCCGCTACTTTTGCTCTCTGTGCTCTTCTGTGCGTGCAGCTGTTTCGCTCATCATCTGTTTTTCTGGCGCACAGCAGGTACTCCCTCCCTCCCCCACACCGAACTCTCTGACAAACACTCACACACATATGCATGAGAGTATATGCACATTCGCTGTATACAAAGTCAGCCGTTCAACGTTTTTATGGGCGCTGCAGCTCTGCCGGCGTCGCTGCTGCTGCTCCATCGGCAGTCCGTATCTTGATTTTCCAACTCGTTTCGCGCAGTCAACGCGCCCCCCAAAAGACACACACACACATAAGTACGCACGCAAGTAATATATGTATGCATGTAATTTGCTTAAGGTTTTGTTGCTGCTGCTGCTGGTGCTGCCGCCGCCGCCGCTACTGCCACTGCGGCTGTGTTCGTTGTTGTTGCTGCTGCTTTTCCAATTGCTTGCAGCCCTGTTGCCGGTTTTCACTTACTTTGCGAGCTGAACCGCCTGCAAACCAGTTCCGCAGCGGCAACGTTGCACTCATCTGTTTTTCAACATACATATGTATGTATGTATGTACATACATCTTTATATGTATCTATGTTTAGATGTTGTGCTTGAATGTGTTCGTGTATGTTTGCTGCTGCTGCTGCGGCTGTTGTTGTTGATGTTTGCTTGTTTTCTTTTTCTTTTTCGCTCGCTTATTTATTTATTTATACTATTTTTTTTTTTGTGCTATGTCTTTGCTGGCACAACCAAAGAGAGCCAAAAAGCCGCCTTTCGAGTGGAACCCGGCCGGTCGCAGTCAGCGTCGCTGTCGCCGTTGCTGTCGCTGCCAAAGTTTTAAAGCTTGTCTTATTGTCGTTGTTACTGCTGTTTCGTTTCGTTTCTTTGCTTTTGCTTATGGGCAATCATCTGTTTTATTTTGCACACACACACACACACACACACACACACACGCACTCACACAAGCACGAGAGCGACTTGCATGTGCATTTACATACATATCTATTTGTATAGATACAAAGATACATTTCATTGTATCTTTTGCTAGTGTTGCATTTGCCGTCAGCTTTAGTTCATTTTCTGCTTGGCAACGGGTTTATTTCTAGTATAGGTTGCTTTATATTATTTTGACTAGTTTTACATGAAATTGGAGAAAACGTATCAATGATGAAATTACTGGACATATGTATGTATGTATGTATGTATGTATGTATTTGCATTTGCAGCCTCTCTTTGTCTTGATCGCTCTTTTTATGTTCTCTCTTTCTCTCTCTCGGTTGTGCTAAAAGGAAGCTAGATAAGTACCATCAGAATGCAAATGCATTCAAGATTTAAGATTGTCAAACAGGTGAAATTTCTCTACTCCATTAAATACTAACAATTAAGCATCTTAAATCAACATTTTTTTATTGCAATTTATTATTAAAGCGTTTTTGTTGTCTTTTAGGTTGCATATCGTATACATAGATTTGCAATGAGAAACGAACATAAAATCGAAAAAATTCTCAGCTAGAGTTTTATTTTCGGTAAGGGCGTAAAAATGGCCCACAGCAACTTGATGCTCGTAAAAATAGTGTGTCATCCCCAGTTTGTCATTCGCAGTTTCACACATATACACACACACACACACACGCGCAGACACAGACACAACTTCCTTTCCAATAAAAGGCAATTTATCAATTTAACACTCAACTCCCAGGCGCAACTTTTTTGCCGTCTCCTCATCATCCCCCATCCATCCGTCTCCTGCTGCTTTTTCTTGCTCTTGTATCTTGTTGAATCTTCTTCTATTTCGAAACGCTAATCACCCTTAAAATTGCGTGTGCGCTAGCCGAAACGAAGGTCATGAATGTTTGTTTGTTGCTTGTTGTTGTTGTTGCTGTTCGTTTTTTTTCTTCAACTGAGCAACAACTGATTCTTGATTCTTTGATTCTCGAACCTGACTATTTGACTTCTTGGTTGGGGGTCTAGGGCTTGGGGATGGCTGTGCCGGTTGTGGGTTGTGCATGAAACTAAAAATAAGTATAGAGTTTTCAAAGAGTTGGAAAAATTGCAAGAATGTTCTAGTTTAAGAATTAATTTCGATGCTTTTCCCTCTCTTAGTTTTACTTGGGTTTATTTATTCTATTCCCTCATCATACTTACACAGTTGAAACAAAACTCTGAACTACCCCAAAAAAACAAAAAAGCAAATAAAAAAAAACAAACAATGACCTAAAAGTATCTTTAAACCTACAGACAATCGCTATTTACTATTGTCTGTACTCGATTCTCGTCTTAATTTATGCAAACCATTTTTGTGTCGGAGACAAATACACAACGAAAAACAAGTAAGAAGGCTCTAGTCGGGATAGCCCGACCAGAAGATACCCTGAACCCAGTTGCAGTCCTTGCGTCCTCAAAGTATGCTTCAAATAATGATCACTTTAAACAAAACTCATAACTGACTTAACTTATATCTGGTGCTTCTTAACCGATTTGGACGAAATTATGAGAAAAGGTCTATCGTTACCCATTAGACCAACCCCCATTTATACATTTTCCAAATTCGTTATTTTTTTGTTATCGATTCCATGTCTATATCGAAAACCAGAGTAGTTATCGATAATTTGAAGCAAACTTGTTCTGCTTATGGTATAGGAGAACTTATATTCAAAATCTGAAGTCTCTAGCTCTTGTAGTCTCTGAGATCTAAGCGTTCATACAGACGGACAGACGGACAGACAGACAGACGGACAGACGGACGGACAGATGGACGGACAGACGGACATGGCCATAACGACTCGGCTATTGATACTGATCAAGAATATATATACTTTATGGGGTCGGAGATGCTTCCTTCTGCCTGTTACATACTTTTGCACAAAACCATTATACCCTGATTTACCCATTTTATGGGTTCAGGGTATAAAAAAGGGTCTGCATTCAAGTTGATTTTAAAAATTGATGACATTGCATCAGCAGCTATAAGTGTTTACTGTCAGCCCATACCAATGCTCTCCATACCCATTTTTGATTATTTTCCATTTTCCCCGTTTGTGTTATTCCTTGACATTTAAGTGGATTTTGGCATCAAGTACCTATCGTATCTTTCGTATATCAGCTCTACCTGATTTCTTATGGCTACCTGATCCACTGCTGTAGCCCGTTTACAAATGTGCCGCAAATTTTCCACAATGAGTTGGTATTTGGGTTTTTCCACTGTCCTTCCATAGCGATTGTTGCAACGGCATCCCCTATACTATACTATATCTAATAGTTAAGTGTTATGTCGCTCTCTATCTCTCTCTATCCCTATCTCTTTCTATCTTTCTCATAAGGTTACCAAGGTAATTGGCTTAATGTCGAATGACCTGCCATATGACCTTACTTCCAAATACGTCACTAGAAGTTTCTACCAGGTATTACAATTTTTGTATTCTTAAAAAGCATTTAACGAATTAAGTTAAGTAGAAATTTGAAGGGTTCCGGTACGACGATTCTTAAATGCTCTTAAAAATATAAACTTACATTAATTTTATGTGTAGAAGAGATTTTAATAACATTATTATCCATTTAAGAAACAAAATAAATTTGTAATGTTTGCTTTGGAAATTTATGTTTTGCATTTAATTCTATCAAATTTGTCTTTCTGAATGTTTTTAAAAGAGAAATTTGTATTTTGATATAAATTTCTATATAAAACGGTTTCATTTCAACAACCCTGCAATTAAAAACTCTTATTTTAAGCGAAATTTCTCTATATTTTAAAGAAGTATTTAACTGATTTTTTTAATGTTATTTTTTTACGGCCCCGCTAAGGACCCGCTAAGGACCGCTGTCTATGTGTGACACTCCCTGGGAGGGTCAGTCTGTCCAACCTAGCCTTACCTATTTTTCTTAAAATTAAATACTTTTTTTCGTAGCTTAAGTTATTTGTCTAAACTGTTATAAACTTGTAACAAATATATTTGCAAACAGCAATTTCGGATAAGGTAAGCTATAGTTAGTCATACTGTGTTGTAACAGTTGCAAATTGTTGGAACCAATAGCGTTTCGGTTGTGTCTCATTATCAACAATATAACAATTATTCGACGACAAAACGTCTGACTCGGTTTTTCTATACTATGCATCAGATATCACTCTTTCTGTATACATATATACAAAGGTAAATACCAAAGAATATTAAATCAATATTTAACGGTGCTAGGGCAAAATAAAAATAAAAATATGCGTCACACATAGGCAAAGCTAAAATATTTCTATGCATGTTTGTCGTTGTGTATTTTATTGTGAAAGAGATAGGAAGGGTGAGAAGTAAAGAGAAAAAGAGAGAGAGAGAGAAGAACTTAAGCATTTGCAAGGTCGCGTGTTTATCGCGAATCGTGTACTGCACTTCAAATAAAAGCGTCGCGATGGCAAAAATAAAAAACGATTGCGTGTTCCTCTTTTCTAGTTACTTCACACTCTCCCCTACACCCATTCTTCATGGATTCTTTCCTATACCCAACATGTCGTGGAATGCGCAGACAGTGAGTCTACTTTGGTTAATAAGAACAAAGAGTTTTTGACTTTTGATTAGGTCATTTGTTAAAAATATATTGGTAAGAGTCAGAAGCAGTTAGTTATAAGTTGTGTGTCATACAAAATAAGAGCTACCGGACTCTACCGACTGCGGTTTACTCGATACCTGCTTAGAGGTAAAAACGGTTCTGATTGCAAAGATTGGTTGATGCACATCTTTTAGGGATGTCATCAGTAATATTGCCAACAAACTTGGTGGCTCTAGCTCAAAAACTGTGAAAAATACACGCATTCCTGGCGGTGTTCGGTATGAGTGGGCGTGGCATTCAAAAGTTTTGATGCAGTTTTTTGGAGGAATGCCTGTTGCTATCTTCTAACCGAATTCGATAATTCTAGTTGCAACGATGTGTCCTATGTTTTATCGAGTATGCATATCGTATTTATCGAGTAGGCGTGAAACACCACTCTTTATCTGTATTATCTATAATTGCCATAAAAAAATGGCGTGATTATTTCATCATTGAACTGAACCAACCCTAAGCAACCAAGTTTCGATCTAGTCGGCTTTAGAATTTCAAAAGATTGTTAAATGAAAAAAAAAGATCGAGTGAGTGAGTAAGAGAGAGAGAGAGAGAGAGGGAGTGAGTGTGTGAAAATGAGACAGAGCAGATCGTTTGGTAAACATTCGGTAAGGCCGTAAAAATGCAACAAAGCAACTTGATGCTCGTAAAAATAGTGTGTCATCCCCAGTTTGTCGTTCGTAGCATGGTGAAAGAAAATACAAAAAAAAATTTTTTTTGATGCAATATTTTGTGAGTTGTTAGTAGCTATCTTTTCACCAAAACAAGTTCTAGCTGTAAGGGCGTGAGAAATAGGTGGATTTATCGGTTTTGAGTTATCGAATTTATCGATTTGCTAGCCCCCAGTTATCGTAGAGCTCCAATCTTGACACTTTAATTTACTCTGCCATAGATAAATACATTTGCAAAGTTTCAAGTCTCTAACTTGAAGGGTGTGGAAAAAAGTTGCGAACATACAGACGGACAGACACCATCACGGACATTGCACGAAACCAATATACTCTTTACCTTCGATATCGAGTATAAAAATCGACGGTCTGTGCTTTCGGCTTGACCTACGGACTGTGTCTTACGTAGAATACGTTCCATTTCAAAGATATCAAACAAAAAAGACGTAATGACAGAACAATGAAACTAAAGTGAGTAAAATATATTTTTAAATTCAACACCGCGATTTTAATTGAAGATTGGTTTGTTTTCTCTCTTGATAAATTTCAGTAGTATTATATGACAAGTATAAATAATACAGAAGTATTTTCTACTCACACTTTTTTTATTTACTTTCAGCCAATCTTTGCAATCTTTTACCCCATAACAGGTATCACGTTAGCCGCAATCGGTTGCGTCCAACTGCAACGTTTCTAGTTAATTTCGTTTTAAAATTGATATCAATATTATATGGCTTAATACCTTATGCTTTAGTTTAACAAGCAAATAAGTTATATAAGTGTTTTGCATTAATTTTAATCATATTATATCATTTAAAACGATGGAGTCAATGGCAAAGCTGGGAAGATAAAAATCCAAGCCAATTAGAGCCGGAAGTGAACCTTTAGGGCCCTCAAAAAGGACACTGTTGATGGCTGCAGGTTCAGCGCATTTCTTTAAATCTGCATCAAGCCAGTCCCCCGTATTTTGAAATCCGAAACACGTATGTATATCTTCCACAGCTTTGGAGTTCAGATGACTAGAGTTTGGTAGGATAAACTCTGGGTCAGACACTAAAATCCAAGCTTAATAACGAAATGACAAACTTCATTAAGTATACATTTAATAGCGATTGAAAGTGTGCCTTTATTCATGACATACCGATAAATCAATATTTTTAACAAAAACAACTTAGATTTTTTAAACGAGGCAATTGCTTATCTTGCTTGTCCCCTTCCAAGATACACATCAAATCCGAGATCTAATCGATAACAATTAAATCTTGAATTTGGATAATGTGGAAATAATACAAATTATACTTACAAACAATGTTTGTAGGCGTAAAGCTGGGGTTCGTGGTATTTCCAAGTCAAGCTTTTGCGACAAGATCCTTAATAATTGGCGGGCGTTTTTCTTGCTAAGGTATTAGTTGCTTATGTTGCTCTTGGCTCTAACTATTTACCAAGTAAGCTCGGTTTGTATTTTTTCAAAAAGTTATAACAAGATAGACGCTGCGAATGCCTTGTATTTTTGATTCTGTTTGCAAAATGCCACAGCGTTTGTTCAGTTAGCTCCAGAAGCGTAAAGCATTTGATCCGATTAAATTTTCCTCAAGCGTAGCATACATTTGTGCGTACAGGGTACCTAAAAGTTGACATCAATTTAACCTTTTATGTGCACAAATATGTGTTACATGTGTCATATTTATTTTTTTTATTACAAGTAAATTTTTAAAACAAAGTATACGAATTAATTTGAATTTTGTATATACAGTTAAACTTCCATATAGTGAATCTCAAGGGGACAAGAAAATACTTCGTAAGTGAACGGAAATGATTTCGTTACACAGTAAACTTCTTTATGCGAATGTTATATGGCAGTTCGACTGTAATAATAATATGAAACTTGTGCGTTTCATAAATTAGCAAAATAATAGATTGTCAATCATTATAAATGTGTACAGAGTTTAGCACGTTAAATGTGCCAGGAGAACTGAACTAACTATAATATGATTAAATGTTATGTAACATCTACACACATAAAGCATTTGTGCGTTTCTTTGTGAGTTGAATTAATTTCTCTATGGCAGTAGGCATTTCAAAAAATATACTTGCTGCGAAATGTGAAGCTATGTAGAAACTTTTGCACAAAACCATTATACCCTGATTTACCCATTTTATGGGTTCAGGGTATAAAAAACTAATAACCATTGCGACTCGCTGGGGAATCATTTTAATGAATATGGCTGACAATCAAGAACCACCCATACCACCTTTGATTGTTTCTCCAACAAATCCATCACGACTTTGCAACGGAACCAGATCATCAGTCAAGAAAATCTAACAATGTAATCAAGGCAAAAATTTTTACAGGAAAATTATAAGGTGAAAAAGTACGATTGACGTGTGCTGTTCCTGGTGCGAATCGAGCGGTTCTGCAACTACAGATTTTTTGTAACAAATGAGATCATTAAATGGCGGATAATTATTTTAACGGGCATTACACTATCGCTTTCCATAAAGCACAAGATCAATGGTTTCAAGTGTGCGGATTAAATTTGCAGGATACATGCTCCTCGCCTGCTCACGCGTAACCCTTCAGGTTTATTTTTTTAAGACCCAGATGAAAACAAGAAATTTATCGCTGCACTGCCACAATTTTTTGGAAATGACAAAAAAAAAAAAACTGAATATTTGTGTAGTATCTTCCGTTTAAATGTATTTTAGTTGCTGGCGAAGCAACGCGCGCAGAGTACAACCTAGTATCATATATTTTGGGTTTACAAAAATTTGCATTAACAATTTGGATGTTACAGTCCCATTTCTGACCCTATCAAATTTAAAAACTACTCGCACTTCCTACTCCAACAATCGAAAAACTTTATATCAAACCGTTGGTTATTATTGACCAATCTGTAAACTGGATACAATAATTAAACTGTTGTTCAATGTATGAAATTAAAATCAAAGTAAATAAAAAACTTGTTGGTTTTTATTTTTAATTTGGTTATTCAAAGCAGAACAAGCTGATGTAGAACATTCATTAAAGTTGAATAATTTTTACCCATATCGATTAAGTAAAAACACACTTCAAAAGTTCTTTAATACCTTCGACTATCTTGCAAATCAATCTTTCAGCATAAGACCATGGGCAACTAAAATCCTTAATTAGTTTTAAATTTGTAGATATCCTGTGTACATCGCCGACCCATTCGGCGCACAGGTAGCAGATATTATACAGATGATAGAAGCGCGTAATCCAGTTAGAAGCTTCTTTTACTTTAACCGCTGTTGTATAAATTTCGTCTAGTCGTATGGAAAATGATATTCGAGTTTTTGCACAATCGTAGTTTGCATAGTTGCTATCTTTAAACGCGGTTAACATTAGATCAATTGCTTTTTCAAAACAACTATAAGAGTTCTTTATCAATGATGCTATTAATTGAATTATAAAAAATGGCGGAAACATTATAAGCTCCATCAATGCTAAGGTGAAATTTTTAACTGAACTAGGGAACTTGATTTGTTAGCGGCTCTCTTGAGACTGAATAAAACACAGCACTTTTAATTTTATATAAGCTAAGTGATTTTCAACGCATTTATATTTTTTAACGCGAACCTAAAACTATTATTATATATAAAATTGGCTTAATCTGTAAAATATATATTTAAGTGTGTCATATGTTGAAAGGTGTGACTAATGCAAAGTCGAACTCGAAATACGACATTAGAAGGGCTATTAAACCATAAACCCATTACAATGAAAGCTCTAAGTGTTATATTACTCTTAGTATTCATATTTATCGTTTACCTAAGCGACAATAAGGTTGGATCTCATCGACATCGTATTTCACATCGTATTTCACATTCTAGACGCAAGTTGGGGCAACATTACGGCAAAAAAAAACCTACAAGCATCGGAACACTGTTGAGGAAAGTGTGGAATATGAGGGATATCGGTTAAAACTACCTAAACCGCCACGTTCGCAAAGAGCAATACGTCTACCTCGACCACCAAATCCAAATCGGATTATAAGACCACCTCGACCACCTGGACAACATCGACCACCTCGACCACCAGGACCACATCGACCACCTCGACCGCACAAATTCTGAAAGTGTATTCAGTAGTTCAGAAGTGCATTTGTCAACAAGATTATATACTTATAGAGGGTTCAAACAGCGATTTACCAACTAACTTACCAGCTCTGGAATCTGGCGATTTTACTCTCTCGGGGGACTACCCCTTTCTTGCTTCGTGAATTGTGGGCGAATTCGATGTCATTCGGCTTCCCGGTTTCGCTACCACATGAGCTGCCGTAGCACAGCCAACCCAGCCGTACTGTGTGTGTGAGCGCAGCGGCAGCGGCTGGGTTGGCTGTGTACATATGACCAAAAGGAATTTGAAAACTGCATGAAATAAGTGTTTAATATATTGTTGATGAAAAAAAGCTTCAATAAGACAATTTAAGTTCATAGCTTAAAAGCAAAATAATTGTTGTTGCTTTGGTTGGTTGTTGCTATGGGAAGTATCATTTTAACGGGGCGACAGAATGGAGCAGCAACAAGAAAAAGAGGAGCATCAAGCACAACAACAACAACAACAACATGCCGAAACTACTGAGCTTCCATTGCAACCATCTACATCAAATGCATTAACTGCTTATGAAATAAATAAAAGGAAAACTAAATTCAATAAACTATTATTTTATTTTTTTATGCTAATATATAGCAATCAAAGACGGACAAACCGGAGTTAACACATCGCTTGTGAGTTCTAACACTCATTCGATTTTTTTTTATACAATTTTTATACAATATAGCCGTTAGCGCACAAGGTGTATCCGTCTGTCTATCCGTCGTCCTTGCCGTCTTGTTTTAATTCACTCTTCGACGCAGCTTAAAACCAATTCAAACTTAAAAACACAATTCAATAATATAACAACAAATTGGCTGAGGTATCTTTTTAATAAAATAATTAACCATGCCCCAAATAAAACTAAGTTCGTAATAATATTAATAAGGCTTATCATTACTTACTGCTTAAGCAAAGAACTAACTTCTTCATAAAAGCAAACAAGAAAACGTGTACAAGATTTCAATGCGTGACACCACAACTTTCTAACTCGTTCTCTGTGACATGCCGTAGACCATTCCACATCCACAAGCGCAACTTTGCTAATGATCGAAGTATGTGACGCTATTAAAAATTGATATACTTTCGCGGCGTTAGTTATGCATTTCCCAGCGAACAATTTCCCTGATCCGAGATCTTCTCCACAATCAGCAAGAAATGTACTTGTAACTTCGAATTCTCCTTGAGCAATTTTAGATAAAGCTTTAAGAATTTTCTTACTCTCTTTACATCTCGTTCTTCCACAATCGCCTATGCTTGTTATAAAATCATGGGATATAGAACTACAATCATGTACCATTCTCAAAAAGCATTTAAAGCGACCATATAAATTAAATATTTCCTCGTAATGTGGGATGTCCGGAATGTCAATGGTAATTGGATCAATGTCGTCTGGCGTTGAAAACTCTTCAGTAGTTACTGTATCTGTTGTTGTTTTTTTAGTAGTTTTTGTTGTTCGACGTGTAGTTGTTGTCCGAGTTCGAGTTGTTGTAGGTGGTGGCCGAGTTGGTTTTGTTGTTGTAGGTGGCCGAGTTGGTTTTGTTGTTGGAGGTGGACGTGGTGGCCATGTTGGTGGTGGCCTTGGTGGTGGGCTTGGTGGTGGCCTAGGTGGTGGGCTTGGTGGTGGCCTTGGTGGTGGGCTTGGTGGTGGCCTTGGTGGCGATATTGGTGGTCTTGGTGGTCGACGTAGATTTAACCGCCATCCCTCATACTCCACACTTTCCTCAACAGTGTTCCGATGCTTGTAGGTTTTTTTTTTGCCGTAATGTTGCCCCAACTTGCGTCTAGAATGTGAAATACGATGTGAAATACGATGTCGATGAGATCCAACCTTATTGTCGCTTAGGTAAACGATAAATATGAATACTAAGAGTAATATAACACTTAGAGCTTTCATTGTAATGGGTTTATGGTTTGATAGCCCTTCTAATGTCGTATTTATAAATATGAGTTCGACTTTGCATTAGTCACACCTTTCAACATATGACACACTTAAATATATATTTTACAGATTAAGCCAATTATATATATAATAATAGTTTTAGGTTCGCGTTAAAAAATATAAATGCGTTGAAAATCACTTAACTTATATAACCCTACTTTTGTTTGATAAAGCATATTCATTATTTACATAAAATCAATATGCTAGTTTGCTGCAGCAAAAATTGCAAATCGGTTGGAACATCACACCAAGACTTTATTCTGTGTAGAAATATGCTGGCCTTACAGCCAAAATACGGGACAGCTTAATTGCAGACACAGGCCTTAAATGGTATTTGTGAGTCCTGTAATGAGGTGTAGAAGGACTCTTCTCAATACATGAGACAGACTTATGCAGGTTTTAAATCAATGCATACTTGGAGTCAAACTTCAAGAATGGCAAGATTTTGACTGAATCGCCGAAGTGCAAAAAGACTTTGGGTCCGAATCCCCTTACTGTCCCAGCTGTCTTGGCTACCAAACCCCATTTGGTGCCAAGCATTAATCTCCAACGGTTCCAATTGCTGGCTCGTTAATGCTATTTAACTCGCCGGCAAGAAATCCCAACAACCCATCCATCCGCAAATAACTTAACTTTCGTGCTTTCCTTTTCCACAGCTTGTGTGCCTAATAATCCTACTTTAAGTACACCTGGGGCTCAGAAGCCCCTGTTGTTGTGCCTTAAGCAAATTTATTTTCGTTATCTGGGCTAGTGCCTATGTAAAGAGTAAAATAAATTCCCCACTTAAAAAGTTTAAATTCAAACAAACCCGAACCATATCTTCTTCCAAATTGAGTGTTCCGCCTGAACTTTTCTCGATAATTTGTTTTGAAAAGTTCTTAAAGAGTATGTGAATAGGCGTAACAATAATAATAACAAAAGTAGTTAGATTGGCCTATCAAAATGTTCGAGGATTCTCGGATGATCATCCGGATATTGAGTTTCTATGTGCTAAAACATTATTTAGCGGCCGCTCACTGTTTACTTCTTGTCCATATATTACTCCCCATTCTGATAATAACATTTGAATATCCTTTCTGAATGCTCTGCAACTTGTTTTGTCGTTGTTGACGGATATGGATTTTAATTTGATTTTAATTGACACATCTTCGGCGCAATTATCAGCCACTTCTGATGATTTTATCAATGGCCTTCTGAAGTTAGGCATATCGCAAGTAAAGAGGGCGCATAACTGTAGTAATACAGTTATGGTTGTAGTAATGTTAGTAGAGTACCTCCTCTGGTGCTTCCGGAAGATACCTACCATCCAAATTTACAGCTTTCCTTTGAACTTCTTAACTTTAGACCAGCATCTAACAATTCTTTAAAGACCCGTTGTTTTCGTATAACTAACTTTACTAAATTGAATTATCTTCTTCAGCATACGAATTGGTCTCACATTTATTCTTGTAGTGATATGTGATATAGAAACTGGCATTGCAATGCATTGCCATTGTTTACAAGACCTTGAACTCGCATTTGGATATCTGTGCTCTCTCACTTTTCCTTCGAGTGAAAATAAACCACCTTGGTTGACGAGGGAACTATCAAAATTAAAAAAACGTGTAAGCAAGAACCTAAAAAATTTAAAAAATCTGGAAATACTATATTTTTCCTTGTATATATTAGCAAAGTCTAATTTTATTTCCGTATACAATTTATGTTATAATAACTATCTCAATCGTTGCAGATTAATTTTTTCCCGTGATCCTAAACAGTTTTGTTAATTTTTAAAAATAAAAAATAAATTTTAAAATTTGTTAACTCAAAACGTAAATCTTCTTGCTTGCCATCCTCGGTTTACCTTGATAATACAAAAGCAAATTCCGATCAGGTAGTGGTCGCAAAAATGTTTACTTCATATTGCACCCCTACCTTGCCGAATAACGTATTCTATGTTAAAACCAACATGTTTTTTATTTACTTTGATTGTATTTTTGATATGTTATGTTATGTTTACAGTTTGATATAAAGTTTTTCGACTGTTGAAGTTTGTTCCGATCATGATAGAACGTAAGAGGGTCTAGGGTAAGCTGGGGGACTGTAACATCCAAATTGTTAATGCAAATTTTGTATATTTAAAATATATGATATGGTACAGTACGTTTAATAATATTATTGTTTCTTTTTCTGGCCAACCGTGTCAGTTTGACAATCTATCTTTTTGCCAATTTATGAAACACACAAATTTCATATTATTATTAAAGTCGAACTTCGCATAAAGAAGTTTTCTATATAACGAAATCATTTCCAGAACCCTGTGTTCCATTCACTTACGAAGTATTTTCTTGTCCCCTTGAGATTCATTATATGGAAGTTTTACTGTATATAGAAAAGTATAATTTTTTTAATTAATTAACTAAATTAATTCGTTGTTATAAAAACAAGAAGAAACGTTGCAGTCGGACGCAACCGACTGCGGTATACTCAATACCAGTTATAGAACCTTTAAATTTGGTAACTCTAGCTCAAAGTTAGTAAAAGTGGGTGGAAGGGGGGTTGGGGGCGGTATGGGTGAGCTCGGCCGTGGTGCAGATCTCTGTGGGTTGTTACCCGTTGTCTTCCAACCAAATATGAAGGGTGTGGAAAAAATTTACGTTAATACGGACGGATAGACACCATAACGGACATTCGGAACCAAGTATAAAAATGGGTAAAAACTAACTTAATATGACGCCAGCAAGAAAAACGACTGCATATCTCTGCAAAAAAAAAAAAACTACTTAAATACCAGATAGTTACCTTATAAACACCCACAAGCAGCGCTTGGATATTATTTTTCGTTTCAGAAGACAATTAAGTATTCCGTCAACTCTGATTAAGTGTTCTTAAATGGTTGCAAGTCGTTATGGTGAAGATAATTTGGATAACTGAAAAGAAACAGAAAAACTATAGTTGAGCAAAATATCTGTCATGATAGTTCGATTTAATATTTATAGCTAATTTTAGTGCTTGTGCTTACCTAATAGATAAGGAAATATGACATAAAGATATGGCACAATTGAACTAAGTATGACACCAGACATAATAAGGCCAGGCTTATCCTAGAATCAAATCTAAATTAGAACTATGCATACCACAAACTTGAGGACTTACCTTGTGAACGCCAAATACCAACAGAATACCGCCTACCAAATGTAAGATGTGAATGATTGTTAGCGGAACATCGAAAATCAAATGTCGATAATGAAAGAATCCGCACCATATTACCAATCCTAATCCATGGATTACCGTCCAATAGGCAAAAAATATAGTTTTTTCTCTGTTCGGGCAACATGAATAATTCAAACTTGATTCATCATTGCATTTACACATTTCGATATTTTTGTGTATGCCAATAAAAAATACCAAAAAACTTAAAATACTACAAAATTTTGACAATTATTTCGACTATTTGTGATGAGTTTTTCTACACGTTCTGATGAATTTGATTATATTTAAATTCATAATTGGAGTATTTGTACACTAAATTCGATAGCTCAAAATCGATAAATCCTTATATTTCCCACACCCATTCAGCTAGAGTTACCAAATTTGGTAAGGAGATAGCGACTGGCTTGTGATTGTGTTTTGGATATTGTTAATATAGTTGATACTTATTGAATATTCATAGATTATGTAATGTGTATCTAAACGTGAACAATATAATAATATTTCCTCACTAAGTTTACAAATTCAAGGCTCTCTTTCGGTATATAATCACACGATTTACATATTTACAGATAGCAGTACTAAAATCGAGTGTCCAATCGATTCCAAATTGTAGGGAGTAAGCAGTGAAAATGCGAACTTGACTCTGGTTCTGGTTACACGAGCTTCAAGAAGGGAGCTTAATAAGTAACGGTACGGTAAATAAGCGTTGCCAGACAGGTCAAATAAAACTTTTAAATTTATTAACTATCTATCTATATATGTCAGAATATTTGCAATGTCAAAAAAAAATATTGAGGATTGGAATAAATAAAAAAATAAGTGAATAATGTTGATATTGCTTATGAACTCGAATTTTATTTAAAAAAACAAACAAAAAATTTTTTATTTTTGAACAAACAATTGTCTAAATTAAATTTCTTTTAATGAGATTAATTCTATAAATATTTTTGTTATCCCGATATTGATGTATATGTAACTATTTATTTAAAAGCCTTTTGTTTATTAATAAATCGATTATTCATCACTTCTAACCCCTGTAATTTGATTTGGGTTGTTGTTACTTGCACAATATATTTGCTTATAATCCATGTGAATATAAGGCTTCTCAAACGTATTTGGCGGGATTTGATATTATTGTTCATTTCACGTAGTTCTTTCTTTACGAAGATCTTGTATATGGCGACAAGCCGTTATAGTGAAGATAATTTGGATAACTGAAAGAAAGAAACAGAAAAACTATAGTTAAGCAACTTATCTGTCATGATAGTTTGATTAAATATTCATAGCTAATTTTAGAGCTTGTGCTTACCTAATAGATAAGCAATAATGAAATAAACATAAGGTAGAATTGAACTAAGTACGACACCAGCAATAATAAGCCCTCTGTTATCCTAGAATCAAATCTAAATAAGAATAATGTATATCACAAACTTGAAAACATACCTTGTAAGCGCCAATTAAAAGGATAATCCCCGATAAAAGGTGTACTACGTTCAACACCATAAACACAATATTGACAGAACTACGGTGCCCATAATCACCAAATGAGGCCCATATTATGAATCCTAATCCATGGACCATTGTCCAAAAGCCAAGAAATTTAGTTTTTGTTTTGTTCGGGCAACAACACTTATCCAAATCGCAGTTACACATTTCAAAAAGAAATTTAAAACACTACAAAATTGTAATAACTTTTTCGTTTATTTGTGAATAGTTTTTCTACAAGTTATGAACAAACTCAGTATATTTTTAATTTCACAATTGAAGTACTTTTTAAAGGTCACTGTGATTAAATGTTAGATATGGAAACATGCATTTAGTGAATAAATTTGAACTTTAAGATACGCCTGAGGAAAACGTTCATTTTGATAAGTAAATTATATATCTATTTTTATTTGATTGTTACGATTATACAAAAAAAAAAAAAAAATTCATAAAACACCAAATTATTATATATCAGCAATATGAGTTTGTTATCTCTTCTTTGTTTTGTCTCTCGCTAGTTATTTGATTTAAATCGACCTTCTACCAACAATGCTAATTATTGTTTTTTGGCTCGACTTGTTGTTGCTGATGTTAATTTTTGCACTGTGCATTTAATTGAATGCTTATTAAGTTTTTATTCAATGAGCCAAAATGCAAAACACACATAACTTTACAATACAAAAAGTGCTGTTTTTGATATTGTTAATATGGTTTATACATATTGAATATTCATAGATTATGTGAACAACGACGTGTTCCACAATTTGACGTGTCACATATCGAAACGTGAACAATAAAACAATAATGCCTCACTTAGTTAACGAATTAGCAACTAATTCAAATGTCTCTCTTGCTATATTAGATAAATAGCAGTACTACAATCGAGTGGCCAAATCAGTCCAAATTGTACGCAACTTTTTTTCACACTCTTCAAGCCAGAAATTTGAAACTTTCCAAAAATCTTTATCTATGGCCGGGATAGGTAAAGTATCCAGATTGGGTTTCTACGATCACTGGGCGGCTGACATATCCATAAATTCAATAAATCAAAATCGATAAATCCACCTACTACTTTGGATGCCACGCCCACCCAAACTGCCCAAGCTGCCCCAACGCCGTACGTCTTTGTCTTGCATGTTTGTATGTTTGTGGTAGTGTTACTAAATGCTTGACTAAACTTTAATCTCCGACATCTCTGGAGTTTCTTAATCGATTTCGATTAAAATTTACATTACTTTGTTTATTTTGTCTATTGTTTATCCATCGAGTTCCAAACTTTCTATATTCATATTTTGTTTGTTATCGATATCATGTGCATATCAGACATAGTTATCGATAATTTAAACTAAACTCTCAAGTCTTGAGATCTTTTGACTTTGAAAATCGAAAATATATATATACTCAATGGGGTCGAAAATGCTTATAATGTTTATCTGTAAAAACCATTTTACACTTTAAATCAAAAGGGGTAAGCGAAGATCGGCGATCAACACTCGATTGAAACAAATATTGTGGTTGTAGACAAACAATTAGTTGATAAAAAGCGTGGGAATATAACTTTTTGGTGGGATGATCTCAGTCTTAATAGTAAACTTTATTCAAGACGTTTCTGTTATGCAAATCTGCGATAACTAGATTAGCAGGTGTATTAATTATTCTTTGTTTAGCATAATTTAAGCATTCAGCAAAGTCCGCAAATCGATTTTGAACAGCTGTCAAAAATCCAACAGAAAAATAAACACATTGCATGTTGGAAACTTGGATTGAAAACATAAGGTGGGAAAAATATTTAGTTTCCCATGGAATTTGTAATTTCACACTTTGACCAATAAACGACACAAACACACAAAGTAGTAAATTCGCAACTTTAAACAGAAGCATAGCTAATGAATCCTAGTCCGAGCTCGAGCCCGAGTACTCTGTCCCCCGAAAGGAAAACCTCCTGTGGGTGAGATTTTCGAAAAATGTATGCATGCCAACCAAGCAAACAACATGTGTAGTGGCAAACCTCAAGAAACCCATAAATAATCTTTGAAAAATTTACAAAACTGGTAAATGTGACAATTGTGACAACAAAACCCCTCGCTCCATAGAAAATCTTGCACAAAATGGGCATCATAACTTCTTCTTGTCCATCACCGTCCGATACGAGTGTTACCTGATCTGAAAAGCGAATTTTACCTGCCGCTGCTGGTGCTGCTTATAATAATGGCCTATGGCTGGGCGCAGCGGACAGCGCACAGCGGATAGTGCGACCGACATAAATCCATAAAAAATCAAATAATAATTAAATTGCAATTATGTGCAAACAATGCCAAATCCGGAGATTCGGAAAAAGTTAATTACTCACGACAATAAAGAGCAGAAGCAGGAGTCGCAACAACAACAACAACAACAGCAACATATCACGCTGGGTTAGGTACAAACACACACACACGCACTCACATACAGGTACACGCAGGTATACACATAAACATCCGCCTCACAATTTATTGCTTATGCTCTTATTTGGGCTTTCCTTCAAACTCTCTCTCAGTCGGTATCTCTCTCGTTGTCGTTAAGCTGATATTAATGTGCATTTAAATGTTGGCTTCTGGCTTCGTCTCTTAATCGGTTTACCCTGACTGATTCCTACTTCGGGGTGCTGACGACGACGACGACGACGACGACGACACGTCGTCTACATAATCATTAGCTAGCACTTTGATCGCCATTTACCGATTTGACTGAGCATTATCTGTGCCCCGCTCTCTCTATCTCACTAAATTCACTAATGAAGACGAAGAACATTAGCTTTGGTCTGCTTATAAATTACTTAGTCTAGCCCCCTTTTTTTTTCTTAATAAGAGGCAGACTCATAATCCCAGTTGACAAATTGAGATACAATACTTGGGTGGGTTAACTGAAAAATATTATGCATGCACGCACTGTGTGTGTGTGTGTGTGTTTGTGTATTTTGAAAGGTGAATTACAAAGTGATTTAGTTATATAGAATGGATATGCAAATATATATATATATATATATATATATATATATTTATACGAATACAGAAATTGATGTAGATGTAAAAGATATACAAATATTCAAAGATATTTTTCTTTTTGAAAATTCCTAGTGATTATTGTCTTAGGAACTGAGATTTATATTTTCAGCTAGTGGAATAAGACAAAGCGTTGCTATGTCGATTTTTGGTATTTGCTATTTAAAATAAAAAACACAAAATTTCATTTAAAAAATTTATCTGCGTTATTGTGGCCAAATTTCCAGATCATGTTTGAATGCGAAAAATGAAATTTAATACAATCTTTTCAGAGGGTTTTTTAAAAACATTCGACTGAATTTTTGACACCGAAGAAATCCAAAAAGTAATTTAAAAAACTTAATCTTAAGAAAATATTTATTTTTCCATTGAATTTAGCTTAAGGATTTAAAGCTTAAATATTTACAGAGCTTCAATTAGAACGGGTACAAGTGTCTTGAAATGTTAGTAAAGCAGGTCAACACTGTCTAGAATATTGGACACAATCAAATGGCCTAAAGTGGACTGACCAAGTTAACCTCCCGCAGAGCTGAGTGACAGCTGTGGTTTTAGTTTAGGGTTCAGGCAAGTTTAATTAAATCTGCATACAAAATGTGAATCGGTTTTACCCAAAAAAAACAAAAAAAAAACCATGTTAAAACGTAGTTCGTTGAAGTCTTAAGCGGCGTTCAGTTTGTGTTGGTTGCAAGGATGCAACTGACTTTACCAATTTTCACATGGATCTCCCTAACAATGGCTGCCACGTGGACCCAACTAATGAGCCCATTGCCAATGGACGGCTATCAGAGCCAACTGAAGCTATTGCTGGAGCGTTTGCTGTGGCGGGCGCACGTGCAACGTTGCTTTGCTGTCATCACCGATGAGTTGCACTATGCCATCTACGATCGGGCATACTTTGAGTCTGTGGATCGGGGCATTCGAGCCTACTTTGTGTTGCATGTGAATGCAAGCGAAGATTTGCGCCGGCCAACCAAACAAACCGAACAACTGTTGCAGGGTATCAAGTCGAGTGATTGTGATTTGCATGTGATAACATTGTTGAATGGCTGGCAAGTGAAACAGTTGCTCAAATATGTGTTCGAGCGACGTGCATTGCATATGCAACGCAAATTTATACTGTTGCACGATTCGAGGCTATTCTCCGACGATATGTTGCATGTGTGGAGTGTTTTTGTGAATGCCGTCTTTCTCAAGCGCCAAAAGAACAACAGGTGACAATTTGTTACTATTTGTTCTTTTAAAGTTTTTACTATTGTCTCATTCGAAATCACCTTTCCTTTTATATATATCTTTTTTTAGTTATAGTATCTCAACAGTTGCCTATCCGGGCATATTAAGTGGAGTTGTTGTTGTCAAACAGTTGGGTTATTGGCGAGTTGGCAAACGTTTGAATGGACTTATCATTTTCAATGATAAAACACGAAATTTGAATGGTAAAAGTGGCTTAACTATAAGCAAGGATTTTCAAATCGAACTTTTGTTCAACAGCCGCTCAACTTCCTGTCGCCTTAGCTGAACATATTCCCATGGTGCATTTGAACAAAACCACAAATAGCTACGAAGGTGTTGAGGTGGAGATAATGCGAGCTCTTGCCAAGGCCCTTAACTTTCAGCCCCAATACTATGCCATTAACGACAGTCCAGTTAATAATGATGAGCTGGCCTTACACGACAACGAAACCCAACCGAAGAGAGGCCTAATTGGCGAAGTGGTAAGATTCAATTGGCATTTAATTTTCATTATATATATATAATTTTCATCTTCTTATTGAAAGTCACATCATAATGCTCGCTTTGGCATCGGGGATTTGCATATGTTGCAGAGCTATGTGCAACTGGTGGAACTAAGCTTGCCACACAGTGTAGAGTGTTTGACATTTCTCACGCCCGAATCATCAACAGACAAGTCGTGGCAAACCTTCATTCTGCCCTTCAAGGGTGCCATGTGGGCCGGTGTCCTTCTCTCGCTGATTATTGTTGGCACTGTATTCTATATCATAAGCTACTTGAATGCCCTACTTTTGGGCAGCAGTCAGGCGGTTTTCTTTCGCTTCTTGCGCCGCAAACGTGGCATGCAACGCGATCCGCTTACCTTTCGTCGCCTTAGCTTTCGCATTGCACTCAGTCGTTATAGACGAAGCAAGGATAATGGCCTTGTTCGACGGGACATTTTCGATAATTATTCCAATTGCATTTTGTTTACGTACAGCATGTTGCTCTATGTGGCACTGCCGCGCATGCCACACAATTGGCCATTGCGTGTTTTGACCGGCTGGTATTGGATCTATTGTATTCTATTGGTGGCCACATATCGAGCGAGTTTCACAGCCATTTTGGCCAATCCAGCAGCACGGTTAGTATTCGTTTCGCGTATACCCTTTCATTTATGCCTACTTCTATTTAGTGTCACCATTGATACCCTCGAGGGTTTGAGTCGCGCTCACATTTCACCCACAACTGGCGCGATTGAGAACAAACAATTCTTTGTCGAAGCCGGCGATGAAATAGCTCGTGAAGTGGGCGCCCGAATGAATATTGTGGAAAATATTTCCGAATTGGTAAGAATACGTAGTACTAACTAATTTTTTGTATTACAACTTTCAAATCGTAGAGCGAACAAATATCGAAGGGACAGTGCGCCCATTATGATAATGAATACTTTTTGCGATATTTGCGTGTGACAGATGAGGCACGTGGCGTTGGACCCTCCACTTTGCATATTATGAAAGAATGTGTTGTACAAATGCCAGTGGTTGTTGCTCTGGAAAAGAATTCAGCACTAAAGACAAACGTTGATGATATAATACAGCGTCTAACTGAAGCCGGTGAATTTGACCTTTTTTAGCCAAAGAAAAGGCAAAAGATGATTTAACTCTATCACAGGTCTTGTTGCCAAGTGGTTGAGGGATGTTGTTAAACGTTTGCCCGCCGAGGAACAGGCGCCACAAGAGGCGCTAATGAATCTGCGCAAGTTTTGGAGCTCCTTTGTAGCCTTGGGCATTGGCTATTTGGTGTCGCTGGTTGCCATACTTGTTGAACATTGGCATTTCAAGTATATTGTTCAGCGACATCCATTGTACGACATATATAATCCCAGTTTATATTATAACTTTAGACGTCTCTATCCAGATGAATAGAGATAGAATAATATTTTGCCCATTAAAAACAATAATGACAAATGGATTTGTTAGCTGACGCAACCAATGGATTCTTTGTGGCATCTTCTATATAGATAGATAGATAGTACTTGGATGATATAGTAGCATCCGATATGATGCCATTGCCCATTTATCATTTGAATGAAAATGACTTCAAGTAGCAATGTGGTAAAAATAAATGTTCGAGAGTTTTTTTTTTTTTTGTTCTTTCCGATTTCGTAAATTATAATTCGCATTGTTTAAATACGAAAAGGCACATTAAGCATTATTTGTTTATTGCCGCGCCCATTCGAATCTTAAGCAACCCAAAATGCTAAATACTCGTAAATAATCCCCGCCCCCCTCCTCCACCAACGCCGTCTTAAAGTGCCCCAGACTAAACACATACCGAAAAGTGGATGAAAATTACCATTAACATTTCATTAGGAGCACTGTTCAGAAACTTGAAAATATAATTAATTATGAATGATCAACAAATGTTAATAAACTATTTGTTTGTTGCAATAGTTTCATGGAACTGAAAATTGTTATCAGCTTTCAAGGAATTTTTGTTGGAAAGCATCTTTTATGCTTGGCTTCACTTGCTCATTATATTTAAAAACAATTCATATTGTTGTTGTTTGAATTGCTGCATAAAATCTAATTAATTCATTTAACAGTCAAATTGCATAACAAAAAAAACACAAAACAAAACAAAAAACATTTCATTGTTTTGTAAATATCTGAAATTTTTTCTCTCACATTGTTTTGTTATTTCTTTTTATAAATATTTATGGCATTTTTATTTGTTTTGTTTGTTCTGCTTTCGTTTGTGTCGCTGTTGTTGGTGTTGTTGTTAATTTTGTTGTTGTTGTTGATATACTCGCACGCTGTTTGCTTACAATTCTATTTCATTTAATTTAATTAGTTTTGCTTCATTTTGCAAAGCATTGTTTTGTTTTTTGCTGTTGTTGGTGTTGTTGTTTTTTGGGGTCCTTGGCGTATCTAACTCTTTCGTTGCTAGTTAATAAAATTTGGAATTCCTCACACTGCTTTTGAACAGCAAATTCCTGTTGTTTTGGCTGTTGTTTAGTCTCGTTTTTGTTTGCAGCATTACATAAAGTCTCTAATTGGCATTTCTATTGCCTCTTCTCCCATCCCCTGGCACTCCTTTTTGGTTGCTATTGCGTTTTTGTTTTAATGAGCTTTATTTATGAATATAGAAAAAAACATCTATGATGTATCAGAGAACATGGTTTAAGTGGAGTTTTCTTTTTCATATATGCCTAAAGGTATGCCTTACTCTAATTTATTTTTATTTTTTTATATTGTGTTTTAAGGCATACGATGTAAGCTAGAACCCCTTTGTGCTCTGCGCTTCTATCAATTCAGCACAATTGGGCTAACATTAGTTAGCTGTTGCAATCTTAATAACAATATTAACAAGATCAAATATACATATACAATAACAAAAATACACACGTATGCGCGTTCTAATGGCAGACAATTTGCTTTGCAAATGTGAGCCTGCGATCCAAATTACACCAAGATATTTAGCTGCGTTCGACTGAGGTGCTAGGGCCTCCTCCACAAGCACGGCTGGTGGTGCTTTCTGTTTAAAGGTGTAGCAAACGTTGGTCGATTTGCCTTGCCCATTCCGCAAGCTTTGTAACAAAGTCCTGGATGCCGTCAGCTGCAAAACTTTTGTTGTTTTTATCTAAATAATTTGTAAATGTGTGCTTGTGTGTGTGTGTGTGTGTGTGTGTGTGTGTGTGTGTGTGTGTGTGTGTGTGTGTGAATATAGTCTCAGCAAAAGGATATCGCCCTTCTATGCGATTCTCATTAACTCAAGTAGGTAACAAGAAATTTGCTTTGATTTGCAAAGTATTTTTGTGTGTATGTGTGCCTGAGTGAATGAATATATTCTTAACAATAGGAGATCGCTCTTCTACGCGATTTTCATTAATTCAAGTAAGTAACAAGCAGCAGCAACAGCAACAGGCACAAGAACAACACCAACAACAGCAACATTACAACGACAGGAGCCGTAGCCGCCAAAGGACGACAAGGGATGCACCTCAGCAATTGATGGGCGTCAACAACAACATTGATGCCATTCTGGAGTCGCTTAACGAAAGCAGGTAGAATGGCTACTCGCACCCCATCTCGGAAGCCCGCAGCAAATGGAATCCCGATTACCAGAGAGATACTGCTGCTCATCGCTGAGAAGAGGTGCTTACGCACTAGTTGGATGAGGTCTCGCCACCCATTGGACAAAGCAGACTGAAATAGAGCGCAGAGTAGGCTCCGTCGCGCTTTGGTGGATCACAAATCTGCATGGTGTGATGAGAGGCTGGCCAATACTGGTGTTGAAAGCGAAGCAACGCACTCGCTTTGGAAGGCCACCCGTCGGCTGCATCGTGGCCATTGATGGCCGTATAAGCTTTCATCAGGCTGTTGTTTGTCGTGGCTAACCAGACAGTAAAGCAGTGGCCGAGAACACTTTCTTGCTGTCAAATAAATTTTTGTACAAATTCATAGTTCACGCCTACAGAGCCTGTCGATTTTTATTTTGCTATTCAACCAGATTGGCAATTTTTGGTTCATTTCGAGCCCCAAGTACCAGGCAAACAGAAATTAGCAGCAAGTGGCTGATTTTCAAAACAAAAAAAAGTACAGCATACTTTTACTCCTTTACCAAAAAATAGAATTCTTATGCGCAGCTTAAAAGTAAGCAATGATATTTTAAATAAAGCTTAGACGTAAAAGTATGCTCTACATAACATATTTTTCTTTTATTTTACCGGAGTAAAAGTATGCTGTAACTTTTTTTGAATCAACATTCAGCTGCTTGCTGCTGACTTCTGTTCGCCTGATACTGAAGGCTGGAAATCAACAAAAATTGCCAATCTGCTCGAAAGGCAAAATCCGATTTGCATTGAAGTAAAATTTGTACATCACCAAATGTGAAATGTAGCTTTTCATTTTTTTTCGCTTTTGATTTATATTTAAGTACTGCTCGTTTGAACAATAAATAAACTGTATGGCTTGAGAACTTGGCAGTAAAAGTTTAAGTTTGAATAGGTGCGTCAGTCGTCATACAGGTGTGGGAAGTCGAGCGCGTGGGTCCTCTGGAGTGTTCTCGTAGTCTGACTGTTGTCCAGAAGGGAAAGAGCAAGATTACTGGGGTGCTTGTGCAGTCTGGCAGTGAAGCTGGAACTCATCTTTCTGATAACTTGGCCTGAGAATGGCTTTGTGAACAGTATTTTTTTCTGAGTTTCACCTTGGACTTTCTGCCGATAAGCCAGTAAAATTGTTTTAGCCTCTTCTCAGCCTGTTTCCGTTTGCGAGTGAGGTGCAAACGCCATGTGAGCCTCTTATTCGGAGTGACAGCGAGGTATTTTACAGTTGTTGAAAAGAAACTCGTTATTCAATATACTATTTGCATTTTTATTTTTGCCTCTAGAATTAAAACAACAAGAAACAAATTGTACAATACACTTTTTGTTAAAAATTTACAAAAATTTATAAATTATTGAGACGGTTTTAAATTTTAAAAATTTCAATACACTTTTTTGCACATTAAAATAATTAAAACCATGGATCAGCTAGTTTTGTTTGTGACTTGTTAAAACTCAGTTCCGAGCAGCTGTTAGAATGGACACCGACACTATTTTGTTGTACTACTACATACATACATACATCAATTATTTTATTTGTGGGTCGTAATTATAGATTTAGTTAATTCTGCTTGAAAGCAATCGAAAGCTGCATTTAAACGTTTAAAATATTTTGGGGCGATTGAAAAGCAAATACCACATAAGTATTTCGTAATTGAACTCGCACTTATATAAAACTTTATATATCTTTACCCAAATACTAGTATGTGCATGTTTTAATATACTCTGTGTACTCATACAAAATCTACTGACAATTCGTTCAAATTATGAGCTAATCGAACCAAAGCGCAAGAATCAAGCTAACCCGGAACATATTCAGTTTTTAGCACAGTTTATAAATTCAATTCCGTATTCTTAGGATTTATGCATACTATACATATTCTTTTGTAGCACTGGGTTGCAGTCTATGATCCTGGGGTCATGCTCTATAATTTCTGAGTATTTTATAGTTGTTAAGCACAATCTTTGAAAAGATCTCTACACACACATGAAGACTAACTAAAAGTCTAAGCAATAAGTAGTTTTACTCATTTAAAATCTTATGCAGTAAAAATTCATTTTAAAATATTTTGTGTTTCAGTTATGGCGTTTTTGGACAGCATTGTAAATAATATTCATCGTACTAAATATTAATATATAGATATTCACTCATTATTTTATTAAAGACTTCGACTTCGTTTGCTGTTCATATTTATATACTTCAATTTTATATAAACTATATGCAAATTCAAAATCATATTGAATCAAAGGCTAACTTAAATACCTACCACATTTGACATTCAATACAAATTGTGATATGCATATGAAATAATAACATTTTCAAACTCGAAAGTTAGAACAAAATAAGTAAAGTTATAAATCTAGATCGCACGGCGCTTGCTATTATAGACAATATTGTTAGTTATGTATAGCTAGATCGCTTTAATATATCACTGTTGCTGGTTGTTGCTGGTTGTTGGCCCTAATCTGTGGCCTCTGCTGTTTCCGACTCAAATACATCATCGGACGATTCTTGGCCACCAACATACTCGGCATCCTCATTTTCTTCCGGATCGTCGTCGTAGTCGTCGGGATACTCGCCAAACTCCGACGATTCACCAAGCGTCCAGGCATCGTTTTCCATTGAGTGTCTTGGACTGTAGTTTATGCTGCCCGTCAGGGTTAGATTGTTTGCCGGTCGCTGGACACTGTGAAAAATTGAAAGAACATATTTAGTAATCGGTTAAAATAACCAATAAGTGATAATATCAATCAGTTAAATGTATCCAATGGTTGTGACGAATACAAATCGAGTGCTAAACTAGCGACTAACTAAGCTTTTAGTTGTTGTCTATGTTATGTGTGTGTGTAAGTGTGTGAATGTTGTTAGAGCTGTTATATGTTTAACCTTATAGAACTATGTGAGCTTTAATATTGATGAGTATTCGAACGAGTTAGTTGTAAGGCAAGGCAAACATTTGTACAAAACTTAGTTAATATCTGATTAGAGTTCATTGTTTTTATGGCTGTTGAGAGGTTAGGAGTTAGGTTTGAATATGAGAGTTCAGCAAACCAAATGCAAAATAATACGGTTATGATACTATATGCCAAGTACTTTTTTTGTGTTATGGATGCGTACTTAACGCATTGTGCTCAGAGCACAGGCGCGCTTGGAAAGCTGCACAAGACAAACAAGATTTTCTTAATGGTACATATTTTTGCGACGATTGCACAATTTGCGAGCAAACAACAACAACAACAGCAACGAATAAAATGATTGTAAATGCATATTGTAAATATATATATATAGAGTAGGTTATTAATAGAGTAACGAGCAACGAGTAACGAGCAACTAGTAACGAGTAGCGAGTACTCTCATTTAGTTTGGCAACTTCTCTATTACATTGGCAACTCGTCGAAATCAATGCGGCGTCGCAATTCGTTGTCGCTGGATCGTTCGTTGTATCGAATAAGGATTCGTAAATGCAACGATTTAGTTAGAAATCCATATCAATACAAATATCGTTGCTTTTGTCGTTCACATTTGATTTGTTGAGTGTCTAGCACTGGAATTTACTTCTAGTGTCACAATCAAGATTAATTACGTAGTTTGGAACCGGATAATTCGCTGGGTCTGCGGTCTGCCTGCTGCTTGCACCATGTGTTAAATGTAGTAGTATTCAATAGTCGAGTGTAGAGCAGATAGATAGCATTGCATAATGTATATTGTAGTGCTTTTTGTGTGTGTGTGTGTGTGTGTGTGCTTGGTTGTTTGGTGTTGGAAATATAGTAGTCGAATGTTGTTGTTTTCTTTGGTTGTTGTTGTTTGTTGTGGTTACAGATCAGTTACTAGCACACCATCCGTTGGTCATAACTGTCCACGGCGATAGTGTGAACGTGATGGTCTACAAAATAGCAGATGCAGTTTTGCGGTTGTGTTTTTTTTTTTTTTGGGTTGGGTTGGTACGGAAATTAAAAGAAAAGAAATTAATTAGCAAAATTATAACAGGAAGTGAAGTTTATAGGAAACATCATTAAACTAAGTTCCTAGGAGAGATATCAATGGTGTGCCTACATCATTTACTACAAGAGGGATTTAATCGTAAGCGTGGAAAATTTTAAGGTGAGTATTACGAGTATTATTTTTGTTGTAAACGTTTGATTAACGCACCTTTACCTCTAGCCGCGATATAACCCATAACCTTAAGCTAATAATTAAAAGAATAAATAAAAACAAACAGGATAAAAAGTAGCATGTTACGCACAACAGGAAATATACAAAAATAAGTATAACTATTAATATCGATAACTAAACTAGTTCTTCAAAACTGTCACAAATGCTCAAAAGTTGATAATAATCTACTTAAAAACTAAACTAGGCCTACAGCTGGTGATTATTTGGAAACATTTAATTAGTTCGAATCGAATCTAATTCGAAATTTGTGCTTGACGAAACATGAACAAAAGAGTATATATTGTTCTATACCTTTGCTTAATATATTCCCCTACATTGATTAGTTTCGATCTGTCAAATAAAACCAATACACATGAAAGTTTATGTAATAATTTGAGTATAAAAGATGAAAATGAATAGAAAGGAAAATTTTTTTTTGGATTTATAAAAAATGTCAAAACATACTTCCAGCATATCAAATAAATCGAACAGATTTTGTAAGCTTAGTAAAAAACTTTTCCTTGAATCGAATCGACTAGATAGAAAACTAAAGTTTCTAAAAACAACTCAGTTAAATTCCTTATAGTTTTAACACAGAAATCTTAGTTTTGAACAGTTTGTGTTTTGTGTTTGTGTCTAAAAGGGGCTTACTCAAACATCTGTATAAGACCTAGATATATGTAAGTACGTATACGTAATATTAATAATAATATTCGCATTGGTTTGTAGCCTAACTGTTATCGACACTTTGACACCGTTGCTGAGATTTTACCTTTCGAAGGGTGCATCGTTTGTGGCAGCATCATTGAGCTGTCGATGCATCTCAATTTGATTCTGTGTCTGTGCACGACGTGCCTCCTCCTTGCGCCGTCGATCCTCAGCAGCCGCTTTCATCGGATCGTAGGTGGATCGACGCTTCCACATAACCATTTCGGCCTCCTTTTGTTTGTTCACTGTGTGTAAATATTGTACGGTAATTAATTTGAGCGCTAGTATTGTGTGATGATATTGTTAACTTACTTGAGGCATCTCTTCGGGCAGCGGATGAGGCACGCATGCCAGTAACGCCGCCACCCAGCGATGTGGTGCTGCTGTTCATCACAGATGTATTGGAGCGCACACTTCGATTGCTGGCGCGGGTGCCCTCGCCGCGACTCAATCCCATCGATGAGGCACTCGGACTGCGTTTCATTTGCTCGGCCGGCTTTAAAGTGCTCTTCGCATCGTTTTTGCGCAAAAAGTTATTGGATTGCGCCGGCTTGTATTTGGATATGTCCAGATACTTGGGCTGCACTCGCGGTTCCTTAGCACTGCTTGCATTAGCCGTTTGGAGCAGCTGCTTCTTGGCATTGGCCAGACTACTTGGCACCTGTTGCGCCAGACGGCTCAAACTGTTCTCGCGCGGCATCGATTGACGTGCCTTTGGCGCACAGCCCGAGGCAGCACGCGGTGCACTCTTGATGCCACGTCGTGGCAACTCTGGCGTATTGGGGCACGCGACCAGTCCTGCTGCTGCCTGAGCGACACTCAGTTTGCCCGCTGGCGCTGAACTGGGCTTCGATGGTGTCTGTCCCGTGCCGGCTACTCGCTGTTTACTGCGCTCAATGCGCATCAGCAGCGCCTTATTCAAACGTGTATTGCTTAGCGGTACAGCTTGTTCCAGGTTCGATTGCTGCTGCTGCTGATGATGATGATGATGATTTTGTTGTTGTTGTTGTTGTTCAAACTCTTCATCGTCACCGCTGGAGAAATAGGGACCCGTTGTGCCCAGCTCATCCTCATCGTTTATATAGTATTGCAGCTCGTTGTCATAGTCACTGTAGGACTGTTCAAAATTATTACTGCTCGCTGATTTCTTCAACTCCCGCTTCAACTGTTGTTGCTGCTGCTGTTGTTGCTGCTGTTGCATATGCCTTGCTGCTGGTGGCGTATACAAGTTTTGAAAGTTTGGACGCGCTTGCCGCATCGCTTGTAAAGGTCGCTGCTGAAATGAGCTGGAGCGACGCAACGGCGATATTGAACCGGAAACGCCACACATTGAAGCCGGCAACTCGTGCGGCTCCACATCTAACTCCAAAGAGTTCTTGCGACGATGCAGCTGCTTCAGCAAATACTCGCCGCTGGTAAGCAGCTGCAACTGCGCCTCATTGATGCTGCTGGTCATTAGTGCACGATGCAGCGGCGATCGACGATAGCCCGTTGTTGTTGTTGTCTCCAAACTGTGCTGTGGACTGCGCAGAGGCGCTGGCGATTTGACTGAACTGCGACGCGATGTTGCCTGCGAGGAGGGCATCTGTTCTATGGCTGGCCTCGAGCGACTGGCACTGCGCGCACGTCCCAACGTGTGCAGCGGCGATGGTATTTTGCTCGGGCTCTTTGGCGGCTTGTACGGCTCACCCGGCCCACCAGCATGGCTGCACAACGCCGGATCGCTCGCGTAATCACAGTCACCCAGCAGCCGATAGCGTTCGGCCAGATTGCGATTGAGTTTGGCTGCTGCCACATATTGTCGCTGCTGTTGACTATACAAACTCAAGCTGTCGTCGGTCAGTGAATCCCCGCCGCCCATATCCGAGCAATTGTAGCTGCGTGTCATTAGTTGCTGGCGAAAGATGTGATTCAGTTGAGTTTGAGTTGATTACACGTCTGAACTATTTTAAGACTTACCTGCGCCTGTTGCTGTTGCTTGCGACGATTGGCCGAGCTGCCACTCACATCTTGCGCCAAGCTGCGTGCACGTGCATTGCGCGCCCATTCCTGTATCCAATCCTGTTTGGTGGGTGCCGATTGCAGCAATGCTGCCTCCGTTGGCGTTGTCGGTGTCTCCGGCAGCTGATGCATATGTTGTTGTTGTTGCTGTTGCTGCTGTTGGGTGTTGCTGGTTGTGAACACATTCAAGCGATATTCAGCCTTTTGTCGATCGGTGGCACTGCCCGCCATTGTTGACATGGCCTGAGCATTGCGCAACTTCGCCTCATTGCTCACATACTCGGAGCTATCGATCTGTGACGTGGACAAACTATGCGAATGCCGCGTCATCTTCGGATGGGTGTCGAGAGCGCGCTGTTTGGCCAACACACCGCTGGTTGTGACACTCGTGAAGCAACCCATATCGGCAGCCGGTGAATGTGGCGGTGATGGTGGCGTTTGTGCCGCCTGCTGCTGCTGCTGTGGCCGCAGCACACGTGACTTTAGCTGTTGCAAATAGGCGCCAGTGGCATTGGTGTTGCTGCTGCGTTCCTTTTGCTCCTGGTGCTGCGCCTCGTGATAATAGCTTACTTCCAGCACATTGCTGGCCCGACTCGGTTTGATTGAAAGCTGTTTGGGTCGCAGCTTGGCTACTGCTGCTGCAGCAGCTGCTGCCGCCGCCGCATTGCGATCAATGTTCATGAGATCCTTTTGCTCCTCCGTATAGTTATCGCCGTCGAGTGTATAGGTGCCTGCCTCACTTATAGCATCGTCATCATCATCATCATCGTTCCCAGTTGGCTTCAAATCGTTCAACGGTGGATGTGGACAGAGCAGTTCCACGTGTTGCAGCGCCAATTGCATTGCCGTTGAACGTGGCTGGAATTGTTTGGTGCGGTTGGCCAGCTGATTGGCAGCACCTTTGGGCGGTGGCGGTGCCATTGGCTGTGGCGTTGGCTTGGGTTTGTTGGTGGCACGTTGGGACGGCGGCGTCGATGTTGCTGGCTCTGTGGCCGAGCTGCGCGGCGACCAGCTGTGCCGCTTGGAGGCGTCTCGAACGCGTGAAGCGCTACGTTCTCTGACACGCAACTTGACCGCTGCTGGCATTGGCATTGTGGCAGTTTCAGTTGTTGGCGTAGCGGGCACTGAGCCATTATCGTTATGGCCATTGCCGCTCTCCAACTTGGACATGGAGGCGCCACGTCTGTGGCGACTCTGAAAGCGTTCCATCATTGTCTTGTAACGTGCCGCCTGGGCAGCTGCCTCGTTCTCCGATGCATCAAAGTGATCAATGGTAAAGGCGAGCGCTTGCTTTGTCGACGTTGAATTCGATGCCGTTGAATCGTCCTCATCCGCAGCTGAGATTTCTTTGTTATTGAGGCTGCTGCTGTTGCTGTTGTTGCTGCTGCTGTTGTTGTTGTGTTGATTATTATGATGATGATGATGATGATGATGATTCGCTCTGCTCAGCACCGCTGCTGTAAATGCAATAAAGCCAACAATTAAATTATATGTATAAAACATTTTTTTTTTAATTTTTTCCATTTACAGTTTTCAATTATTAGTTGGTGAAAACGAGACTAAGTTTTGCCAGAGAATTCAACTGTACGCAACAATTGAAGTGGCAAGCAAACAAGTGAGCACCCAACAAGTGCCCCACAAGCCACGACCGGTTCAGACACAATGCGCACGGGCCCAAAACTTATTCGGGGCCTTACAAAAAAAAAAAACGTTTCAATTGCAACGAAAGTTAGGCAAATAAAAGAGACAGTAAAAAGAAATATTTAAAACTTAGTTGAAGAATGTTAGTCTTTTTTAAATAATTTGGTAGATTTATGAAGTTTTAGGTAAATATTTGGTTTATTAAGACTTTATTTTGATAATGTTAAAGTCCGCTTTTAATTGAAGAAGTGTCGAGAATAGAATCAAAGCATTCCGATAATGAATTTATACTAAATTTGATTTGAATATTTCACAATAAAGCGCCTTAAGTATGCGAAATATTGATTTTATTCGAAGAACTCATTGCTTTAAACATGAAATATCCAAACTTGTTTCTATTTTTATTTAAAATAATCGTTGTTTAATAAACATATATTTTTTAAGCATTTTAAACTCCAAATAAATGATACAAAAGTTGTTCAGGAAGAAGGTTAAAAGACCGTAACTAATGTGCTTGACTGAGCCAAGTTAGGGGCGAACACTGAACAGTGACTCTAATAATTATCTTTGCTGACCAACAAGTGACGCCCAACTGCATTGCGGCTATTCCCCCACTGCTTCCGCTAGCAATATACAATACATTTTTTTTTAGTACATTGTTTCCGTGGCAGCAAAAAAAAACCAGAGAAAGAAAAGAAAATCAAACAATTTGCTTTCAAGTTTGCCACGCCAGTGCTTCAGAGCTCGCCGGGACCGTACTGGACGTGATCTATGGCTATAATCGGATACATATTGTATGTTTGTACATTAATTTATACAGAAAATCTAAAGCGTAACAGAAATCGAGGCAATGCAATGCCAAATGAAGGTTAGAGTTCGTTGATTTTGTTTAGAAATTTCCAGGGGATGGGAGGGGGGGGGGGGAGGAGTGAAACACATATGCCGCCCAAATTTTTGTTTACGCTCTGCCTAATGCACTTGGGGAATGAGACGGAATGATGTTGCACGTGTCTTCCGTTCCGCTGTTGCAACGAGTTGAGTTGCCTTTATATAGTTGACCAATTTAACTGACGATTTCACTCGAAAATGAATTATAATTTTTGATTAATTATTTTTATTAATTTTGAATTGGAAATTCAACAGGAAATATGAGACAGAAGCAGCCAAAGGAATTTAACTAAAACTTTATTAAATAAATAATAATAAAATTTCCTAAAGTGGTTCAAAGTTTAAGACATTAATAATGGGTTCAGTAGTTCACTATTAAACGATAATTTCGTATTTAGTTTGTTCAACTTTGTCACTTAGTTCGTTTAAAGAACCAAAACGAACTAGATAAAGTAAAACTTGAAAAGAAGGTAATTCGTTCAGTTACAAGATCGTTTCAACCTAAATTCTAATCGAAGAACAATGAAGAGAGAAAATACATCAAGAAGAGTAATCATTCTGATTATAATAAATAATTGAGAAAACCGTTAAGGTTTTAAAAGAAAAGAAAATAGCACATCATTGATTAAATTATATAGAGAATATTTATAAATTTCTTTAAGATTTTAGTCTGCTTTATCTTTTTTCGAGTTTTTTCAATTATTTTCATCTCATACTTGAACTTTAATTTGTTCGATGTTGCGATTTCGTTTTCTCACAAAACTCGTGATTTATTATGCAAATTTGCCGCTTTTATTGTTAATCTTTGATTATTCAGATTAAAACTGTACCGCTGCGAAAATAATATATATAATAATAATAGCATAAATGTTTAACTGAATCATCTCATCTCACACATCAAATCATAGAGGCGATGACCTCAATCAACGATGACAATTGGTCAACGTGTATGGGGGGAAGCTTTCTCTGCGCTGTCTTCGTGATAATAAAAATATATATACATATATATACATAAATATTTAAATGCAGCGCAAAAACCGCTAAACTTAAACATATAAATTAAATCTTAATGGATTTTGAATAGATTTATATATTTAAGAGCTGCCTAAAATAAAATTAAGCAGCTTAAAAGCCTTTAGCAAACGTTTCAAAAGTTTAATAAAAAAAAAGTAGAAATGACGCAACGTCAATTAGAAAACCAATTGAAAACCTGTAAAACAATAAAACAAAAAAACCCAATGAGATAATAGTATTGTTATCGAATTGCATTTGTTGATTAACTAATGTTTGATTTGAACAGTACACAAACGCAATAATGAATATTGGTAAGAGCTAGTTATAAAAAAAAAAAAAAAACAGCTTGAAAGCCAAATAGAAATGAGAAAACAGCAGGCATTTCGGCCAGCGATTTACTTTCCAAAAAACATATATAGAAAAAAAAAGTAATAGCGAAAAGTTTCAACAACAAATGACCTTAAATATGGCACAATAGTAGTAACAACATTTTGTTTATTTATTTTATTGCAAAAACGAAAAGATAAACAAACAAAAAAAGCAACCAAAAGTAAAAGCGAACATATACCAAAAAAAAAAAAAACTGTAACAAAAGCCTCACTCGTCAAACCGAAATATTGACGAACCGAGACTGAAACAATTGTACATAGTATTTATTTATTATTGTGTTTGGCCTGCTGGTTGGTTGGTCAGCATACAAATTTGCCGTTAACGTTTGTGGCCTTCAAACACTTCCTGCCATCGATTTGTTGCTGCTGTTCTTTCTATTCTAATTTGCAACCAACGTTAGCAAAATGCTCGCAATTTGATGTTGTTTTTAATGCAACAAACTTGAATGCGACTTGAAAATTTCGTCACAGTGCTGAGTTTTAAAGTTGTTGAAAATTGCATTTAGTTAAGCACTAAATGGGCTTATTTTTGATTACATAAATATATGGGTCGCATGTTGACATTAGGCTTAACCAACAATTTGAAAGCTTAAGCAACAAACTCGTTAAGATTGCATCTTTTTGATAATCACAGTTATTAACACTTTGTAAATTGAACAAAACTTGAAATCAACTTTTGGCATATTGTTTCGAGTTTCAAAAGTTTGTGATGCGAATATGTTGCAACAACAAAATATATCGTAATTGTTGTAGTTGTCGCAGCTTACAATCGATCAGCACTTTGCTTAGCTGAGTCACACGGCTTGTTTCAAGTTTTCTGTTTTTGTTTTTGTTGTGTTTGCGGGTGAATTGCGTGCCTGGCGTAAAAATTGAAGAAATAATGACAGCAACTGTCGTAGATTGTGCAACACATTGGCAGTCATAAAAAAAGCAAAATATAAGAAGAAAAAATTACAAAGATTTAATACCCTTACGATTAACGATCCAGGAAGCTCAACTTGAAACTTTACAGAAACTTAAGATCAAACTTTAAGCTTATAAACCATAATATTTTTTCTCTAAAATGACGAATTGGAAACCATATCAATTCTTAGTTTAAGTAAGGCAAAAAAAATATTTATTTAAAAAAGAAATTCGCCTTTAAACTGTCACAAACCTTATAACAATATGACAACACGCCATGAAAGTGTATATAATTTTACAGCTTTAGCAAAACGGTTTTGTATCTGTAATTTAAGTGGTGATGGGGAATACCGAGGCAACCGGCTGAGCAGCTTAGAGATTATGTCACCTTGCAACAAATTGCAGCGCCATAATTTCACAGAATTTGCTGAGAAACAACCACAAGTGTTTATTAAACAAAATTCTCAAGTGACAAACACTGGAATTTTAAAATATTTTGTTCAGGCACGCATTGAAATATCTTCGAAATATTTGAGATTCTTGCAATTTCTTAACGTCATGTTTTAAGGGCAGATTTATATATGTAGCAATAAAACGATTGGCAGCATGCCAAAAATGCTGTTAGCAGCCTTGTGCCCAAAAACAAATGATTATAATGTCTACTCACGCTTGATTATATATGTATGTATAAAAACAATAGACAAAATCTAATAATCGTTTAAGCAAAAGAAACGATTAATGATTTCCTATTTTATTGAATTAAGTTCGCTTTAAAGTTTAAATAGCTTTTATTCGCACGCATTCTTTAAGGTCATGTCCCACTGTGCAACATCACTTTGCCACAATGTTCTGTCATGGGTGTGTTTCTTTTTTTTCTCTTCGTATGACTAAAGCTATAAATATTTGCTCGAAAGCCGTGTCCAAAACTCGCCAAATAGCTTCATTATTTATTCAAATCAAAAGCTAAGAGAAAATACGACAACAAAAACCGCTAATTTGTGCTTGCCGACTGCGCCGTCGACTCTCGTCGACAGCAACACTTTTTCAATTTTTTGCTTACCTTTTTCGGCCGGCGATGGCGGCGGCTTGCCAAGGCAGAACTTTGTGTTTGAGTCATCGATGGCAGCACCAATACCAATAAAGCTCGACGCATGCATTTGTTGTTGTTGCTGCTGATGCTGCATTCGCATTGAAGGTGAGCCTGGCGCCGTCGCCGTCGCTGCTGCTGCTGCGACTGCTGCCTCCTTGTCATTCATGATCTCGGCAATCTTCTTGATATTCTCGGGCGTTGTGTCGGCTTTCTCGCGCCCATCATCCTCGTCGTAATGATGCCTACTGTTGTTGTTGTTGCTGTTGCTGGACATATCCTTGTTAAGTTCGACCGTTGTTGTTGTCGTTGTAGCTGCTGCGTCTGCGTTTGTTGCTGCTGCTGCTGCCGCTGTAGTTGTTGTAGCTGCCGACGTAGCCGTTGTGTCATTTGCGTATGATGTCATATTAAGCCTGGTTAACTTGAATGGCTATGATTTTTGGGTGATATTGTCGCTTGTAATGGAACTACACCTATAAATTCTCTCTCGTTTCTTTCACTTCTTAATTAGTTAATTAGTTAATGAACACGGCATGTTTGCAAAAATCTGCTCCTCTTTTTTCTACTACTATTTTTAGTTGCTGCTGCTGGCGTTGTTGCGTTTTGAGCATACGCAAATTCCTGCACGCCTACATACGTCGAATAAAAGAAATGATGACGAGAATTACATAAAGAAATCAAGAACACACGCACAAAAAAGACCCAGCGATACCGATACACACACACACACACAGACAAGTAGTGTTAATGACCGTGCGACGACATGTTCAATTGTTTTAAACGCGCGTTCTCAGTTTTCTTATTGGACGGTCGAGCATGCATGGAAAACAAATCGAGCACCTTCCATTCCACAACACAAAAATAGACAAGTCAAACGCCGTTTTTCCTTTTCAAGGTTGCGTTTGTTGTTGGTTTAAAAAAAAAAAAGCCTAATCGAACTTTCGCAATGCTTTTCGTTGTATTCTTATTTTTACATCGAACATTTTTTGGAAACAGCAGCCGACATACACGCACACATACGCACACATTCGTTTACATTCAAGGGCGCCGTCCGTTGAGACTGGTTCACTGCACTTGCACTTGCACTTGCTTTTGCTTTTTCTTATGCTCTTCTTCACTATTTGTATTCACTGTTGATAATAAACTCTTCAAGTGTATGCACACCTCTATCTGTGTTTCATTGTTTCATTTATTTAAATTGAATTCTTAACACGCGCTGTCGACGACGCTGCATGCCGTACGCAACCGAAACGCTTACTCACGCCAGTACAGACAGAGTTAAGACTGAAAGAGCCAGTCGCCAGTGTGTTTTGACCAAAAGTGACGTATGGCAACGGGTTGCGAGAGACCAAGCAAACAAGAGTGAGAGAACCAAGGTATACTTAAGTTAAGTATACCTTGGAGAGAACGCTTCAAAACAGCTGCTGCGCGCTCTTTGTAGTGGAGTTGCCGTTGCTGTTCAGGGTTGTCGACTTCGATCACAATGGTCAAGTTAAACAGCGGCTACTGGCAAGCAGATCAAGTTATAATATAAATTTACATACAGAAATATCTTATATTTGTCAAAACTTTACTTTTAACGTACACTGGCTTTAAATTTATTAAACGCTGTACCCCACAATATATACTAGGAACTACGTGGCAACGCTGTTCATAACGGCGCGCACAACATTTGTTGTTTGCTTTTCGCTCTTGTTTACCACCCCAAGCCGTGTTCTCAAAGTAGGCGCACACACACACTTTTGATGACGCATTGATTGTTTTAGCAATTAAACTCGCAACTGAATGAGCTAATTATTTCATTAATATTTGCCTACAAGGCGAAGACACAAATCCAAGTTAATTAGGTGCATTGAGCGCCGCACAATTCACGCATGAAAAAACACAACTCATAACATTCGCAGGCAGTGCATATGACAGGTGGCCTTGGCGTGCCAGCGTTTCAGTTATTTATATATCGAAAGCTGTGCGCACACTGAATTCATTAGAATATTAGCAAATGCATGCATTTGGTTAAACAACTGATGCAGCTGGACAAATAACAGACATGGATGAGAACAAAACAATTGATAACAGCGTTTCACACACCCACACACAATAAATTGCTCTTTCAGTCTCGCGCACGCTCTCTCAGCATTTTTTGTATTGGTATTTTTGTTTCTGCACTTGTTCAGCGTTCATTTAAATTCTTTGTTATTTTACGGCTTGTTTGGAAACTGGCACTAGCAGTATACAATACGTTTAACACAATATTCGTTTTATATTTAAGGGTATTAATTTACTTGCTGCAACTGCAAGGAAAACCAGCGCCAGGATATGCAACTTTTTCGCCTTTTTTTTTGTTGCGCGTTATCGTGTTTGTTGTGCCAATCAGAATAGCGATGGCCACAAAGGGGATATATCGGCTTGGCAGTATGACCAGCAGCTGTTAAGCAAAATATACCAACGCATTAAATAAATAATACTAATAATAATACTAGAAAATAAAAAGAGGGCTCTAAACTTTTTAAAATTCAAATGCAAATAATACGACCGCTTATAACTTCTCTTATAATATTTCTGGCATTACATAGACAATATGGACAATAGTATTTTACTTATTAGATATTATTATTTTGAAGGTCCAAGCATATTCCAAGCCACGCTTATCAATATGATGTTTTGGTGGAAACTTTATATGCACTTTATTGTTATTTGCAGTCCACTGTGAATGGCAATATATAGTATGAATTCAGTTACAGTTGGCAAGAACAACTCACCTCAAACGTCGTATCCTCCATGCCCAGCATGACAATCGTCGACGTATGCTTATTTAAAACATCGCCATCCTCGCCCATATCCAAACCCGTGAGCAAAACATTTCCAAAGACGTTAATATCCTTACCCAACGGATAAATATCCAACTCATTTGTATCATATGGATATTCTAGCACAAAGGCATAGATTATAGAGATACTCGTATCGTTATGCGGCTGCTGAGCCCTTGTATACCACACATTGGGAGTCTCGGTGTCATTCTGATAGATCCATGGCAGGCTGCCATAGATACCCTCACCATTAATGTTTAGCCAACGACCCATATCCCGTAAACGCTCCTCAAATATCGGCAGTATAGTGCCATATTTGGTGGGTCCAACATTAATCAAAACATTTCCATTACAACTAACAGTTGTGACAATTTCTATAATGAAAAATAGAAAAGGATTAATATTTTGTAAATGGGAAACTTTTATATAAACCTTTGATGACATCCTTGGAGCTCATAAAGTCCGATAGAGTAACATCAAATCTCTGTCCCCAGCTGGTGCGATCCAAGGTGAATGCATTCTCCCATTTGTGAGCCTGAAGTACACCCGGATTATATCTATCTGCACAATTATAAAAGTCTCCATGTCTGCACGCAGTCTCAAATCCCCAACGATCATTTGTGACTATCGTATCACGTACAGGACTATCATTGTACAACCATGCAATAAACTCCTCCGATTTCCAGTATTTGGCAGGCGCCTCCCAATCCCCATCCGACCAAATGATCTCTGGCAAATACTGCCTTACCAATTCCATTTGCTCTGGTCTCACTTTATAGTCTACATAGTGCTGTTGCAGCAAAATATGCAACTTATCATCGATCCACATACGATTAAACCACTCGAACAGGGAATAATATAATCCAAATTTCAGATCTGTATATTTGCGTACGGCTGAAGATAGTTCCTCTGTAGAATATATATAAGAGACTCATTAATGATTTCCATAAATTGAATTTCAAATCATTTTAAGAACTTACTTATTATATCACGTTTAGGTCCCACATCCATTGAATTCCAACCAAAACTTTGCTTAGAAGGCCACAGCGTATATCCATCATGATGTTTGCTAGTCAACACGACATATCTAATCAAAAAATAAGATCATCAAAACTGAACATTAGATACTTTATTAAGTTACTTACTTGGCACCACTATCCTTAAAAAGTAATGCCCATTGTGTGGCATTAAATAGTTCCGCTGTGAATTGTTCCGCAAACTGTTGATAGGTAAAATCGGGTTTATAATTACGCTGCATAAATCGTATATAGTCGGGATTTTTTAGATCTAAAAGAAAGTCATGATTGCTTGATTGCTTTCAAATTATTTGCCACACAACTCACTTATCCAATTGGTCCAGAACCATTCGGAACCAAAACTTGGCACCGAATAAACTCCATAATGCAAAAAGATGCCCACTTTTGCCTCATCATACCATCTGGGCAATGGTCTCTGATCCAAGCTAGCCCAATTTGGTTCATACCTGGTGCGATGACCCGACGGTGTCTGTCCGCAATTGCCATAAACACGCAGCAAGCCTAGCACAGTGAGAGCTAGAGTAATGCGTGCCATTCTATTGTTCTTATCACTGGCTACAAATCACGCCGCTCTTCTTTGTTGTTTTTGTTCGATTGAGCTCGGAACAGCCGGCTCTGCTTCGGTTCGATTGCAGCGTCCAACTGAACTAAACTGAAATGAGCAAAACGAATAACGGAGATTGAGAGAGCGAGTGAAAGAGAGTGTCACATCTGTCAATCAACTAAATGAGAGAATTGGAAAGCTTGAGGCATTGTTATACGCTTTTAAAGAAAACAAGCTAACTCTAAAACATTTTCAACATAATTTAAATATATTTTTAGTATAGGTATAGTAACTAAAAGGATATTTAATGAAATACCAATAAACGGTAAATATCCCTTAAGAGAAATGTACCCCACATATATGCAGCGTTATGCCAGCAAGGGTATTTACTCTTCAACGTTCCGTTGTTCATTGCTACAACTGGAAGCAAACTGGAAGGCATTCCATATATAAACATGCATTATTTAATTAAAAGTAATGATAATTTAAGTTTATACTTACGTCCCATTTATTTATGGCAAATTGTACACAGACCCACATAATATTTGATGGTTTAAATACCAAGTACTCGATGGCTGGTATAATTTTAAATGTCATAACGTATTGTCAGAAAAATATTATATCATTAAAGATCGAAATGTTTTTCAACTTCCCAAATCCAAAAAAATACACACGTCATTTTTAATTGAACATAACAGTTTATTTTATTATCATTTTGCATTTCGTATTTTGCTTATTGTTTGTTTTTTGTTTTTAAATATTTTTTAAAATTTCTTGATTTGATTAATTCCAGTTGGGAACTTTTTAAAAAGTTTAGCTTCTGTTTATATCCCGTTGCATTACAGAATTGAATCGGCATTATATTTTCACATACTTCATAAATAGTTCAAATATATTAATAATTTTTTTGTGTTTAACAAATCGAAAATTTGTTTTTTTCAAGCCTGAGCATCGAATATTTTTTTATTTTTGTTTGTTTTCAACTACTGGAAAGCTGGAAAGAAGGTTCCAATCTAAAGCAGGTTTTTGCACACACGCACACATACATCCACACTTACACACACTCGCACACATACAACAATCTAATATACACTGAACAATTTTTTCTTTGTATTTTTGTTTAGTTTTCCTTTTTTTAAAGTAAATAATCTTCATTGCCTTTGTTAATATTTAAGTCGTTTGTTTTTTTTTTTTTTTGGCTATAGTAAAAAATCGGGTGCAACATTCGGTGTGATACATTTGGTGCATACATTATTATTTGTCTATTCATTTTTTATTTCAGGCATCTTTGCATCTGTGAAGAGAAGTTATGTTTGTTTGTCTGTTTGTTTGACTTGATATTAAAAGAAGCTATATAGGAATATACTCTATAATAAGTTCAAGTGCGCTCTCATTTAGTTTGTGAGTCGCTTAAGAATGTGCGAAAGCAAGCTTAGTGAACATTTTTAAAATTGTTTTCAGAAGGGAAACAACTAAAAAACATAAGATAAGAATTTAAAAAAATGATAAGGGCGGTTAAGTTTGAGTTATCAGCGCCTCGAAAGATTCTTTTTTGTTTTGTTCTTTTGCTTAAAATACATTTAAATGTGCATAACATTATGTAAAGCTTTGGTTAGATTAGAATTTAAGGCAGATTTAAGCTGAAAATTAAACTTTCTAGAAAGTTTAAAAAGTTCTACAAGAAGAAAACGACGATTATTATTATGCACATTTAAATATTTATTGAGGTATATCTATATATATATATATAGTATATATTATTACTTTTGTTTCGCTACGAATTAAAACAGTCATCAGAAATATATTTGTAACTCTAAATGAAATTAATACTTGTTTTTTTCTTTCCTTCTCTAACGATTTTCATACGCACAGAAAACAGAGTTTTTAAAGTAATAGTAGTATAGTATATCAACTAGTTGAGAAAAGACTTTCCAGTTTTTTGTTTGTTTGTTGGTTTTTTGGATTGTTAAAGCTACCAGTGTGACCGTGCGTCATTAAAATTGCGTATATGTGTGTGAGTGTGGGTAAGTTGTAGAAGAACTCTTTGTTTTTCGTTTAAATTTGTTATACATTTTTCTCATCATTATTATCTAGATTTTTTGTCAACGTTTTGTTTTTCGTGCTTTTGTATTTAGTTGCCTTTAGGCTATGCCTTTTTATTTTTTAACTGTCATATTTGTGTGTTTGGGGAGTGGGAGGGGGACAAATATACTTATAAAGCGTCATAGCAGGATACCCCTCTCGCTTTCTCTCTTTCTTTCTTCTCTAACTCCTAAGTCTAAGCTTGCAGCTCACTTAATATATCAACTCTAGAACGAACATATGTGTGTGTGTGTAGGTGTGTATCTTTGTATGTATGTGTGCTTTATGGAACTACGCAACTGTTTTTGTTTTTTTTTTTTTGTTGTATTCGAACTGCAAACTATGCGACTATCGACTATCGTTTATCGATAAATGTGTCTTACAATTTGTTATTGTTTGTGTTTTTTGTTTTGTTTTGTTTTTTTTTTTTATTATTTTTACAATATTTTCAACTTTAGGATCATAGAAGTAATAACATTAAATAACATTTTTGCGTAATTCTAATATTTCTAATGTTTTTTGTTGTTTTTGTTTTTGTTGTTTGTTTGTTGGTTGCTGATGTTGTTTGTCACACTATGTGGTTGCTGTTGTGTTGTTGCTATTGTTGCCACCGCCGCCGCCACCACCGCCCGCTGCATTGCACTGAATGAGGCCGCTGTGTTGAGTTGTTGTTGCAGCCGCTGCAGCTGCTGCTGCCGCCTGATGCTGATGCAGATGATGCAAATGATGCTGATGCTGTTGATGATGATGTGGATGATGCTGATGCTGATGATGGTTAAGTGGATGATGATGATGATGGTTGAGATGATTTAAATGATTGTTATTTATGCTAAAATTTAAAGGTCCTCCATTTGTTGCAGCTGCATCGGTTGCTTGTGTTGCCACTGCATGCGGATTAGTTGTAGTTGTAGTTGATAGAGGTGCAGGAGGCGGAGGCACCGCTGAGGTGCAGTAACGTGTTGTATCACCAAATTCACCGCTGGTCAAATCACCCAGAATGCCGCCCATGAGGCCACCGCTACCCGGCGGCGGTTTGCCTGCAGCACCTGCCTCTGGCTGTGTGCAAATTGGTGGCGCGGCAGCATCACCATCAATGAGGCATGATGTTGACGATGTTGCAACACAGTTGTTGCTTTGTGAATTGACATGTTGCAGCGCCTCCGATGAATTGTTGCTAATGCTGCTGCTATTGTGTTGCGTTTGCAAGTGTTGTAGTTGTTGTTGTTGTTGTTGCTCACAATTTGAGGAGGCAGATACAGATGCTGAACCCGAATCGCTTGCTGTTGTTGTTGCTGTTGTTGTTGTTGTCGTCGATTCGTGACAACTGACACTGTTATCATCGGTTAAGCGTAGTGCCACTTCCAAATCGCGCAACACATCCGTCTCCTTTTCATCGATCAAATTGAAGCGGCGATGCAACGCCGTGAGGTGCATGAACGTCAAATTTAAATGGGTGTGCAAGCCGAGCAGCGCGATTTCTCGGAAATGCGCCGCATACAGATGCGCTATCACATGAAATTGCAACCGTAAAATCTTTCGGGCAATCGACTCAAACGAACTCGGAAATTCGTTGGCATATTTGGTTGGAAATATTGACTCATCGCTGACCGTCTTTTGTGTAAAAGTCATCACATAGTCAATATATTGCGGTGCTGCAACCCGCGTCTTCTTGCCCTTCTCATCGAACCATAAGTACGTTCTGCAAAATGCAAGGTTCAAATAATATTGATTAAGAAAGCTCTTTAAAAAGATTCAATTTGATGGGTTTACCTGTTGCCGGGTCCCGTCATGTCTGCGCATCCGGATTGTGTACAAAATTCACTAATAGTTCCATAGACCAAATTCACATGCTCAAAGAGAGCCAGAGCTGTAAGTTAAATAAAATTGAGGATGAGTTTACAACACTTTATAGTGGTAGATCACAATTGAGATATAATCTTAAAATCATAGGTTTTGGTAGTTCCTCCAATTTTTTATCTTTTTAATTTGATTTTCAACTAGCTTTATTCGAAAATATGTAGCAATACCAATAACCAATTTGAAAGCTGATCGAAATACCATTTATCCTTAAGGCACTTTTTATAACAATACCAGGAACAGATTCCAACTAGGAACAGGAAAAATATAAAAAGAAATACTACATAGCTATTCTATACTTTCGGTCTAAGTTTGAACCTTTCGATAGGAGGTTAATATAAAAAAAGTCTACGAATAAATTTCTACCCATCGAAAAAAGGTTAAAAACTAATTAAATTACATCACATTTGATAATCTTACGAAATGTTAAATGAATTTGAAAAGCGAAAGTTTTAAGACAGCTTTTAAACATCTTTTTATAAGTATTTCCACATGAGTTTCTTAGTTTATTGTTTTATTTTTGTTCTTAACCATGTGTATTATGTTCAAAAGGCTTTTGTTCAACATATTTTTTGTTGTTGTATGTTTATTCAAATATATATCAAAATTTGTATAGCTGTATCTCATTCTTCTGATTATCTAAAGTACATACATTTTGTCAATGTTTAATTTGTCTTTATTGTCATTGTATCAATCACAGATCTGTTTCATAAGTATGTCAAAATTGACAGTGACAAAACAGCTGCCAGACGGTTCGTCAATGTGTTATCTCATTTTTTTTTTTGTTATTATTCATTTATCATTATTTTAAAGGTCAATGTTGAACTCAATATTGAAACAAGTGTTAACAAAAAAAAGCAAGAGAATTCGTAATCAGGAAACCCAAAGTGTGTGTGATTATATAGTGTATAAATATTGTTTGTAAAAATATTACGTCAGTCAAAAAAAAAAAAATGCATTATGAGCTACAGAAAAAATAAAACAAGGGGAGCTACCGGTGTAAGGTGCTGGACACTAGTCAAATAACTCGCCCAATATGATATCATTTTATCACTGCAGCTGTTTCAATCTTTAAACAAGATGACGCCACGGCGACGCACTTGACCCCGCTCTCTCTTCCAACCCATCGAACCCATCCTTCCTCTTTTCACCTTTGCAAAAAGTATGGCACGTGGCAGCTGCTGTTTGGGTTTTCATTAACAATTTGCTGAAACATTGCCAATTAAAATTAAACACCGCACACCTTTAGGGCATTTGAGGCAGCCTGTCGACTGCTGTTGTTGTTTAATTTCTATTTGTGTACCTTAAAATTTTTTTTAAGACCCAAACCCAAAGATGATGTAATAATATCCAATAAATTGGCTTAAGAACAAACACACAAAATATGATAATGAGAATGATGATGTAAGGCATGATTTCAGTAAGAGGTGTAAGTAAGGGGATTAACCAACTGGATGACTAACTAACTGTTTAAAACAGCTGGAAAGATGCTGTGAACTGAGGAGCTTAGATTTGAAATAGTTAATAATAGTTAAGGAAATTTTTTCGAATTAAGTCAAGGAGCTTTATATTGAATTTCAAGCTCAATTTAGAATCTAGATTTAAAAACCTCTTAAAATTGTGTAAGGAGCTTTAAGCTCTTATAGTCTTGGGGCACTTCTTGAAACCGCACTTAAAAGCTCCTTGAAATATCTTTTCATTTGAACAGTTTTCATCTTTAAAACCGTCAACCTTTGAATATAAATGTTATTCCATACTAAAAGTTTTTACTTTCATCTCAATAAATTCCAAGCGCTTTCCGGTTGAACTTTCCATTTAATTGGATATTAGTTTCCTATAAATGAGAATTAAGCTTTGCAGCTGTTGCTGCCTCCAATCAGCACGGACTATAACTAAGCCCAGTTAGCTTTAATCGACCTTAACTGTACTTAGTTTACACATTGTGTGCGGTCAATAATAAGTCACGGGGTGTACAAAATACCTAATATCAACAATTTATAATCACACGGAAGCAGCAACAATCAAAAAAACATCAACAATGAAAAAATAAAAACAACAATACAAAAAAATAGATGAATGCAAAAATGATGCGAAAAAAATCAAAACACGAAAAAAAACACACACAAAAAAGTTTATGGTGTAAGGCAATAACAATGTTTGACTATGGAGATACCCTGTATTGGAAAGCTCATTGAAGTAATGTGAAATCTTTTTACTTATCTGAAAACTTTGAGCTTTTTGTAGCAAAAGCTTAAAAGAACTTTTTAAAATACATAGTTCACTAAAAAATTTATTTAAACAAGAAATTTTCTATTTAAATTGCCTATAGCACCCTACTTATCAACTCTTATAGGCTACAGGGTATTACCAAAAAAAAAATCACGCCAAAAACGATAAGATTTGAGGTAAACTGTGAAGCTTTTCATATTTGACTCTGCTTTTACTATTTTTTTTATACAAAAAATCACTTAGCTAGATTTTTCGAAAATAACATTTGATTACCAAAACATTTATTGTAAGCTTTTTTTTAAATATTCGTAGTTAGTTCTTTAATCTTATTTAAATAATGTTACTTACTGTGTGAGGCAAGCCATTCATTGTAATCCAAACCAGCTGGAAGATCGACAAGGGCTTTGAGATCAGCTTCAGGTAATTTGCGTTCTAAAACGCTTTCCTCCAAATACAATTTGGTATCTGTTGAATTTTGATCGCCATCGCGCTCTTTGCGACGAGCTTTTCTGCAAAAATACAAGGAAAAGAGAAAATTCAAAATTAATCATTCATTTATTTTAAAAGTCAAAGTAAAGAAAGAGCAAAAAGTCCCAAGCGTATGATTCTCACCCAGCTACGCATAGAAATGTATCAACCGAATCCTGGGCATAGCGATACAGGGTGCCTATGGTATCACCAATTTTAGATGGTATCGTTGTCACTTGCCACATAAATCGCGCTGTTCTCAACAGACATTTAATCACAAAGGATGAGGAGGGTGGTGCGGTTGTGGTTGTTGTTGTTGTGGGAGTTCTTACTTCTGATTTATCAGTTCTAAGATTATCAACTAAAATCGGTTGTATTTCAAATTCTTTAACTTTATTTGTTGTACTTGTTCGTTGTGTTAACGTTCTTGTTGTTGGCACCCTTTTGTTTGGCGTTTCTTTCATTTTTTGGTAATACATTCACATTGCTTTGATTGTCATTTGGTTTTGTTGCTTTGATTTTTGCCAGCTGCAATTACGAATATGAAACGTTGCCTTATCTAAATGCTCAACGGTACCGCGCCAATTTCCCACCCAAAAAAACAAAAAAAACCAAAACCAAACCGAGAAAATCAACCGACAATAACCGTTCACATCGACACAATGCCACACAATATGAACGAACGAACAAACGAACAAACGAACACAAAACCCCCATTTGTCCCTGGCTCGGGTTATACAAATACATACACACATACATATACAAGTAAGTTCTTGATAGCGCTTCATTCTCACTCTCTTTCGGTCAGGCGATCGCACAACAAAGACAAAAACAAAGCACGCAAAAGCTCGTATGTTTTTTTTTAGGCATTTTAGGCCTTCAAAAGATAAGGTACCATCTTGAAGACAGCTGTGGTACTCCCTGCTAAGAAGGTTTACTCTTAAAATGAAACGCTTCTTAGCGGATTTTTTGCTAGTTTCCCGAAAACTTCGTTGCCAGCTACAAATATGAAAGTTTTTCGAAGAGAATAAAGCACAAAGGATAATAGTTCAAAAGCTTTTGAGAGAGTTAAGTTTAGTCGAAGGAATATTTAACTAGCATAAATCAAGAGTAAATGTCCCTTAGGGAAAAATTTAAAGCGATCGTCTTAGCTCTCTCTCATCATCTGCTTCTTTCTATATTCCTTTCTCTCTAGCTACGCTCTTTTGAGAGCTTTAAAGACAACAAAAGCTCTAGAGATTTGTTATTTCTTTACTTTTGTAGCATAAAGACGATTTTCTTTTATTTTTGTAGCATAAAAACGATTTTCTTTAACACTTAGCCAGATTTTACGATAATATTCTTAAAGCAAACACTGGCAACGCTTTCTAAGCTCACACAAAGTAGAACATTAGGAAAGTTACCTTATCAAAGTTACAGAATCAACAAAAAGCTATAATTCATTTACATAAAACATTACAAAACGCATAAAGTGCGTGCTTCAAAACCCAAACAACACAAAGGTACTCCAATTGCTCTATTTAGTATTGAAAGAAGTAAAGCGGATCTTTGGGCATTAAAACAAATAAACCCACTTATGATAATCAAATAAACCGAGAGTCAACCAAGCGCGCCCTGACCAAAGTATGGCGATAAGAGTTATTCTTTTAGAAATATTTGTATTTATACAGCATAAATGTACGATACACTGAGCGAAACAACTATAAATCATAGAGGAAAACTTGTTTACTCACTTGCCATATTTGTTTTTGGCACAGTGTACAATGGGGGAAGTAGAGATTAGAATATTACACTCGACATAATTTGCTTTTGGGTAAACAGGTGAATAGACAGACAATCGACTCGTTAGTTCAGTTCACTGGCCCCTTCGTTGTTGTTGTTGTTTTTTTTGCTCCAGGTGATAATGAACATTTATTTCATTTGTTGTTGTTTGTTGTTGTTGTTGCTTAGTTCTCCCCCACTTTGAAAACAAACCGACCCCATTGTCAGAATTGTGACAAGCACAACAAAACCCAGAAACAAAAGGCAAAAAGTACCAAAAAAAATAAATACAAAATAAAATATTCATGGACAAGGTCGAAACCTTTGATAAAAAAAATATGAGCTGTTAGTTTACATAAAACACCCTTCGCCAAAGTGCTTTTTTTTTTGAGCTGCTCTTCCCCAACTCAAAACTTATTTAGAAGCGGCGACCCTCAAGCGCAATTTCAATTTGCAGCCAGCAAATTGCGTGTCAGATGGAAAATTTGAAAGGTCGTCGAAAGCTTCAATTTCGATGATGGCATTAAAAACAAAAAGATTGAAGCGAGGGCGGTTCCAATTTATGCCACAAAATTTACAAAATTATAGCTTAGAAATGGGGGGAAAACCGTTAAATCAACAAGTTAAGCACTTCATTTAATGGAAAGTAAGGCAAAATACCTTGAAAGCTGAAGTGAAAGATTTTAAAGGTTTTTGACTATCGCAACGCATCTTTACGATTTTTTACTGAAGTCAAACAATTTTCTTATATTTTGAGACAAATTAATTGAATACTTTAAAAATTTTTAATATATATTCGAGTTTTTCTCTTTGCTATAAGTTCTTAAATATCTTTATTATACTCTTTAATCTTTATAATAAATTTTATCAATTTAAGCTTTCTTAGAAAAAGTTCTTCATTAGTTTTCTTAATAAGTTTAATAACCCAAAGTCATCATTATTATATTTATATTTATCTTATCATTCCCCTTATATCATCTATACAGTTTATTGACCTTTTAGAAAAGAAAATAACGAAATATTGTCAAATGTGATGAAATTCCAATTATGGTGCGATATGTTTTATTGGGTGAGCTATCAAGATAAGGTTTACGAACTGCAAGAAGTTTAGGATTAGTTTACGAATGCACTAAAGAAATATTAAATCTTACTTGAAGTGTTTTGTTTTTCTTCTACACTATTTATTTAAAAGATTCTAAAGAACAAAAGTTCTCCAAAACTTATTTTATTTATTTATCAAGATTTCAATGAAAAAATCTCTTGATTTATTTGAAATATCTCGAGAGATTTAAAATTCCCTACAACTGTCCTTTCCCTCAAGGTCTTAAAATATCATACAAAATTTCTCCTTAGAACTAAACTAGTTAAAGGTCGTTGGATCTTTAAGTCATCTAAGTATAAAGCTTTACCTCTCGAAACATTTCCAGTCACTTAAAAAAAAAGACAATTAGACTTTTTAATTTCACACACAAGTACACATATATTATTTCAAAATATATTGACCTCAAATCGTTGGGACGGCAGATAAGTCCGCAAATAAATTCGCACGTTAGGTTTTTATGTCGCATTTTGGCTTCTTCGACAATCGCCAAAAGACTAAAAGCGAACTAAAAAGCGGCGCCTACAAAAAGCCGAAAGGTGCAAAAAATAAAACAAAACAGCAACAAACAAATACCAAACTAGCGATAACTATAGAATTATCAACATATAAGTATAGTTTCCGGATTGGACAAAGAGCCTCTCTGTCAACCGTTCCCCATTGCCTCCTTATGCAACCATTTAGCGAACAGGCACTTTTTGTTTTTAAGGGGGTGTTGGCAACCCTGAAATATATTTGCATTAAGCCAATGAGAGAGTAGAGAAGAGAGAGAGAGAGTTAAAGTATTCAACACTTTTAGGACCTGTCTCAATTCAATATTTATTAGAGAGACGTGTGGCAAGACTTTTTTTTACGGTTCATTTCAAGATACCCTGTACTTTTTTTACACGGGTTTAAAGGTTTGAAAGTGAAGTTTTAAAGTTGAGATCTTGATTTTTGGTTTAATATTTTTGAATTTTTTAGTTTCAAAAATCAGTTTAACAAGAATCAAATTTTTTTATTTAATAATAGTGTAGGATAACTCTTAGTTAATTTCTCTCAACAAAATCCAATTTTTTCGTTCGTTTGTTCCTTAAATTTTTATAGCCATATGCAGTTTTACTCACACACACACCTTCAATCCACATAGCTTCACCCACCATTAGCTACCCAATGGGGGATGGGGAGAGTTCGTTACATGACCATGAGCCCATATGTCGATTTTATCTCCCCCCCCCCCTCCTCTTTCCACTCGAATCATCCATTTACCCCACCTTAGATAAAAAGCGAGTGTTTTTTTTCCCGTTTGCTCTATTTACTTTTTAGAATTGCGATATAGAAATTCGATTGATGCATCAATTGAAAAAGCTTTTCAGTGTTGCCACACCGACACACACACACACACATACCCAACGGGGCTAGATAAATACCTTTTACATAAACATGTGATAAAAAAAAATATAAATAGAATATCATTTATGAAAATTCATTCTATCAAATAAAGTTATAGAAAAATAATTAAATTCTAAGAATTTTAATATCTACTTTCCATTTAAAAACTTTAAGTTGAATTTGTATTTAATTTTTAATTGACTATTTATGGGGTTATTAAGATAAAGAGTCGCGACTTGATAAGACTAGAAATTTAGAAACATTATATTTTTCATTCGATTATAAATTACAAATAACGCAATATTTTTACTATCAGTGTTCCCACATATAATAAATAAATATGTTAATCAATTGAATACAAATGTAATCGCTTTAGATATGAATCAAAGTCGGCTTATCGCAATGATTTTAATAGAGTATATATACAGACACCATATGGCAGACTAAACTAACTGAAATTGATAACAGCAATCGGGAAAAAACATATACAAATCGCTGTTTTTGTCATTATGACACGCGTTTTTTGGTTTGTTTTTTTTTTGGAGTTCTGATGAAATCTAAAAATGTTTATAGATTACAACGATAAAAACCCAGCAAATGGAAAATGAAATTATGATGTATGTTCGCCGAAAAAAGACAAGAAGAAGAAGAAGAAGGGAACATATTACCCAAATATTACAAACAATGAACTACAGAAACAACAAAAACAGAAAGAGAAAAAGTTAATTGTTTCGCTGTTGACTGCTATCAACAACTCTGTGTGGGTGTATGGGTGTGTTGTTGTTGTTGTTTTTGTTGACGATGTTGAAAGCACAATTGCGACGCATATGTCTAAGTGTCCAAAGGTGTTGAAATGGCAACAACAGCAACAATAACAATAACAAGTCTCTCGTTAGATAAGTTAATAACCATAAATGCTATACAAACGAACTGTAACTGTAAAACTGCTGTAAAAAGAGGGCGTGGTGGTGGTTTGGGGGGAAGTAGCAATAAACAAACAAGTAAGTAAAGTAGTCGACAATAAATGCAATCAGGAACTCATAACACGATAAGCATAAACTACTTACGGAACTCTTTCGTAAGCTAGGACAAAATTCTATTGAAGCCTTTTTTTTTTTCGTCTTGGTTTACAAATAATAATGACGTGTATGTTAAATGTTGATGATGTAATTAGCAGCTTTCGATAACAAGTTTGAACAAGAGTTTGAGTTATTCACTTGGCACCATTGATGTTGTGTGTGTGTGTGCCACACTTGAAGTACGCACATAAATGGCCCAAACGACAGCAACAACAACAACGTTCAAACCCCCTTTGGATGACGATATAACACAATTGAGTCATAGTCATGAATACGTGACAGAATAATGGCACAACATAAAAGATAATCATTTATTATTATATATTTATACCATTCAAACATGAAGCAAACATCTACGATACAAGGTTTTCTGTCATCATTGAAAGTTGTATCGTATTTCAAACTTATATCGTATTGGTGAAAAAGTTGTATCGTATCTAAAACGAATATCGTAAAACAATCCCTTAAATAGCAAATTATTTTAATAGAATCTTATATCGTATTTAAAAAGTTGTACCGTATTACAAACGAATATCGTAAAACTACACAAATGAAGGATTATTTTAATCGAAAATTTTAGTTCCACTCACTTGAGTTTAGTCTTTGTAAACTGTACAATTAAGCAACCGGTTTGTAATGTTCTCACCGAAAAACAAAAAAAAAGCAAAGCAACATTAGCTAACAAAACAAAACTTCTAGTCAGCTGATCCAAGCATGACGTCACGTCACACATGTTGCCAATGACTTTCTCAATTATAATTACTAAAAAATCGTTTCAATTTCAGTTCACTTCATACAAACTTTTATCATCAACGACGCAACTGTTGACACGAATAATTAAAGACGATTTCAATTTGCAAATGAATACAGTTGGACGATGGATGGCGGGAGTTGAGGTAGGAATGAAGACGATATCGCATATGCGTATAAAATTATCGCCCAAATAAGAACAAAGAGAGAGTGAATATAACGTATCGAACTCGATTGCCAGTCGTTAATTAATGACAATTATATACCACACCACACCAAACACACAAAAAGTCAACGATCATCGAGTGCAAACAGTGTAATTTTGATCGAAGTCAATTTGTGAGTCAAGCGGCCCAATACAAAAGGAAAAAAAAAACACTGAGCGAGAGAGGCCAAGGGTATTAAGAAAAAAACATGTGCTAGCAGCTGTTAAGATTAGAAAATCACTTTAAGCTTTAAGGTTACGTAATTTGGAATAATCTTTAGATTACTAGTATTGATATTAAAATCATGCTATTTATAATTATATATAAATTATTCAAAAGCCTGGGGTGACTTGAATTTAATGGAAATTAATTAGATAATTGCAATTGTTTGATGCAAAATTATTATAATTATATTTTTGTGGGTTTGTAACTGGCCTAACAAGCTGTACTTGCCAATACAATTTAGTCACATTACGAAATCCAACTGTAATCTTATCATTAAATTCGTAAATCGACTGGATGACTCATGTCACACGCAACGTTTAATTTTCACAAGTGTAAAACTGGCGATCACGTTAAGCAAATGCAACCGAACGCACGCACACATACACACACACACACATGCGCAAAACATAACTGTATCTATTTTATTCGAGTGGACAGTGTGCAAGCGAAAGAGAGAGAGACAGATAGATAGAGATAAATCAATGCACAGACGCATTGGCGTCAATTGGGGCTGGGGGTCAGGGGCAAACGTAAAACGTAAAATGTGTTGTTTTTCTTTATTTCTTTTGTGAAGGTTACGTGCGGGGCGAGAGTGTGGGCGAGTTTGGGCGACCGATCCACTGATTCGATCCGGTTGAGTGAACAACGAACGCGTTTTTCTAGTCCACTTGACGTTTGATATGTTTGTCACTTGGTCAACTAGTTTTGGGGGTTTGGTTTTGGTTTTGGTTTCGGTTTTGGGTTTGTGTTATTGGTTTTGGTTTGATTCGGTTTGTTGCGCTTGTGGCCAGCTTGAGTGTAGTGCACCGTAGCTAAAGTTCATAAGCACAAGCTCTCAATTGGATCTCATTTATTTTGATTTGGTTTTTTGCACACACAGAAACACACTCATACACACTAGCAGAATTTGTGAATGCGCACACCGTTATATAGAGTAGGAAGAGGAAGCGATCGGTGTTTTTTTTTTGTGTCTATTATGTATAATTTGTTGTCTTGTTTTTGGCAATTTGATTTTGTTTTTTTTCGTTTTTTCGGTTTTGTTATTTTGCGTGCGCGCTCACTTCACTGTCGGCAGCAGCAGAATCGGAAGACTGGCTGACGCGACCGCGCACCTTTGCCATAGCGCAATTCGCTTTGTTTTTCGTGCGTATATGTGTGTGTGTTAGAACAGAGCGTATATTTTTTTCTGTTTTACGTTACAATCGAGCGGGAGAGTCACGATAAGAAGAGAGTGACTGAGAACGAGAGTGTGATTGTTTGTGCGCCAAATCAGCTGTGGGCGAGCGGCATTTGCTCACTGCACTTTGAATGAAATTGCTAACGGTAGTGTGCTTTTCCAATTGGATTGCGCAAATATAAAGCGCGACAGCAGCACATAAATTACCTGCACACATACAAACACATACGTTATGCAAAATGCTGTGTGCTCGAATGACGCACACAAATGTCCCGAAAAAAAAAACGAATTGTGCCGGTTGTTGCTGATGCTGCTGCTGTCGATGATGATTGCGGCCAGCAAGCCAACGTAATTTAAGAAGAAGAGAAGAAAGAACATACGTTCGTTATGTGTCGTCTGTCAGCGTGAGACAATAAAGCAGCTGCGCTGACGTTAACAGCGACAGCGACAGCGACAGAGACGCGACGCTGCTGTCAGCAAAATGTTAAGCAACGAAGCAAAACATTCTTGTTGTATGTGAATGTGTGTGTGTGTGTGTCGTAGATGATGTTTGTTGTTTGTGTATTATACCTTTGCCTTTGCCAAGTTCAAAATTATTTAAAACAATTAATATTCATTTTGCTTGAACATTCTCTCAATTAGTCGTGCCCCTTCCCTTCACCCCTTTTGAACAAAGGTGTCAAAAATCATGTCCATAAATTAATAAATTAAAGAGACGAAGCAGAATTACAAAAAGCGGTAAATGGAATATAAACTGATTCACATTCAAACTATCACATTAGTTCGTCATAAAAATGTTAAATTTACAATCATTAGAATGTCGGAATTGGGTAGCGTAGAACGTAAGTAAGCAACGTAAGGTGTGAACGTAACCAAAACGTTTTGGGGACAACCGTTAAACGGGCTTATCTTTTGATTCTTCGTTCTGTTATTGTTATCATCCGATCGGATTTAGTGAGCTTAACATAAAAACAAGTGCAAACCATCGACAAGTTCAGAAGATCGAAAATCAAATTGAGTTGCTTACCGCAAAAGGTAAGTTTGTTTTCTTGATTGCGCAGAATTACTTTTTATTCCTATCTCGCTCTCTCTTTTACTTCTTTAACGAGATACTATAAAAACACAAATTTAGTTAATTGCTTAAATTGGGATGTTTTTTTTTTGTTACACACTTTTTATTGATTTTGCATACTCGTATATATTTATATAGATGATGCGAGAAATTTGTTGATGATGATTTACGACGAACAACGTGACAAACAAAGGAAAGGCACACACGCACACACACAATGTTGTATGTGTGTTCAGAGTCCAGAGCAGCAAAACAGCTCATGGCAAACCATTAATCTATCAAAGCCACGCTCTACTTACGCCACAGGAGAGCGGCTATAGTAATGAGGGGGGAATGGGGACAGCTATGCTACAAAATAAATGTGTGTCACAATTAACAAAACAAAATTGCGCGTTAATCAAGCGCAAAGACAAAAAGCGAGTTTACGAGAATAAACAATTTAATTAATCTTTGGGCGATTTTTATTGTTTTGTTTTGTTTCGTTTTTTGTTTTGTTTTTGGCCAACTGTCGCTTTGCGGATGCGAATGGCGTTTCAATACAAAAAATGGCCACAAGCTCCGATATGAATCAGCTGCTGCCAAAAGTGCGCAATTTCCTATTACTTTTGCAGTTTGCCCCACTGTTGTTGTTGTTGTTGTTGCTCGGAGAGACAAAAGACAAGACCAGCCATAAATTGCAAAGTACCGTTTTGACCGCACTCAGTTGGCATACTAAAAAGAAAAAAAGGCAACAACAACAACACCCGTTGTGCGAGCGCCAAATTGGGAGAGCCAACAGCAAACGCATCTCACATAGTGATAAGCAAGGAGAAGGGGGGGGAATGGGAGAACACTAGCACCCCGCGTTGACAGCAGCTTGCGTCTGTAGTTGTGAGTCATGCAGAGTGTCAAAGACAGACTGACACACACACACACACACCGACACGTTAATGCCTGCTTTGATGTAGGTAAAAATCAACGAAATTATCATAATAATAATAATAATGGAAAGTATTTAAAATGAGTGAAAGAGAGAGAGAGAGAGGTGCGCCGTCATCAAGATAATTATGTACATAGATACATACAAACTTACAGAGACGCTAGATGATGTTGATGATGGGCGATAACATGTGGTTAAATGGATTAAAAACAACGAAGGTGTGAAGCGAAGAAAGAAGAGGGGAGAAAAGCAGAAGCGTAGCAGGTAAATGAGCCGCAGCCGGAACTTGATGGCTCATGCAAGCAACAAGCGCCAGCCAGCCAGTCCGGCAGTCAGTCAATCAACTTCAAGGTGAAGTTTTATGAGCGTTGTATTTTTTTGTAGTTTTACATATGTGTTTTTTTTTTTTATTTTTAGCTAACATCTTTTCTTTCTTTTTTTTTGCAAGTGGGTGAAATTGAAAATGAAATGGTGAAAATGGATATAAATCACGGTACGTAGATGTGTTTTCAGTTGTTTGTGTTTAGGTCAGCAGTTGCAATTTATAACAATAATAATAAAAACTAAAACATATTAAAGTCGTGTTTTAGTTTTTAATGAACTTTTTCAATGTCGTTGCCCGCCAAATACACAAAAAATCCACAGTTGCTAAAATGCTTGCAAGTTAATGAGTTTCACCTCCCACTGAACTTTTGCAACATTTTCAACGTTTTTTAACAGCACACTGTTACGCTCTACAAATGATCTGTAATGTTAGCGAAAGGAGAATCTAAAAGTTGTGATATTCCTTATTGTATAAGTAGATCGCTGTTAAGATTTCCCCTTTTTAAAAGTTAGTATAAGAGTAATAAGTATATAAGTTGAGTGATTTTTCTTGTTTTAGAAACTTTAACGTAACGTTAACATTCAAAGACTTTGATTCTATTCAATTAAAAAATCAATTAGGCACAAGTGTTAATCTAGTTTACACTTTTCCTCGTATAAATACATGCAATTTAAAGTGAATTGCATTTGGGGTCAACAATTATGTATAATAGTAATTAAACTAACACTGCTTTTATATACAGATCCCATCCCAAAACAAATTACCGTTAAAGAAATTCTGTAATTTGTGAAAAGTTCAAAATTTAGAGTCCATTGTCAACAGACAATTTGGCATCCACCATTTTAATGGTCCGGATTCTCTCACATATAGAAATTTCTGTTGACCTCTGGCACTTTGCCCATTGGGGGCGCCACACCGGGTGTCGGTGTCGGTGTCGGGTGTTGGTGTCGTCGGGTGTCGTGTTCCAAATTTTTTAACAGCTGCCAGCCAAAAGCCAGAAATGCCAGAACGAAAGCTAATGGACAAATAATTACAATACAAAAAACAACAACAACAACAAAAAAAAAAACACATCAACTAACTAACTAACGCTATTTCTATGCTGACCTCGCTCTGCTGCCACCGCCGTGTTGCACAATGGGACAAAACTGCGGTCCATATGGTCAAGAAGTAGAAGTAGAAGGAGGAGAAGGGAGAGTATGATATCAAGTAGGTGGGGCTGTTGAAGTCATCTAGTTGGTTTTATGGCAGTGGTTTATGCATAATTACCCCAACAGAATAGACACAAACGACTCTTGGCAATTTGTGATTGGATAGTTTTGACACAATTCTTTGAAAAGATTATCTAGAGTTATTGACTAGGAGATACCCTGTAAGAAGGTTTTAAATGTCAGCGTGGAAAATGAAAATCTGTGAAACTTTATCAGTTTTCAAGGAAAAATCTTTTTTTTTTTATATTAAAAATAAGTTTGAAAAAGTATTTCTTGGTTCTCTTATTAAAGAATTCTATTAAAACTTGTGATTATTTTTTAAATAAATGCAGATTATAATAAAACACAATTAATTGTTTCTTTCTTAAAATACAGTGGTAAAAACCCCTCAATGGTTTTTTTTTTTTTAATTTTCTATTCAGTATCATAAGCGTCTTGGCAGAACTGAGATTCTACGATCTATGAAGATATTTCTGTATATTTTTTTTTTCTGCAAATAACGTAGTTCCTGCTTAAGCATCCGGTATTTCTCTACAAACAACAAATCGTTCTACATCGTTGATCTGTGGATGGGTTTTTTTTTTTTCTTGGTCTTGGGCTGCTGATCTCACTCTTCAAAGGCCTTTGAGCTGACAGTTGCACAGTTGCCAAGAAGACAAAGAAGAAGAAGAAGAAGACGACGAAGAAACGACAAGTTTGTTACGCCTTCCTGAGTCGGCTAATTTCAGCATTATAATCGGCAAACACACACACAACTCTTTTGTCTTTGATACAGTACAACAGCTGTGACCATCTTGGGAACTCATTAACTTACCCCCCCTAACCACACCTTCCTCTCAAGAATGTCAATGAACGTTCTGAGCGAACAGCTGTTAGAGTATGTCTGTCTCACTCTTGCCATCGTCGTCTTCTTCTTCTTTGGTTCTTATTAAGCTTTAGTTCAGTGAAGTTGAGAACAGCTGTTAGACTTCAGGTTAATGATGAGAGTAAGTCTTTGTCCAAGTGCTTTCTAGCGAACATTAAGGCCATGAAGCAATAAGAAAATACTAACATTTGAGCCCATAAAAAACCCACATGATAAATTTAAAGTTGAGCTGAAGTAAGTAAAACCGATAAAACAATCAAATCATACAGAAAGTGCAAGTAAGCTCATAACACAATGTCCAGTTTAAATGCAAAAGGAGGCTTACTAAATTTACAGTTCCAGCTAGTATAACACTTATACTTGCCATTATGAATTATAAAATTAGGATTATTTAGGTGTACTGTTGACAGTTACAGTTTTATAAGAGAGAAAACAATCCTCCTTCTTAACATAACTGAAAGATGTTAACAATGCTACTGGATTTGAAGGTGAAAAAGTTAAACAAATACAAATAAAACGCAATTGGCCACACTTCAACTAAAAACCTTGATATAGTCATGCGAGTAGTTTGTCAAAGGAGCTCTTTAATTGCCATTAGGCCCACTTTAGCTTTATCCGCATACAATTAGGTCGAGCAACCTTCAATTATGTATAAAGTATTATTGTACATATTTTGTTGAGCTCGAGCTAAAAGCATTTTAACATGCTTGCTTACAATATATTTGGTCTTTCAATTTGCAAATTGCGAGGCTTTATCTCAATGCTAAAAAGTCGAACAAACAGGTAGCTTAAGTCTTTTGACAATTAGCCTTCCCCCTCTCCCTCTCTCTTTCTCAACCCTGACAACAAAGTACAGTTAGCAACAGCGATTCAACACAATGTAGCAAAATGAATGAATTGACACAATATAACTCATTTTTTGGAAGATTTCTTTTTTCTTCATGCAGTCATATTTTTTTAGGCATTATTATTTTTTGTTCGGCTTCATTGTTTGTTTACATCATTCTCTTGTTTGATTTTTTATTCAAATTTCAACTCATTGTAGAAGAAGAAGTAGAAGAAGAATAGACCAATCGAGAACAGAAACGCATACATACTACATACACATACATATGTATGTACATACATATGTCGACATTATTATGCAGATTTTCTATTCATCATAATCATTTGTTTTATGTTGCTGTAACGCTCGCCTCGCCTCGCCTCGCACATCAAATGACTTATGTTACGTGCTAGCTGCTTCTTCTTTATATTATTCTTTTGATTTTTGCCTCTTCATTGCTACTCACTAACAAACACACACACACGAACACTTAAACGTGCAGTGACATCAATGGGACTTGCACTAAGGTGAACTACGACAAACGACAGAAGAAGAAGAAAACGCTAAATGTAAAGTTCACTCTCAATCGGATAGAGAGTGGAGAGTTAATGCTGCTGCTGCTGCGTCTGCTACTTTTTGTTGTTCTTTGCGTTTGTGTGTGTGTTTGTGTTTGTGTTACGTATTTATGCACGCTCATTTCGGTCAATATTTACATTTCTAACTAATTATCAGTTCAGCGCACTTTGTGTTGACAATGTCAACAACGGCTCGGCTCGGCTCTGTGGTCGCCCCTCCATCTTCATCCACAGCTCTCTCGCCTTCACCTCCACAATCCGTTTTTAAAGTTCGTTCACTTTGCATTCTAAAAAAAAAGCTAATGACTGTCGTTGAGGTTTAAATTTGGCTGCCAACGCGTATTTTTGGACTGGCCTTTATACCAAATTAGGCAAACAAGGAAGCTTTTTATGAAAACCCGTTAATGCAACACAGAACACAACAGCACCACTTAACAGTCTCTTAACGTTTACATGGCGTTAACAGCACTCATATTGTTGGCCTAACAAACAAAAACCATTTTTCAGGCCTATTTGTTTGTCTTTCAAACATTTTAAAACCTGCGCATTTCGTTTACTCATTTTTTATTATTAGTTTCTTTGTATTTTATTTTGTGGCTTTTGTGATACGTTTTAATTGCTCTGCAAGCCTTGAATTTGTACTAAGCAAAGCGCTTTTAGTGGTTTCATTTCAAAAGCCGCCTGAGAAATTATAGTAATTAAAGCCATAAAAAGCGAGTAAATAAGCCACAAATGTGTATTTATCTTTTTGGCAAAGGCGGCGGCATCTCATGCTTCTGACCTTTAACCGCAAACTGTTTTTTGTATGTTTTCAAATTCTAATAGTCTTTGTTAGTCAAGTTTTAAATTTAACAGGTTCGCTTTTAGTTTTAACAGAACCATAACATAATCCTGCAATGACCAAAAAAAACACGAGAGAGAGAGAGAGGGAGAGCGATCATCTGCCAACTGTTAAACAAGAATGTTAACATTCTTATTGATATTATAGCAAATAATCCCACGGTTTGGAGCATGTACATATAATTTCATCATCATAAGAGAGAAATTTGTAATTAAAAACTGGTCGTGCTAGTTAAAACCATATCTTTAGGTGCAGTCTGTATATGTACATATGTATATGTAACTAATAGCTAAAAAAACACAAAGGAGTAAGTTGTTAGAGTTAGAAGGGGGTGAATCAACTTACGCCACTAAACCGCCCAAGAAGGCAACTGGGCCGCCGCCAATTAAACGGATCTTGCGATGACAGGAATCGAACAAAGATGTTCGTGTTGGTGCCTGTGATGTGGGTGACATGTTGTTGTTGCTGTTGTTGTTGCTGTTGTTGTGATTGCTGGTCTTGCGTCGATTGTTGCTGTCTCTATTAATGAGTAGCTGTTGTGCTGCTGCTGCTGTTGTTGTTATTTCTGATGTTTTCCACGCTTGTTGTTCGCCACTTGTTTTGAAATTGTAATTACTTATGTAGTTGTTGTTGGTGCTTGTGTTGCTGCTGCTGTTGCTGTTGCTGCAGTTTTTACTGTTTTTATAATGAGTGCTGTTGTTATGATTGTTAATGCAACTATTAGACAAACTGTTGCTGTTTTTGTTATTACTATTAATGCTGCGACAGCTTTGATTACTGCTGCTGTCGTCGTCTTCGATTGTTGTTGTTGTTGTTGTTGTTGTATCTGCTGATACAATTACTGTTGTTGTTGTTGATGTTGCTGATGTTTTTGTCTTCTTGTTGCGCCGCAAAGCAGCTGCAAAGCTATAGCTTGTATGCTCTTTCTTCTTTTTCGTTTTTTGCTGCTGTTCCTCCGAAGTAATTGTTGTTGCCAACAACAAAAAACACTTTTCGCTTGTGTGCTTTTTCTGCTGCTGCTGCTGCTGCTGATGCTGCTTCAAATAATAATCAGCTGCTGCTATCGCTGCTCTCTTTTGATTTGTCTCCTGCGCTTCCGTTGCCGACGTCGCTGCTGACGACGCTGTCAATGGTGCTTTATTGTTGTTGTTGTGTAGCTTTTGCGGCTGCTGCTTGAGCTTTTGCAGTAAAGTTTTGCGCTGTTGCTTTTCGTTTGTGCTTGTTGTTGTTGCTGTTGTGGTAGCCGCTGCTGCTGCGGCTGCTGACGTACCGAAACCGAGTTCCACAATGTGCTGTGTGGGCGCTCTCAACATAATTCACCGCTCACTTTTGCTTTTTAGCTTGTTGTTTTTGGGTTTATTGGTGTGTTGCTGCTGTTGTTTATGTTTTGCACTTTTGTCCGTAGCGTAAATTTACACACTGTGTTTTAAATTTGTTGTTTGTGCTCAACTCATTCATTTCTTTCACTTTATTTCTTGAGCTGCTGCTAAACTTTCTTCTAGAAAATCAAATATAGCCAAACATAAAATTAACGTAAAAGAGCTTAAGAGATTTATGATATATTTTTTGTATCTCCATTTTATTTTTGCTTAGTTCAGCATTTATTTCAACTTTCGTCGCTGTTTAAATTGGTTTTTTTTTTTATGCTTGATTACAAATAAGGCAAAACGAAAAAATAAAACTTCTTTTGACCATTTTTTGCTCGATTGACGTTTTTAGCAAATTAAAGCGAGGCACGCGAATTGCACAGTGGTACGAGTTGTGGCTAAAAATTTGACTCTACAGATTTTTTGAAAGAATATTTATAAGGAAATTGTATTTTTTAATAACTGTAACTGTTTTGTGAATCTTTTTTATCATTAAAAAAAAACTATAGTTTAAAGCCGCATAATCTTACCACTGTGCACAACGGTGGACACATTTGGTCTATGACTAATATTAAATATTTAGTTTTTACATATACAGAAATGTGCGCGTTTCTTTTAGTTTTTTTTTTCTCTTAGTATTTTTGCTTTTGTGCTTTATTCCTATAGAAAAAAACAATGCGATCGCGTGATTTTTTGTTTCTGCCTTATTGTATAGTTTCACAACTGTATGCAAGTGTGTGTGTGTGTGTGTTTCTTGGCTATAGGTGAGTATGTAAATCCGTAATAAGTTTTTATTTTTTGCGAGTTTGCTAAGCTAAAATCCGCTTATGCATATGCATGTTAATTAGATTTACTAAAAAAAAAAAATTATGAAGCTTTTGCTGACGATTTTTTCCTAACATTTGTTTTTGTATGTTGTTTTTAGCAACTTTTTTCTCTTACAAATAATGCATGCAAATGTGCTTGGAAAAAAAATCCTCAAACCTCAACTTTGTTATGATTTTTAATTGGTAAAATAAATAAAAAGCATTAATATTATTCAAATGCGTCGACTTTTGTTTACTTCCTCACGCATTAAATTCAAATTTGGCATCATCTCAAAATTGTATTTCAATTTTTTTTTTATTAAGCCTCGCCCCACGGCACCAAAAGGAAAGTAAAAGCTGGTGTCATCTTCGATGCTTACGCAATGCTTTAACGCAAGCAAAAAAAAAAGAGTCAAAATAAAGCGAAACGAGACGAGCCAAAATTAAAACTCATAATTTAAAGAAGAAGAGAAGAGAAGCTGGAAGTTAAAAAGTTGCCAACAACAAATAAATACAAATTGAACGGAATGGCAGCATGTCACACACACAGGAAGGAGCCGAAGAAGAGCGAATAGCCTTCACCCATTTACAGTTATGTACTGATGTGAGTGTGAAGGGAATATTTACTCTCCATTAAATTTCCGAAGAAATTCCACGTTTTGTTGTTGCCTTATTTAATTACTCATCGAAGCTGAATCATGTGACGTTTGATGAGCTGTTAAAAATCCCTTTTTGTTTGAGTTGGGGAAATTTTTATTCAGTGATATTCTTTTCGCTTTGTATTTTTTGTCTGACAATTAAAAGTGATTCAAGAGCGCGCACGCAAACTACATCTTTGTAATTGAACAGAAGAATTCTAGTTTATAAAGAAACTCGTTTAATTGCACAATGTGCAATTCCCAACGTTTGTCACAATTTAGACGCGCTTATCTATAATTTCCTACCGCCAGCAAATTGATCCCAATCACAAAATCCACAACGGCAGAAACGTAAAACAAAGAAGACAAAAAAATAAAAAGGCGTTAACAGAAAATTGGAATGGTTAAGAAAAAGAAAGAAAAAAACAGCACTTGACAAACTTTCACAAGCTAACACAAAAAATAAAATCAAAAACAAAACAAAAATCTAAGCAATTTGTTATGCTTTAAGATTTAAAGGGAGTTGGCTTAACAAATCGAAAGTGCTAAAACAACAAAAACAAAAACCTTGTTAGCAAAACTTCCCTCCTTCAAAACTTTCTACAATTCAATTAGTCAAACATACACATACATATGGTATATATGTATATATTTCCCAACTTGTTGTCATTTTGATTTCCAGCACAAAAATGCATTAGAATCAAAAAACAAACAACAACAACAAAAAGCTGACAGCCATGAAAGTTTCTAGTGAAAATGCTCAACTTTTAACCATGAAGCAGGTTTTAACGGGTTCTATACAAATGTTTGTGTGTGTGTGTTGAGAACTGCTTAAGATGAGATGTCGTTTTGGTAAGAGAAGTTCGTCGGTTCGGTGCATTTTCATTGAAAAGAAATGTGGTGCTTTGCTAGAATTTTGAAAGATGAAAGTTCGTGCTTATTTACGGTTGAAAAAGCATGCGCAAATCATATCTGACTCAGAAATGAAAAACCACAACAACAACAACAAGAAAATGAAAATGAAGAAGTATGTCTAGCCAACAGTTATAATAATAATAATAATAATAATAATTATTATTATTTTAATGTGTTTTTCCTTATACCGCTTTTCTTCTAGTCGCCGTTTTTCTCTGCTGCATTTTCAATTAAGCCAAGATGAAAGTTTTCTTGCAAAGAAAATAGGTAAAAGAAAGAAGCGAAAGAAGAAGGGTTTCGGCGTTGAAGAAGAGCAAGAAATCTTTCTCTCTTTCACAACTCAAGTGGCAAGGTTATGCGTTGTGAATAACCAATTAGCTCTGCGGTTACTTCGCTTCCCTGTTGCAGCAACCAACCATCATCGGCAACAACATCATCATTATCATCATGTTGGCTTTGGGGTCATGCGTTTGGCATCTGTGCAACGGGGTTCGCAGCGCATCGAATGGAGCATCAATCGTATTGCACCGGAATACCAAATGATATCTGTCGATTGCCCAGCTCTTTAAAGAGCTGAGAACGCATTCAAGTAATTAGATTCTAATCGATTTCTGTATAAAAAAATAAACAAAACAAAGCAACAGCAGTTGAAATGAATGGGAAAAAGCGGAAAAATCTTCGATGCGGATCATTAGCAAGAAATTTTTGAAACGATTGCTTGCTGGTACACGTGCTTAAAGCGTTTTTTTTAGTTCCAGTTAAGTGTTATCGATAATTGTTTAATCGATGGCAAGCATAAGTTCTATAACTGAGGTAATTTTCAAGATGAAACTCTAACAACTACCAATTAATCGATTAAATATAGAATTTGCATCGAAAATGTGTAACATATATGTTATCGATAATTATCAATAATTGTTTGCTTGCATAACATTCGATATTTTCCTAAACCACTGATCAAAATGTTATCGATAATCATAATAATCGATTGCTGGCAATAGTTTAACAAGTTTTCTATTACTTTGCATAACTTTGCAACAATCCCTTTTTATCGCTATTGTAATCCACGCTCGATCAACCGAACTGAGATACGTTGCAATTACTGTTTAAGGCTTCTCCGTTGCATGCCGCAAGCCTCAATTCAATTTTCACACTCTCAAGGCCACTAAAAATCAACCAACAGCAGCTGAAGGTTTCTAGTGTGGCACGTTTATACGTGTTTATATGGATTGTATATACATACATATATGAAAAACGTAATGGTAATCGACAATCGTCGTCAATCAATCGGCATAACACGAACAGGAAGCAGAAGGGGGGCCCCGGCCAGCAACAAAATAATGTAACGCAATCCAAACGAAATATTGTACAAAAAAAAAAATGAAAAGAAAACCCAAGCGCCAAGTTCTCACGGCGAATTACACAAAAACGCCGCACATCACGTTTCCAGCAACAATAATCATGCAACGACTCCACCTCCTCCAACTCCTCCACCTCCCTTCAATCAACTATAGCTCCATTCCATACCATTCCAATTCCGATTCCAAATCCAAAGCACTTCAATTCACTTTATTTCACGACAAGCGCCGCAATGCAGCGCTCTCAGGCTATAAATTTCGTACAAAGACGCGACGAGACGTGAGAGAAATGCAAAAATGTCAAATGATATAAAAAAAAAATACAACTAAGAAATAATAGATTAACAAAAAAAAAAAACAAAAAAAATAGCCCAAAAAAGAAATGCCCAAAAACAATGAACAAATTAAGCAAATTAGTTTAACGAAAATGAAAAATTTTATTTTATAACAAAATAGTTTGAATGAAAATGAAAAAAAAAAAAAAAAAAAACAGCTGCGGTCAGCATTTGTTTTTAGCCAGTTTTTGCAGTTGTTGTTGTCAACACACACACAGCTGAAAATTTGACCCATAAAATTTCCCACAAAATTATAGTAATTTTCGTTAACTCAATTTGACGAATGGAAAAAAGAAACAAGATATTATTGTTGCGCGTTGGTGGAATAAAAAAAAACAACCCAAAACACCAACAACAACAAAGACAACGAGGAGGGATTAGGCCGGATCGTGTCCGCATCTCTGTGGGAGTCTTGGAGTCTCTCAGCGATTGCAAAACTAGCCGAAAAATAGCTAGAGAAAACGTTTCAACTACATAAAAAAAACCAAAAAAACTTTAAACAAAAAACAAATCAGCGCAATTTTCACTATTCAGTTACAAGAAAGAGATAGATAGAGAGAGAGAGAAGGAATGAGCGAGAGACTATTTCCCTCCTTCAGCTTATGCTGTTTCCATAGAAGATGCCGCATAATTATAGACCTAAGACAAAATCGCAGCTGCCAGAGTTGCCGGACGGCAACAGCAACAACAGCTATTATAAACAAACAACAACAACAACAACGAGCCACAACCAAACAAGAAAAGAGCTCAAAGCAAAGCCTTTAAGTTAGAAGAAGATACTCTCATTGAGATTTTAAGAGGCTATTTCAACAGCATAAAGATTGCGTTTAGATTAACAACAGATTACTAATCGGAAATAAGCTACAGTGGTTAAACAGACAGTGGAAATTCCAGCAAGAGGAATTTTTAATCGAGCTAGATAAATTTTCAATCAATTTATTTTTATACCTTTCCTATATACAAAATAATTCTTCTACCAATAGAATAACGTAAAAAAAATATAGCTGCATTTATTTTTATTTTACTGCAAGCAATAATAATTGGCATGCAGATGCATTCAATTTGATTTTATACATCATCAATAATTTATTGTAGTTCGTTTTGCTATTCAGCAAGCAGCTGTTGTTATATGATACGCTCATGTTCAATTAACGGTACGTGTTAGAAATGTTCAACTTTTTGCATTCGTTGCATTCGTCAATCCAACAAACTGACAGTCAGTCAGTCAGTCAAGTCAATCCAGCTATTTCCGCCTACTGTGCAGTTCAAACCACGGTGCGTAAACGTTCTCGCCACCCACCCAGAAACTGTGGGTGGGTGGGTGTATCTAACGCCGCTTGTTTTATGTTTCTGGGTTTTTTGTTTGTTTCTTTGTGTATAGTCAAAAGTCTCTTATAACCGCAACATTTCGAGTGTTGTTGTTTGTTGCTACTATTTGTTACGAATACATGCATGCAACACGAGTGGGCAGCAGAAGAAGGCGGCATGGAAAAAACATGATTGCAACACTAGTTTTTTTTTATCTTCTTTGATTTTTTTGTTGCTATTTTTTTCCAACTTTTTTGCTACGTATATGAAAATTTTGACATATTAGGCACAAAGCAGTAAACAATAAAATCGACTGTGAAATACCCTGTTGGCATTTTTGCGGTATCCTCTGTGCAGAAGCATATTCATATATGCCAACAAAGGGTAGCGATTAGTGACATCTTAATATGATTTATGTCGCTGGCAAACATGCAATCTTCCAGCCTACGCTCTTGCTGTTCTTTTCTCTCTCTTTTCATTATGGCTAAAGCGGCGCATGTATGAAGCTATCAGTGTTGCCAGGTATTGAGCACCTGCATAAGCTAAATACTCGGAAAAAAGCTATATTAAGCTATTTACCTATTAATTTGTTCACCCAGATACCAGTTGGCTTATCCAGAAATAAGCTATTGTATTAAAATATGCTTAATCTAGCCGGAAATAAGCTAATCCGGCAACACTGGGAGCTATTATTGACACGTGTACCGTTAGAAATATGCATGAAAAGAGCGACCGGGATAACGGACGGGCTGACCAAATAACCACACATACATTTACTGCAAGCTTTGACGAGAGGATATTTAATGGAAAAAAAAATGAGAAATGAGAGCGACATACTAATACATACATATGCCAAAAACCAACAAAACAGGCCCCCATCTTAATGACGGCAATGGCGACAGCTGAATAATAAATTTAGCACAGCTCTTCGATTTTATTCTCGCTGTTGGTTGGTATGGATTTAGTTTTGTGTTGTTGGGTAACACAGCGACAGCCGAGCTGACTGACATTGACACTTTTTGTCGTTTGCTGGTGGCGCAGAAAAATCGTTTAAGGTTATTTTTAAATCATAAAAATATTAAACAGTTCGCATACAAAGATAATTCGTGCAGTTGGTCAAAATTATAATTGTTGTGGCTCGAACGGTATTCAAATTGGGTTCACTTTATCGAGCATTGACTATTCAAAGTAAATATGTACTTGTAAACATGCAAAGTTTCTTTTAGAGGAAATCAATAAAGTGTGCGTTTTGTGCGTGGTTAAAACGGCTTTAAGACGCTCTTAGCCACTTCCCGAGTCAACCAATATCGCAGTTTTAATTTCTTTGTTACTTTGGTGTACATGAAAGCCGCAGCAAACATTATTATGTGAAGACTGCATTATCGCTATATGCATTTATTTACATATAATTATTTGCAATAATAATATCTTTATTATTCGCTGTCTTTTCTTTGTTGCTGTTGTTGTTGTTGTTGGTTTTTTTTTTTTGTAATGTCTGCACGCACAACTTTGTCAAAAGCGAACCACAAAATCAATTCCCCTTTCCCAGACACGCTGCTGTTTGGCAAAGGCAAGCGCTTAATTTCCGCATCGCCTTCAACAATAAGCTTAACCTTCAACTCGCATTGAAGTCAATTTGCTGATTTTGTTTTTTGTTTTTCTGCCTTTTATTTCAATTAATGTGTTTGTGTGTGTCTTTGTGCTTGCGCTTTCACGCCCGCAAAAATAAAACAATTAAATCTAAATTTATGAAGTGATTCTAATATTGTGTCGTTGTGTGTACGTTGAATTTTCATTGCTCGCATTTTGAATGAGCTTAATTTTTGTGGCTGTATGTATGTGAGAGTATTTAAGTCGCAAACAGGCAAAGCACCGTTAAAGGTCAAACGAGCATTTAGCAAAAGACGAAAAAAGGCGACAGCATGAGTAAATAGCCGAACGCCAAAATGAAATGGCAAATAGACAAACTCACACAATCAATTCTGCTCGCCCCACCATCTTTATTACTATTTACTCTATTATCGTTTTATCTTGCTGTCTCTGGCAATCGTAGTAGAATCATGTATGTACTATCAAATGGAATACAAAACTAGTTTCCCCAATAGCAGAGTTAACTCGCTGCTCATTGCAGCTGCTCATGCAATAATCATAACACGATTGAATTGCCGGTTCTTCTAGGCGTCACGTCTGGGAAAGTCCCTAAATAATGACTAAATTATTGGCAACAGGAAATTCAGAGCACGTTCTCAGCAGAAGCTACACACATGAATGAAAGCGATTGACGAAAAATAGAACAGAAAAAAAAAATAATACAAAGGCATAAAAGATTGACAACAAAGAACTATAATAAATTACAAATCATAATAATTTTTTTTTGTTTTGCTATTTTTATAGCTTGTTACCCACTGTGACCCATTTAAAAACCGCACGACATTTTAGTCAAGCAACAACAAAAATGATAAAAATCGATTTTTGCCACACTGTGCAGGTGACGCATTGGCGAAAGGAGACGCTATAAAAAGAAGAAGAAGAACACAAGCAACTTGACGCAAACTTTCAAGTGTCAGGCTGCTGCTGCGGCTGCCTGCATGCAGTGTTGGGCTTTTATTTTTTTATACATCAAGCACGTTTGAGCCTGCAGAGGGTTGAGGGTTGCCACCTGACAGACGGCATGGATATATGTATGTATGCATGCATGCATGAGGGGATGATAGAAGCAGGAAACGCGTCCGGAAAGGAAGTGAGGCACACGGCACACTCAGACAGACGGACAGACAAAGTTGCGGCAAAGGAAGTGGTTACAAAAAAAAAAAACGTAAGAGAAAGAGAAAGACGAAGAATTCAAGAAGAGAAAAAAAAGTATAACACGAGCGACAAAACACTAAACGGCAACACTAAAATTACTAAGCGTTGCTAGCAGATGCTGCCTTAGCTAGTTTGTTGCCTACTGGTTACAGTTACTGGCCAACAGAGAAAAAGCTCGATGCACCGTAACAGTAATTGTTGATGTTGTTGTTGGTGTGCCAATTCTAAACGTTGCATTGGCAACAGTCGCGCTTCGCCGGTTTTGCAAGCTGCTGTTGCTGCATTGCGCGTAATCAGTGAAGCAACAAACCGTGGCAGTAACAACAACAACAACAACAACATCAACTACTTCTACTGCTGAAGAGGTAGCTATAATACAAAAAAAAATTTTTTTTATTTGCCCGTATAAGTATTGAAAACTCGTATGCAGTTAGCTGTGAATGACACAGTTTTACAATTACACACAAACACAACAAACACACACACACACACACACACACACAGACTAACGCATACACATGATTAAACTCCTTTTGCTTACTTTGACGTTTCTAATTTTATTTCAACTTGAAATTCTCACGTTATTTTATTGTTTTAATTGCACAATTCTTGTTTGTTACATTTGAAAGTTATTGATGTTGAAATTGCCTCAAAACAAAGTCAAAACGTAAAAGACACGAAGTTAATAGACGGCAATCCGACGACGAGTCTTTAAACGACGACAACGACGGCGATGACGACGACGAAAACCGTGCAACTAAACGTGCCAAAGGAAATTTCTATACTGAAGCAGCGGCAAGACTTTTGACAGCTGCCTTGCCTGACTGACTGGCAAACTCGCAGCACACACCAATACACGTGCAAGCGCTTACAGAAGCTGCCGAACGAAAGCAGAGCACATACATACATACATACACACAGAGCCACAAGATGACGATGGCGAATGATGGTGTTCCTCGTTGCTGTGGGTTTTTGTTGTTGCCACAGCCAGTTTAGTTTCTTTTGAATGCTGTCACACAAATACAAACGTGTATATGTGTGTATGGTGTTAACTGGTTTTCTCAGAGAGCAATCGCAGCTGAGAGCAAGTGAGCGGGAACAGTGACTGTTTCACTGTGTGTGTGTGCTTTGCATACAAATGCGGTAGTCAAGCAAGACCAGAACGTACATGCATATGAACATACATACATGTATAGACGGTACACAACCACTTGTTTGACTGCCGAACTCACTCACTCGCCCAATGTCTCGCTCGCTCTTTTTCTTTTTACCTTACTCTCTCTTTCTCTCTTGGTTGTCGCATCAGCTGAGCCGCCAATACACAGACATGTGTATTTTGTTGGCTCGCTCAGCTGCTGACAGCACAGGGCGTTGCCAGATTGCAAGACCGTTTAGTAGTGAAGTTTTAAATGGAAAATAGTAGTAAAAATTACTACTAATGTAAAGTAGTATATTTATTTACCTTCATTTTAGATTAAGACATTGAAAAAGTACTCACCTGCAAGAAAAGAGAAATTATAATGTTTTTATTAGTGTTGTTATCAAGCATTGTGTATAGAAATGAGAACTTAATTTATGTGATTATCAGGTAACAAAACAAAAATTAAAAAGGATCCCACAAAGTTCGTGGCCCGCATGACCTCACACACGCAGGTAACAGAAACTAGAATAACATGTAAGGGCCATTAGCACCGATCGCACTCCCCTCTCCCGATCTCTTGTGTATAATTATCACACACTTTGTGTGCCATTGATAAGAAGGGACAAAGGCAAATACATACAGACAAAGAGAGAGAACAAACAAAATAACACAGGAACTGCATTTTAGTTCACGGCTTCCATGGAATCAAAAGCCAAAATCAAGAAAAATAAGGCGCATCGTCATTGAAGACAAATACAGGAACAGCCATAAAAATAACAACAACAACAACAACGAAAACAAACTGTCCAGCTGCTGCCGGCAGTTAGAGCGAAAGAGAGAGAGAGAAAGCATGTCTAAACGCGAACGACGTTGAGTGCAGAGTGCAATTAGTTGCGTTCCCATTCGCTATCTCGCTCTTTTATCGTTTTATCGTTCTCCTGCTAAGGCAGTAAACACCTGTGACCGCCCGCATCGCCACTGCTGTGCGCTCTTTTTTTTCTATCCAGACGACCCACAAGTTCATATGCACTCAAGGAGTGCAAGTGTGTGTGTGTTATTTTTTCGGCCTCCTTTATACATAATGCACACACGCACAAATACTAGACGCGTATACGCACACATACACTTAGATACACATACTAGGCACATATGTATGCACTTAAATGGCGGCGCTGCATGGCTGCTTTCTAGCGGTTCCCCCAACTTCCAAACGTCGACGCCGACGTCTCTGCAGAAGCAAGCAATTCGCCATCATTCGAATGGCTTAGCGCTCATTATTTATTGCAGCGGCTGTTGTTGCAGCCTCGTTGCAGTCGACTGCAGACGGCCAGCAATCAAACGGTATTCGAACTCCCAACCCCCAACCAGCCCCTGCCTTTTCAACCTTATGCCGACAGACAGTTTTTTTTTTTTTTGGGTTTCTTACAAATATAATTTCTTTTAACTTTTCTTTAGTTTATTTCACAATCATACAATATTTATTCGATTGCAACACGCATGCTTAAAATATTTATTTATGTTCTACATCTAATATTTAGTTGAAGGTCTTTGTGTTGTTGTTGCGTGTAAATTTTCCTATGTTATTAACAAAGAATTACAATTTAAATTTAATTGCATTCAGATTGCCCGCTGAGGTTGATCAAGAGAGAGGAGGGAAGGACAGCAAAAGAGCAACACAAAGTGATTATGTTCTGCAATAACAACACACACACACACACACGCACATATGGGCATAAGTCAAATAAATAGCAATCTCGCTCTCCCACTCTAGCTTTGTCGTCTCTGTTGTTGTTGTATTTTGTTTAGTTTTTGCGGCTTGTGTTGATTTGTTGTCGTTTTCCTAATCTCGCGCGCATGTTGTATTTTTCTTAGCTTGCGGCTGTGATGGGAGTTCCGTTTTGTTAGTCGGTCACGCCACCACACATAAATATGACAAACAATAACAATAACAACGACATCAGCAGCAGCAACAGCAGAAACAACAACAAACAGCAGCTTTGGGTCATGCGCACTTCAAATGACGTCAGATGTAGCCATCAAAATTTAAGAAGTGCGCAAAAAAAAAACCATCAATTTTTATGAAGCGCCACTGACATAAACACACACACACACACACAGACAGACCCATACGCATACGCATACTGTGTGATTTATGCTTGCATGAGAGCAAAGAGAGGGAGGGGGGCGTAAGGCCAGTGCCAGCTTAAATGCGTCGTAGGTGTGAACACCAGCCCTAAACCCCACCACCACCATCTCACATTTATTTTCCCTTTTTAGCTTATGACCGTTGCGGGGTTTCTTTTGACTCGCCAAATGGAAACCCTACAAAAACAAACATAATAAAATAAATGTTTGGGGGCGAATTTAGCAAATGCGCAGCAAACAAAACAGCAGGATAACAGGACAACAGGATATACATATGATGAGTAATTCCCTAGAATGTTTATTATTATTTGCAATAACAATAAGAGCACGCAAATGTTGTTGTTTTTTTGTGAACAGCAGCTTAAATCATAATCAGCTGTTTTAGGTAGGGGTATAACGGCAAATGTGCCTGTGTGCGTGTGCGTGTGTGTGTGTATATGCTCGCATACAAATGCTTTTACGCTCTTTCTCTCTCTTGCAATTTATTATGATGCTTGTTTTTGTTGTTACTTATGCTGTCCAATTGACATTGACGTTGATTGCAATAAAAAAAAAAAAAATAGCAAAACAAGTTGGATTGATTGAATAGAAGAAAGTGGTCGACGAGTTAATACTCTGTATTTCAAGTATCCACTAGGCAAATAATAAATTTTCTATTTATTTTTGCGAATTTCTTTGATTTAATTATACTCACAAAGTTTTATTGAGCTTGTCTCTGTCTATGGCTATGCTGGCCATTAAATTATAGTTAATTCAAGCACATCTAAGTTAAAACAACCTTCAAATAAAAAGGGACTATGCCTGCTTGTACAAACAAACTTCCACATTTACACATTAAAAATGCAACAAAAAAAACCCTGAATAAATTATAAGAAAGATTTTAAGCAAATTAAAATTTCACTTTATAACAGCAACTTTTAAAAGCAAACTCTCCTCCCTAATCCATCTACCATATCTCTGGGGCTTACCGACAAAAGCAAGTGACCGTCTCCTCCACATCGAGGGGCAACGAGAGTGGCCCAGCAATGGCTCCACCTCCTGGCGAGGCGACATTACAGTTATTGTTGTTGCTGTTATTGCTATTATTATTGTTGTTGCTGCTGCTGACAACATGTCGCAAGGACGAGTGCAAAAATGTGGCTGCAAATGTCGAGGATAACGATGTGTGTGCCACAGTTGAACGAGGCGTGGCGGCTGCTGCTGCTGGCGTTGAAACACCATCCTCGGCATCCAGTGGCGGTACCGAGGAGTAACGTACAAGAATCGCCCGACTCACACGATTTCCGCCTGTCAGATTCGAGATGGCCCAATTCATGACCCAAAAACTTAGTAGCAGCAACCAAACGCGTTAAGTTCACAATTGCAACTGAGCCACGAAAACAAAACAACAACAAAATATTCCACATGAGGGTTTGGGTTGAAAAGTATGTTTTTTTTAGCCATTGATTTTTTTGCTCAGTGATTTGTCAGCCCTGTCAATCAATTTTAAACGTGCTGAAAGAGTTTTCTATCTCTTTCTGTCTCTTTCCCTTTGTGTTGTGCCCCTTTCTTTAATGCATTTGCACGTCTTGCTTGTCTAATTCAATTAGAGTTGTGCTAAGTGTGCCTCAAGGCCGCTTAACTGACGCCGCGCCACCACTTGGCGACACTTGTGACAAATCGGCGAGGGTTGATAGAATAGCTAACAAGTTATATACATCTCTATATAGTATACTTAAAGTCGAACAGTTGCTAATTGCTTTCACAAACAAAGATCGCTAAAATGGCGCCTCAACAAAAATCGAGTCATTTCTTATGTCAAAAAAAAAAACAATTTATTTTTATAAAGGGAAAAAAAAAATTTAAACCACGGTTAATCCTTATAGTAAAATTATCGATGAAAAGTATATGAAATTTTTGATAAAAGAAAGATTTTTTTTTAAAATTAATTTCGACTTGAAACTATAACTTTTTTTTTAAATATTATAAACAGAATACAGACTTTTCGCATTTAACAATAAATTATATATTTAAAAAAACAAACTTGAGTATGTGTATTGAGTTTAAGTGCAAAAGACCTAAGGAACTGCAAAAACGCCCATAGCGTCCCTTAAGCCAAACCTCGGGTCCTTAAGTCACTTGAAAAGCAAAGTAAATTAAAATATTTATAAGCAGCCCTCGCAACAAATAAACTCAAACAAGTTGAAAGTGCAAAAGGTAAAAAAAAAGGGTACAGTAGTTGATCAATAACTACAAAGTTTTTTGGCCATAAAAACGACACATGTTCAAAAGGAGTAACAAAAAGGTCAAACAAGCCGAAATGCTTAAAAAAAAAAAACGGCAAAATTGCATACAGTACAAAAATCCCGATTTTATAACAGGAAAAGTACCTTTACTCTTAAGACATATTGTGTGTATGTTTAATTTCCTAACGCACACACATACATATATGCATGTGGATCCACATTTGTATGCATAGTTAGTTCGCTTATATTTGTTTGTATGTTTGCTTGATCTATAAAACCGTTGTTTGTTATTGCTGTTGCCATGTGTTTGTTTTTACAAAATTTTGATTACAAAACAGTAAGGCAAATTGGCAAGTTCATTAAACCGGCTTCGCCGCTTATCTTGGCTTCGTTACATATATGGCGTCGCGTAGAAACATAAACAACACAGATGAGATTGATGATGATGATGATGATGATGCAGGAGAACAATGGAAATCAATGCTTAGCATTGAGCGAGCAAGAAAAACGAGTTAGTATGTGTGTGTGCGTGTGTGTGAGGCGAGGATGAATACGGCGATAAAAGGCAATCGAAAATGCAATGGCCTTGATGAATGAACAGCAGAAGAAGGCAGAGGTAGCATAAATGCAGAGGCCCAGGTATATGGGTAAGCATTTACGTGCGTGTGTTCATGAAAAAATCAAAACACTTGCGACTTGCGTTTTATTTGAGAAATCGATAAAAAAAAAAAAGAAAATGAAAAAATAAAATAAATGAAGAAAAGAAAATTAGCCTTTTATTGATTTTGCAGCGTAACGATAATAAACGCACGTATATGAAGTGGTAAAGCAACACCAGCAACAACAACAACAGCAAGAGAAATGGGAATGGTAAATGGAGTAATGAAAACTACATCAGGCGTTATTTGTGGGCAGGCAAGAGCAACAACAATAACGCCAAATGAAAATGAGAGATGTGAAACGAGGCCAATTGGCGAAATGCCAAATGGCGACGAAGACGACGACGTCAAAGTAAAAACGCAGAGGACATAAAAAGACACCACCTAGTGCCGACGAGACGGACGACGTAACGTCGCGACGTCGCGTCTCGCATGCGTTATCGTCTTTAGGGCAGGCTGCGGTTGCTACTGCTGCTGCTGCTGCAGCACTATTTATAAATTGATATCTCATTGCATTGACTGACTGATTATTACATACGTTTATGCATTTGCGTACTTACCCCATCAGCCAATCGACCGTGTCACGCAAATACTCCGGAATACGCTCCAGTTTGACGGCTGCTGCTGCTGCTTGCTGCCTCTTTTGCCTTTCGCCAAAAATAGTTTCAGTTCTTTGCCAAAACACACGCACAGAGAGCGACACACACACACGCACACACAAACTGGCAGCGCCTGCACCTACACACGACAGCAACAGTCACGGCACTTATTTTATTACCAAACAAACACCAAATTGACACTTTTACTTTTGTAAATCAATAATATTAAAAATTTCGTTTAAAACTTTGCACATCAAATTTTTCACGCTTCCTCTTCTTCACTTGTTTTGTGGGTGCCCGATACGTTTTTGTGAGCGATATCAAAAAACTACAATCGATAAAGGTTGCGCTGTCGATTGTATGTGACAGGTATCGCACAAGTTAAGCTTGAATATCGTCAAATTAACCAGTGCTTACTTAGCCAACTTGAGCTTATAAAACTATATAGGCGGAGTTTATACAAGCGTAACAAGTATTCCACCTGCAACTGCTATCGATACAGTCCTGGCTTTGATAAAACAGCTGCGAAAAGTAAAGGTTTGACATTCATTGCACGTAAACAGCTGGAAATGGTTTATTGTTTTTGTTTGTGCTTAAGCCAATTGCAGTAAAATGGAGCCCGCCAATCTATTAACGGTAGCCGAACGGGATAATATAAATTTGCTAACTCTTCTTCAGTCGGAAGAAGAGTTTGAGCTTTCTGTAGAATCATTTCGCTCCACATGCTACGCACGTCGTAACAGAAAGCGTAAAGCGACCAGCGATTGGCTAACTGTAGGTTTTTAAAATGTAATTGTTATTTTTGCGTTAAAATTTTTGATATTAAAGGAAGGAGGTTTCGATGTTGATTTCGAGCATTATTTTCGCATGGAAAAAGAAAACTTTGATATTTTGGTAAAAAGTCTGCCAGAACTGGGCAACATTATATATGCGGAGACGATTCCAAATGACAAGCGCATTGGCATTGCATTATATATACTGGGCAATACGGATGGTAATGCTCTAGCTAGTAAACTTTTTGGCATACCCGAGTCTTTGGTAATCACTATACTTGATGACTTTTGCCTTGAAGTAAAACGTGTTCTTGGCCAAGAGTATATGCCCGAAGAGTTTCTTACAGAGAACAAGTTAAAAGAATGTATGGATGGTTTCGAAGCAATGGGATTTCCACAATGTTTGGGTGCCATTGGTTAGTAGGATGTAATTTTAAGCACTTTGTGTCTTTATTTTATTTAATTATACTGTTTTTAGGTGTTCGGAACTTGGATCTATCTATGCGTGAACCAAAAACACTAGAATATTGCAATACAGAAGATTGGTGTTCCAACATATTATTTGCTTTGGTTGATTATCGGTGAGGAATCCAATACAGTCGAACTTCCATATAACGAACTAATTTCCATAGCCCTGCAATTTGATTTGATTTGTCCACTTGAGTTTCGTTATATGGAAGTGCGATTGAATACCTAACTTTCATATTAATTTAGCAAGTTATTTTCCAGTTCCCGTTTCCTTTACGTTGACGACAGCTGTTCAGGTGGCTGCACGCCCTCACAGGCCTTTGAAAAAAGTTCCCTCAAGGAAGCATTAGATGACTTAGAAATATTCAAGTCGAATTCAAAGCCAATTGAAGGCTTTGATGTGCCGTTATTATTGCTGGGCGATGCATCATTTGAACTATCCACAACAGTGATGACGCCCTATAGCAAACCAAAAAGAACACTAACACAACAATTTAATAGTCAACTGCACAATGCCAGAGAAGTATTTAATGAAGCATTTCAAGACCTAAAGGCACGTTTTCCTCGCATTTGCAAAGTTTCGCATGAACATAATAGACGCTATCACATTCTCATTTGTTGTTGTATATTGCATAACTTTTTGAATTGTTACAAGAGCAAAATACCCAACTATTGGCTGGATGAAGTATATCAGGAAGAATTACAAATACAGCCAATAGCGTCACAAGCAAATAATGAACTCGCCGAAAATACTCGAATTGCGATTAGTCGATACATAAATAACTTAAAATAAATTACTTACTTTTTAACACTATGACTATTATTACCATTGATTAAAGCTAGAAGTTTACTATGAAAATCGGCATTTTCAGCTGCCATGCTAGACATAATCTCCAGACGACGCCTCGCAATGGAAATCATTTGTTTCGAACGATCTTTTTCAATCTCCAGCATGGCTTTTTCAAAAGTTGTTAAATCGCTATCACTGCTATTGGAATTCTTTCGATTTCTTTGTGCATTTTGGTCATTGCACTCGAATTGTTCATCAAAATTCTCTTGAATTGCAAGTGAGGATTCGGATGGAATCGAGGCATTGGGGCTCAATGGTAAGAATTCATCATCAATTGGTTCCTCCTTGATTTTATTCATATTATCATCTGTAATTTAAAAGAATGTGCTATTAAGAATAGGGAAGGAAATAAATATAATAATGTCGAACTTCCATATAACGAATCTCAAAGAAACAACGTCGTGGGGGTTTTAATGGAACAAAATTGCAGGAATCTCGAATAGAACACTGCTTTATATGTAAGTTCGACTGTAATAGTATATTACCATCAGACATATCATTGCTACTTCTTCCACGATGTCTACGCTCGGGCAATGAACTTTCTTGCAAAATTTTTTCCACTCTATCAAAATTTGGCCAAATTGATTTTTTTCCCGTCTTCCGCCTACGCAAATGGTGCCTGCAGGTAGAAAAAATGTTTTGTCAAATGCACAGCTTTTTCAACAGTTGCGTTTACCTGTACATTCTTGTTGAATTATCTATTTTTGTCTTTACATCTTTAGCTCGCACTTCATTAAACCCAGAGGCGTTTAATTGGCTTGCCATATTTTTAAATGTATGAGAGTTTGTAGTCATTGTGTTATCCAATTCGTTTATGTTTTGCGCCCACAGCTTGAATAGAATATTCTCATGCTCTTCCGACCATTTTAGGGGCTTCTTCCTAAATTTGTCCATTTAAACGCACAACAACAAACAGTTTAGCTTAACAAAAAAAAAAGAAGAAAGTAAACAATGTGTTTGTTGCTGGAATCGATCACAAAGTTATTTGAGTTGCGATAGTTGGGCTATCGATAGACGATATACACAACATGCCCTGCCACATTAATCTAACAGCTGTTTCTCAACAATAACACACAATTACATAAAAAATGGTAAAAGTTACTATATTTTTGAGAACATTTTGTAAATTAAATTGCTAATAAAATTCTATATCAAATTTAATTTCATACAAATCAAATGCAACTCAAAACCTCCACTAAACACTACAAGACGAGCTCAATTATTCTAGCCGGTCTTGGCGTGGCGGCCGTCGGCTTTGCTGGCAAACACTTGCTGCGTCGCATGCCACAAATGACGGCAACGTTCAACGAGGCAATCAAGAATCTGCCGAAATTCGACGCGGAAAGCATGGCCAATGCCAAATACTATAAAGGCGGCTTCGATCCCAAAATGAACAAGCGTGAAGCGGCGCTTATTCTAGGCGTCAGTCCAAGTGCCTCAAAGCTGAAGGTAATGTTAAAAAGTTTAAATTTTAACAAAAATAAAATACATAAGTAATACTTTGTTTACTTGCAGGTAAAGGATGCGCATAAGAAAATAATGTTGCTCAATCATCCGGATCGTGGCGGCTCACCGTATTTGGCGGCTAAAATAAACGAGGCCAAAGATTTTATGGATAGTGGCAAATAAATTTTTGGCAGGCTTGTAAATTAAATAAAAATACTGTAAATAGCGAGTAAGAACTAAGAATTGTTGGTTTCTCTTTTGTGTGTAGTAAACGTTTTATTGTGCTTACAAAGTTGTAAAAAGATCTTTCCCCTCATTAACCAGTTAATGTATTAAATCATTAGCTGCAAAAAATTTTCACTGATAAAACTAGTTACATGAGAAAAAAGCTAATTAAGCACTTAAATACGTAATATAAGCGGGTAAGTTTGGACAGTTAAGTACTTTCTGTAAAATGCAGTTCCAGCTTAAGTTACTTTTCGTATTGCTTAGCGGATTTGCAATTATTGTCACTGCTGAGCCTGATCATATTATAACGAATGGCTATAAGGCAACTGTGGGCCAAGCACCATACATTGTTGGTCTACTGCTGAGAGAAGGAGCTGCAGCTCGTTGGTGCGGAGGATCAATAATTGATCATCAATGGGTTCTGACAGCTGCCCATTGCACGGATTACATTGATACGGTGACCATTTACTATGGTGCCACAAGGCGTACACAGGCTTTGTTCTCTCTAACTGTCAACGTCAAGGATGTGGTGCAGCATCCCAATTGGCCGGATAGCATTGGCAATGATATTGCATTGATACGCACACCTCATGTGGATTTTTGGTCGCTGGTCGATAAGGTGGAACTGCCTGGTTTCGAGGAGCGTAGCGAGAGATTTGAGAATACTTCGGTCATTACATGTGGTTGGGGTAGCACGTACGATGGCAGCGCTTTGCCCGACTGGCTGCAGTGCATCGATCTGAGCATTATTAGCAATGCGGAATGTTCTCGCAGCTATGGTCAGCTGCCGGAGAGTGTGCTATGTGTGGGCACACCAGAGGGTCGATCCATTTGTGATGGCGATTCTGGTGGACCGCTGGTTACACAGGAAAACCCCAAATTGGTTGGCATCACCTCATTTAGTGATGCAAGCAGCTGTCTATCGGTAGCACCAGCCGGTTTCACGCGCGTCACCTCTCACTTGGATTGGATTAAGGAGATCTCTGGAGTTGCTTATTAGCATTTTGAAAGAATTTGCTATGATTATTGTCATCCCTGGTTACTAATCGATATTGATATAAACAAGCTGATTGCCATCAAAATTGATATCGATATATTTTTACTCAACTGATCGTGTTGTGTATAACAAAAACTTTAAATTTATTTCTTTTGACCTAAGTTCATATTGTCCATTAGCTCACGAAACTGCACAACGGAAATTAAACCGTTTTGATCTTTGTAAGTTTGCATGAGTTGCTGCCAAACAGTTTCAAATTCCGTTACATCGACAATATCCTTGAAAATTGTCTCAATTTGCTCCTTGGGACGCAACAAATTAAAGTCACTCAATGATACACCATACATCAAGGATATTTCGGGCGTCAAAAGTTCCTTCACATTGGACTGCTCATCCTCAGAACTCTTTACTCTTTTTTTCTGTGGTGGCGCCGTATTCGCTTGCTTGAGAAGATCAGAGCAGAGCAAACGATATGTTGTGTCCTTGTTGTACACATTTGCTGGCATTGTCGATATATTGCCAGTGGTTGGCAATGGATTTTGTATGTTAAGCAATCGACAAAAATCATCATAGTTTACACGCTCCGTGGGACAATTCTCGTCAAGAATGAGCTTAAAATGTTCGAGCGTTGTGCGCATTTTTTGTATATCAATATACAAATGCATTTTGTGCATTACTTCAAAGATCTTCTTGAGCGGCAGTTGACGTGTCTGCTCCTTATCATTATGCTCCAGCACCGAGATTATATCGAACATATGAAAATCAGCACGTTTTTGCAATTTATGGCGCCACATATTCAAATGTCCCAAGGCATCAAGCAAATGCTGATTGCTATGACACGGCGATATATCCTCAATTAGCATTCTGCAATCACAATCGCTTACACGTGTGGGCACTCCATGAGTCAAGTGCGGTGGCACAGTATAAGGATATCTTTGAAGATCTCAAAGTTCATTAAAAAAACATTTTCTATTAAGGTTCGGATACTCACATTTTGAACTTTTTACCTATACGCGAATAGGTGCGATCTATGAAATCCATTTGCTCCTTGCTTATGATGATGACATGGCCAGCGCATTGTTGCATGCAACGCTTTACCAGCTGACCACTAGCATCACCCCGAGGTGGCATACCATATAGGCCATATCTCTCGAATGGTTTAGCATATCTGCAATTAAGATAAATAAATTATTTTATAAGACTATATAACTCTTATACGTATAAGATATTGACATTACTTGCGATTGACTTGCTCCGCAGGGAAATAATGATTGTGACTAATCACATATTTGTCATGGAACTTGCCAAATTCACGATTCACCTGCTCCGCCGGCTTTGGTGGCAACACCAAATCATAAAGTGAGCCCTCAGATTTCGTTTTCTTGCCAAAGCTGTAACTTAAATTGGTTACATGTTCGGGCTTCGAGTATGTTTGCTTGGCCTCGCCCAATTTAGCATTCTTCTGATACATATCCTCGTTGAACTGGTCCTTGAAGACCGTGAAACGCGACTTGGACTTGTCAAAGGCCAACAACTCGGGCACACTAACTGCTGGCAGAAATGGTGTTTCGGGCCAAAGATTTCCCGCATCCTTCAATTTTTGTCGCTTGCAATCAGTTTGTATAAGATGCTCAGCGATTTCTTCGGCATGTATGTTTCGAAGACAAGCTGTTGTTGTATTATCCGGATCGACAGCTGAGGCAAGGCCAGCTGCTCGAATATCGCCATTGCGATTCCTAAAACGTCCCAAGTTGGACATATTTTATTCGTTGCTTATACTCGGGTTTTTTTTTTTAATTATATATGTAACTTGTCAAAATGATGAATGTTTAAGATATGAAAACTAGTTGAATAAAAAGCAATGCATTAAATAAATAAATTGTATTATATGGATAGTTTAGAACAAATAAATAATATGGTTTATTGTACATAGTACATGTTAGAGTATTAATCAGGTGAGTTCATAGTTCTTTTGCAATATGAAATCCCAGGTGTCCTTCCAGCGCAAATCAATAATATCCTTGGCGGACATCTTTCGCGAGCCGTAGCTCAATGGCAAGAACTTGACAAAGACGCCGGCAACGGCAGACAGCCAAATGAAAAATGCCACATGATAGACACGCACCAAATGGACGCCGCGCACCTCGATGCCATGGCGTCGCAGCAAATAATCGACATGATCCAGGACATAGCAGAGGAGCAGCAGTTTGAATAGAAATGCCGGCAAATAGTTGTGCAAAAAGAGCGTTCGGTCCACAAAGAAATAAGGCAAATAGTGCATCAAATAGCCCACGAAAAAGGTATCGCCAGCGATCAGGAAGCGTTTCCATTCACTGGCGGAGACATCAAAGCAAAGACGTCGACGACGCACAGCATAAAATACCAGAAGCGCTGCATAGATGAGCAGTCCTGCACTGGCCATATACCAGATGAGCACATTGCCCAACAGATAGATCTGTGCACTGGAACTATCGTCCAGCCAATAGGCAATTCCCTTGTCCATCAATGGCCATTCATGTGGCTGGGAGCTGTACATGTGAGTCTGCACCTGCTTGGCCTGCCAAAACATCTTTGACTGCAATTCCAGCAACTTGGCCCAGAACGAGAGCATTGTCCGTTTTGTGGGTATCATTTCAGCCGAAAGCAATTGACGTTCCCTTTCCCGCTGATCCTGAGCTGCAAATTTGAAAGATTTTTAAATGAGTCATTAAGTAAAAAATAGCTCGTTGCACTCACTCTTTGTATAACGATGCTCCTCCACATTCCATATGGCATCTTGATGCACCTGCTCACGATCGCCAACGACCTCGTGCTGATTGAATGCCCACGCAGGCAACTGGCGACCACTATACCTTAAAGCAGCGCCCGTTGTTTCATGAATAAGGCGTATTTCGGATTTGATGGCATGCCAACGATCGCCCTCCGTCTGCCTATTGAGAATCTCCACGCGCCACAACAGCTCGCCAGCCATCTTAATCTCGTAGTCAATATAACAGCTTATCTCCTGGCACTGTGGCGTCAATGGTGCTGCCACGTCGTGCGAATTGAGTGCTCGACTTGTAATGCCATGCACCAGTTGAATGATATCACCATGATGTATAGCGTCCGGCTCATCACCCACAACAAGATCATCACGTTCCGGTCGCTTAACAATCCACCAGTTATTCACATCCTTGAACGAATAGCATGTCACCTGCTGTTGATGCGACGAACCACGCTGATCTTTGTAGCGCACGGGATAAACGGCGGCATGGGAGTGCAACCAACAGGTGCGTCCATGTGTGTGCCGCAACGTTATCTGTGATCCATGTACAACTGCCAATGGTTGACCCTTAGTTATCGATGCCAAGCCGCCGTCGAGCGAGGCCTGAAATGCACTTGTCATTATGCTGTCATGGGGTCCAGCTTTGTGTAACGTTTTTAAGTGGACATAAAAGACGCCCAAATATACGGCCAGTGGAATGCCAATGAATAGCAGCAATCTTCCCAATGCGTGCATCCATAGTTGTTTAGCTGTGAAAATTTAACAGAAAAGCGCATCAATAAACAGTCTTATACACAAAAAAAATTCTATCTTAACGTCCATTACTTTTATTTTTTTTTACACCTTACTCACTTGTCAAACTCGCATCGTACAGCAAATTCCAAAGATGACGGCAGAGCAAATATCCCGTGAGCATCAGCGCCAAGAAGCCAACATATTTAATGCAGCCGGCGCAGGCTAGACACAGCGCAGCCGCCGCACCGCAACTAAGCCAGTTGAGCGAACCTAGCGAGCAGCGCTGGAAACGCAGCAGACAGGCAATTCCAATGGTGCTTGCGAGCAGCAGCATAGTTTCCATTAAAACGAAACGCGATTGTGTCAGCAGCGCATTGTCGAGCACGACGAGTAGGCCGCCGAGCGCTGCTGTCCAGCGACGCAGCTGAGCCTGCAGCAGTAGTTTGTAGACGGCTGGTGCGAGCAGACTGCCGCAGAGGGCGGGCAGAAAACGTAGCCAGAAAATTGGCACATTTTGTGCATAGGTTTCGCCAATGCGTGAAAATGTGTAGTTGCCATCGTAGCCAGCGAAGCTTACCAAGCCAGCAATTAATTGTTTACCGAGTGGCGGGTGCTGGTCAAAGAAGAATATGTTGCGCATATAATGCGAGATGTATTTACCATAATGTAGCTCATCAAAACTGTAAAGCAAGCAAAGAAAGTGGAGAGATAATAAAAATTATGCAATTTAATAGCAAAAATAGTTTTTACTTACACGACATGCGGCGGTGTTGCCAACTTGTAGAAGCGCGTAAAGAACGCTAACATAAAAAGGCTCCAACTGATGAGATCAATACGCAAGCTAACGGTTAATTGCGATGATGTTGCTGCGCTGCTTTCATTGTCTTCAATATGATTTAAGCGATTCACCTTGTCGATGTCAACGTCGCCTTCGTCGTTCTCCTCGTCACACGAACATGATCGCGATCGAGAACGCGACTTGCATGATGCAGAGGTAGGTGGTGGCGTTGACGCTGCCGATGACTCAGTTAGAAAAGATTGCCGGCTCTCTGAGCGACGACTGCGCTCAACGCTTCCACGCAGTGGCAGTGCTAGCGGTGTATTCAAATGGCAGTTAATATCGCGGCAACAGTTGAGCATGGTTGTTGCTGTGTTGGGCAGCATGCCATTACAGCACAGTGGTGAAGGTGAATTGCAGTTAACAACCGCTGCCGCTGCAGCTGCTGTTACTGTTGCAGCGACTGAGGTTGCTGAACGACTGCGAAAGTGAAGTCTTTCGTTTTGTTCGTTGCTGGCATTTTGATTTTCGATAAGGTTTTCTGCAATATTTTTTTGTTGGTGCTGCTGCTGCTGCTGTTGCTGTTTCGACTTGGAGCGCGTTTGTTTGCGTCGCTGTACGCTGTGGTTGCTGGACATGTTGATGATGATGTAAATAACAATTGCTGCAACTTTCTGTTGCAGCGTGAGAATTTTGCGGTTTTCTTCCGTTTGTTTGTTTGTTTTCTTATTTAGTGGTTATTATTATATGCTCGCACTTTCACTTTTACATATGTCTATAAACATACTGAAGTATTTATTGAAATTCGCACACACCCCTTAATTGTATCAATTAGTAAATGTTTTTTTTTTTGCCACGTCTGCCAAGAAACTTGTTGGTTTTGCACTTTCCTACGCTAGCTGCGCGGCCACTTGTTGTTGTTTTCGTCTGCCTTTGGTTTGCTGTCTCCACAAATAACACAGCACATTTACATGCAGAAGCGCCCAACAGCGGAAGAAAGTTCAACACACACGCATAGACAGAGAGCGAGAGATAGAGCGCGAGTTCACTAAAAATAAGTATTTTCAAGCACGCGCATATTTTAAAGTTGTCTTTATTCTACCTTGTTTTCGTTTTACTTTCCGCCACTCTCACCGATTATCCGACTCGCTCGCTGAAGATCTCGACGCGCACTGACTCAACCAGAGCCAAGGCGTCTGCGCAGCTGCTGCCTGTTGGCTGCTACTCGTAGCGACTGCGCAGTCGACGCTGGAATGCGGCTGGTTCGATGCTTGTGTTTTGACTTTGTATGTTGCCTACTTTGATTCTTAACCCATTTTAAGCGCGCGCAGCTTCTCGCGCTCCCTCTGCCACAAGTATGCTATGTGTATGTACTTATGAGAGACGTAAAACGGTCACTGCAATGGTCAATAAAATAGCAAAAGCTTTTGTAAACAACTGTTGCTTGACGACACCTTTTGCCATTGCGGTCATCACGGTAGCACGCGTCGAACATGCAGTAAGTTAAAATATAAATGTTTGTGTTAAGTGTATTTCAATAGAAAAAAATAATGAAAAGTATTTTTAAAACGAAACTTAATATTTAATTTATAACAATATTTTTGTGAAGCTATACTGTTTTTTTTTATGTAGTTTATAAAATCGTAGTAAATTAAATTATATTCCATATTCGTTACTTATCCTTGTGAATTAAAAATGATTTTTCAAACAGTGAATAACCCTATGCCAAAAACATGTGAACTGCCCATGTGTGCATGCTTTGATTTCCAACGGTAAAACTACGCTAGTCAATATAGAGAACCCCCACAATTTACAAGCACTCATACATAAGCATTTAGGAAGGAAGAGAGCGCATTTTATGGAGAGAACATGTTCGATACGAAACGAAGCGAAGCGAAGCGATACGCATCCCAACTCAAACCCTTTGTCTGGCGCTATGTAGACTTTGCCCGGTGATGATAGGTGCTCTCAGGAGGCGTAAATGAGAGAAAGAGAGAAATGAGAGAGAGAGAGAGAGAGCGCAACATGGCAGAGATGGCACAATTGAGTTGAAGTTGAAATTCGTTAGGTTTGAGTTTTGAAAAAGAGGAGGTGGAGGAGGGTCTTTTAGGCGTTGACTGTGTGGTCTCATTCTCAGTTCTGACGATGTCGATTTGGCCGTGGGTGTCTCTGCATGCCACACACAGATGCAGCAACGAGTGCAACGCGACTGCCAAAATGGGGTGTGGTATGGGTTAAGGTGATAGGTCCTTGCACCCGGATACGCAGACAAAACAACAACATGGGCCAAAAGGAGGCAACGAGTTGAGGTTGCTGTTGCTGCTGCTGCTGTTGGCGGATTGGTTGCTAGGTTGTGTGTGTGTGTGTGTGTGTTTTGGTGTATGTGTTTGTATGGTGCCTCAGCCCCGCGGCACTCGCACAAGTGCAAGGATATTGTCGCCACCAACCAACCGCCTGACATGCATCGCCAGCATCGCTGCAACATCGTGGCTGACTCTGATTGAGCCTGTGGGTGGTGTGTATGTTGTTGTTGTTGTTGTTGTTATTGTTATTGTTGGAATGGGTAGGTTAACTCCTGGTGTGATTCTTTTTGTGTGCCTGGTCTGGTCTGGTCTGTGACTGGGCTGGGCTGGGCTGGGTCTGAGTTCTGGGTTCCCAGTGCCGTGTGCCACTTTGGGCTCAATGTTCGTGGCCGTGGCCGTGGCCTCGACTCGTGCGCTCGTTTCCAACTCCAGCCAAGGCCAAGCCTGCCAAAAGGACGACGTCGCCGTCGCCGTCGCCACGATAATGTGGCACAATGACATTGACATTGAACTAGGTCGAGGACGTTCCACCTCTTTTAGCCACCGGTTTTTGGTTAATGTCAGTCCCCGCCCCAAGCAACGTGTTTGTGCATGCCTGTTTAACTGTCTTTCGAGTCTGATTATAGCAAACGGCTGTTTATGCTCTTTGATTATGCTATATTTTATGACCCAGCTACGGATGTACGTGTGCGTGTTGCAAGTAGCAGCAGTCGTTGCAAGTATGTATTTTGTTTGTTGCTGCTGCCACAACACATTTAAATGAAGTCATTATTTGGTTTATATTAAGCAGCTACAATTATGACTGACATCTTATTAAGGACTCAATTTTGTGTGAATAACTTGTTTTGCTAGGTTATTTATTTGCCTTCAAGTCTCGTTTAGTTAAGCAGGTGATTAAATATGCTCCGATTTTCGTTAAGTTATCAATTGTTCGTTGGGCTAACTGTAAATTGTTTGTATGCATACAGAATATAACTGTGAATAGATCGTGAAGCCCAGCTGCAGTGTGACCAGTTATTCATTGGGCAGAATTGTTAACAAGACGAATCAGTTTAACAAATAAGGAAACTTTTTCAACGCCTAAGTTTAAGGAGTTGTTCAAGAGTAAAAATATATATGCTTAGCCATTGGAATTTCATAAATGCATACCTGCATAGCTAGCATCAGCGATATCAAAAAATAAATTTTCAGTAATTTACGGCAACTTAAATTTTAAGGTAAATTGAGACACTTTAAGTGGCGGCATCTCAAGCAATCGAAATTGATGATATTTTCGGAGATAAATAAATTACCTGCAATTTAGTCCTGGACACAAGACATTGCAGGCCGTAAAATGTAAGCCGGCAAGCAAGCAAGAAACAAGAACAAAGCAGCTTAGCTCAGCCATCAATTAAAATGCATGCGAATGAGCTGCAGTCTCAACATCCAAGCAAGTAATGGAATAAATTGAAGTTGCCACACACTTCCGCAAACCCTTGTCGTCGTCGTCGTCGTCGTCGTCGTCCCCTCTCGCCACAGTCTGTGTTATATTGTCTGCATTTTGTCTAAGTTTTTGTTGTTTTTTTTTTGGTTTGGGGTTTGGGGGTAAAAGAGATGGATTTTATTTATTTTAAATGAAATGAAATTTATTTTATGCACATTTTATTCAGTTGCAGCTAAGGGATGCAATTTCTCTATATATATATATATATAGATGTGGATGCAACATGGATTATTTATATACTACACACACATACAGACAGGATATTTAAACTCAAACCCCTAAAATGCATGTGCTGACATTTTGTTGTAGTATATATACATACAAACATATAGAAAATGCAACTAGAATGCTGCAAAATGTTACTGCCGTTTTAATGCCCAGGAAAACTGTCTGGCTTGCTTTAACTCCCCCGCCTAAGGCCGGCCACATACTAAGAACGAGGGGATGCTGCATGCAATTGCAGCAGAAACACCAACAGCAACAGCAACAACAACAATTTTCACATTTTGTTTTTAGTTTCATTGCAGTCTGGCAAAATTTTTGCCATTTGATTGCATTTTGTTTTTGGGCATTCGACCTTTTTTGTGTAGAGTTTGTTGCAATTTGTTAGTGCACACAAACACACACGCAGTTAAACACAAATACACGCACACATGCATAAAGTGCATGCAGAAAAACGCATAGCTGCATTATGTGCTCTCTCGCACAGCAAGAGAAGAGCTTTGTTGCTGTGTAGGCCTTAGCTTTTAACATACATACATATGTACACACAATTATTTATATGTATAGAATATAGAAATATTTTTTCATATATGTACATATGTAGCATGTACATAAGCTTATGTAAACACCACGTATATATGATAGTGAGTGAGTGCGAAAGAGAAAGACAGCGCATCAATTGCAGCCTTTGATTATTTTTGCACAGTTTTTTGTTTTTGTTTGAGCTGGCTTTGCTTCTTAGTTTGATTTGCCAGCTAAAAATAATCATAGCATTTTGGTGTGCGGTACAGTTGTGTACAAAATATGCATGTGTTGACCTTTGCATACGCTTGTTGCCACATTATGTGCACAGCTAACGGAACACTGTATTTTTTGCTTTTTTTCTACTAGTTTTCTATGACACCAAATACTAGGTGTTTTTTCCGCGTACCAAAAAATACACAGTCACACACACACACACCCATAACACAAACACACACAATTTGGTTGCATATTCATGTGTATATATATATATGTGAGTGTGCTTGTGCCCTATCATGTGGGCACGTTTGTTTAGAATTTTAGATTTTAGCGCGTTTTAGAATTTTATGAATGAATTTTTGGCGCAGACCGACAGCATGCATCCCCACCGTCTCCCTCCATTCAACCCCCCTGTCTGCCCTGTTCGAGAGTCACTTTTAGTTTTTCGGTTAGTTTTCGGTGCCCAAAAACTTTTGTGTGTGTGTGTGCGTGTGTGTGTTGTGTGCAGCAGCATCAGCTTGTGGGCGTTTTTTTTGCAACTCGTTTCGTTTCGTTACGACCTTGGCCCCAGCCAAACATTGGTAAGGGAAGGTGGAGAGGGGGGGGGGCAGGAGTGATACTCTGGCTTGGGCTTGTTTAGATTTTGTGCTAGCGTCAGTCTGCACTTTTGTTGCCCCGTTTTGTTGTTAGTCCATTTTTTGCATTCACCGTTGCACTTGGCACACAAATATATTCTAAAGAGATATTTTTGAACGCAATGCACTCTTTAAGAAGATAACTGTTAAAGTTGTGGTGAACAATTTATATCGAATAGTTGAGTGCTTTAGCAAAGAACACAACCACAATTTGTTAAAGTAATTACTTGGAATATTTTGGGATAATTTGGGAAAAGAATAAGAAAACAAGTTCTTAAGCAAAAATTTAAATGAATAAGAATTCAAAAAACAATAAAAATTAGTTTGTAAAGCTAAGAAAAACACGATGCAAACGTAAAGAAAAACGGAAGGATTTTAAAAATGTAAGATTACCCCGAAAAGTATGCAATGCAAAGTAATTATCCGCCGAAATGGAAAATAATATTTATGAAATATCTGTCTCTAATGAAATTGAATTTCCAAATTCTCATCTTAATCAATTTGTGATTTATTTTCTGGCAGCCATTAAAAGTAAATCGTTTATGGAATTAAATTACAAACAGGTGTGGTTTGTGTGTATATACATATTTTAATAAATACATACATATTCTATAACCACATAGTACATTGACATATGTGCACATAGCCACATTCAAATCCATCTCTCCCTCTCTTTTACTAGTCAATGCATTTTAAATGTTGGCGCCATGTTTTAACAAGCTCATCCCTATGTTTGGTACATTATGTACTTCCTTATGTATTTGCCTTAATGAGTTTTGCTAGCTTTGGATACACACAGCGAATAGCTAATAAAAATCTATTGTGAAAAAACTGTTGCATTGCCGGCGCGACGCTATAAATTGACAGCGAGCCAAAAAACTCAAATCGGACTGTGCAAACCAACACACACACAACGGAGAGTCTGTGAAAAAGACAGGGATAGGACTAACATGAAGAGTACGTGAGCGTGAGCGCCATACGAGAGATAGAAAGAGCGTAAACGAGGGAGCACTAAACATACGAGAAACAACAAATACAAAAGCGAAAGCGAGGAGTCGCAACTTTCCAGCATAGTGCGTGACTGTCAAACGGTATAAGTTTGTATGTTCGTGTGGGATAGTCTCTCTCAAAGTGCGTGTGTAAGTGTTTTGGCATCGGTACTTTAAAGAGTTCACATGAACAACTGCAGGGCATCCCGCCCACCCAACTACCCCGCACACCTTTCTGTTCAATTACCGAACTCGTCGTCATCGTCACCAAACTCTACACAAATTTTAGGCGCCCGGTCATCGGCCCAATATGTGCCGGCCGGCCGGCCTGCCAAGTTTTCAATTCGTTTCGGTTTGCATTTGCTGGTCATCATCGGACGCACTTTAAATCAGTTTACGTTACAACGTCAACATCGACACTACGTCATATCGCTACTGTTAGTTTATGGCATTGTTGTTTTGCGCCTCTTTCGCCTCTCTGTCTCATACGACGCGTTTTTACATTCACGCGGTTAATTTTAATGGTCACAAGTTTTTCATAGTGTATTTAGAGTGCAATATCTAATGGAAAATAGATCTTTCTAATGCTTTAAATAACATGTAAAATATTTTTCTCTAAAAACAAGTAAGTTTATTTAAAGAAATGTTAATTTTCTAATATTTTAAAAGTTTTGCTTTCGCTCCTTCAAAGTTTGACGCTAGTCTGAACTTAGAAATATAAATTTAACTTCAAAATCCTTAAAAATAATTATTTATTCCCACGTTAATATTTTTTCAAATCATTGAAAAAGTTTGAGGAGTAGCGAATGTGCTTAAAGAACTTATGAAAAACATTCATTGACTATAAACTACAATACTTATAAAAACAATTTTGTATAAATTTGCTTAACTTTATTTAAATAGTAAGTACTATAAAATTGTATTTTTTTTCTAATTTGAAAGAATTTTTCCTACAAAAAAAAAGGTGAATATTTACTTAAGTCTTTGTTAAGCTATATAAAAAGTTTAATTAACATTAGTTTCAAAGCATTTGTTTAAATAATTACTCAACAACAGTCGTAAACTTATTTATGGGAATCATATTATGGCTCATATTTGCACATTACGCATACGCCGTGAATATGTTTGTGTAAGTATATTATGACCGCGTTTCCGGATGTTATCAAACCTCGATGCATGCGAGTGAATTTGTGTGTGTGTGTGTGTGTGTGTTTGTGTTTTCGAGTATGCTGGAGTGCATTCCACAGACGTGGGTCATGGCCACGGTCACGGCAAACGGCAAAGGGAACGACAATAGCAATAGCAACGACCATTTCTGCCGTTTGTTGCCGTGTGGCGGAGTTTCACTTTCATGCCCGCAAAACAAGCACACATACACAGACAGAGAGAGAGAGAGAGAGAGAGAGAGAGAGAGAGAGAGAGAGAGAGACTGGGATAAACAACAAACGCAATGGGCGCGAGAACTTGCACTCAGCCTCATTTCGTCTTGCCAAACACACAACATAGGCGCCCCCCCCCCCCCCCCACACACACCGCTCTCGCCTTTGTTGGCAAGTGATGCACCCACTTGACACTGAGTGCCCCATGCTGTTGTTGCAAGCAGCGTCATCCACTTGTAACACATTCGCATCCCAATTTGTTGACCAGAAGCGCGCGTCACGGTCGCGACTTGTTCGCTATTCACGACAACGACAACGACAACGACGACAACGACGACGACTACAACGATGCAAACGATGATGACGCAATATGCACCCCCAACACGCACACACACACACACACACAAGAGAGCTGCAGTGCCTCATTCAAGTGCAGGTTGCCATTGCTCTCCGGTTCTAGTCAAAAGTCAGTGCGCTTCGGTTCTTACCCCAATACCGATTGCAGCAGTGTGGCAACCCAACCTCCGTTGCTCGGTTGTTGCAAGTGCATTTACCTCAACTTGAGTTGGTCGGGGTGGGGGTTGGGGGCAGGGGTTCATGGTGGTCTTTATGTTGCTGCCGCCTGAATGATTCGTGTGCGTGGCCTAATTTCGTCGATTGGCCTTGCAGGCGAAATATATTTCAGTGTCAGCAGCATCTTTGTTGTTGCCACCAATGCTGCGGCATCCACCTGCAACTCAACAACCTTCCATTTGCACACCTCCTTTTTGGCTCTGTCTGCACTCTCGCATGCAAATCTAGCGGCATTTGGTCTGTGTGTTTGTGTGTGTTTGTGTGTGTCCAGTTAACCCCTGGGTTTGTTTGGCCGGTTAATTGCTTGGGCATTTTCGGTGGTTGATTAACGAACACACACACACACACACATACATGCACACACGTATTTATACAGTTATTTACATGACCCAGATCTTAAGAGACCTACTTAAAAGAGGCTTATATGCTAATGTACCTTAAATAAACAAAACAACTAAAAAGATAGAATTTGGAGATCTAGCATAAAATGCTTTACAATACTTCTATCAAATCCCCAACTTTATATTCTTATCTAGTTTTTTCTGGAAAAGAATACCTAAATCAAGGTCAATCACAATATTGTTTAGCTAAATATAATAAAGACTGCGATTATTTATCTAGCCACTTTCATTACAATAGTCATAAAGCAGTTTAGCTTAAAAAAAAATATTAATATTATTATTAGCGAAAGCTGTTTAAATATTTAAGTTTTGTTAAGCGTCAAAGCAAAGATTTTTTTAAAACACTTAACAAGACTTTTCTTCAAAAACAAAAGAGCAGAACTAATAGAACTACAGAACAAAATTCATTCCACCATAATTATTCACTTTTTAAAGTCACAAATCCTTGTAATATTTGTGTTTCTCGACACAAACTCCTTTAACTTTCCGATAGCCTCGACGACAGACGCACTTTGGATTAAAGCAGAAATTATCAGCGGGACATTTTTGACCTGCAGGACATTTAACGATCAGACAGCTTACATCCTCGTTGGCAGCACATTTCATGCCTACGACTTCATAACGGTCTGTGGATAAGGTTTGCCAATGAGAGTTCCTTTAACGTTCCCGTTACTATTCACCATTTTGCAGAGAGGAGACCGTTATTTCAAAAGAGCCAACGACACAATAAAATAAAATAAAAAGCCAGCAGTTCATGTCGAAAGTTAAAGAAGAGTAGTTCTACAACATATGCTAAAAATATATATTCATTGGCTGAGTGAATGTCTGGTAGAACTAATCAACTTACCAAATTAGCTATGGTGAATTTAAATGATCTTGCAAATGAAAAACGTGTGGAGACTTTGCTCTTTCATCTTTTTGTAAAAAGTGGAGAAATTAAATTGGTCCCTCTTTAAAGCAATTTTATGCAAACATACATGCATACATGCATACATACATACATATGTACGTATGTAATGTAAAGTCGACGTTCTCTTTCTGTTTTGACAAAAGCTTAACCAACTTCTTAATTATTTATCATTATATATTAATTATGCATATTTTTGTTGCTAACTCGAGTGTCTACAAATGTTAAGCGCATTTCGCAAAAATGCTGTGATTATTTTGCAAAGAAACCAACAAACAAAACAACAACCGTTAATTTTGCCAACTACTTTGAAGAGAGAACAACGACACGAACGCGCGCTCTATCCAGCTCTCTCTGTCCTGTTCTCTCTTGCGCCTAGCACATACAAAAACACACGCACACACGAATAACAATGCCGGCACGAGACTCGTGCTTCTGTCTCGTGCCACAGGAGAAGTTGGGTGTGTAAAAACGAGATGACGACGGCGGCGGGTCAGTAGCAAACTTACGCCACACGCCGTTAGGTGGCCCTGTCGTGAATGCGGCAGCCGACACAGACATAGACGCGCTCCACACTTAGCACTGGTGTGGGGTGCATGTGGAGGAGCCGCAGCAGTCGCAGTTGCAGCGACGTCAGCGCAAACAGTGCAACGGTAGCTGGTTTTTGGGGCCCACTCCTGTTAGCTTCCCGGCCTAGCCGGGGCACAACAACAAATACAAACATTTTATGTGGTTTTTTTTATAAATGCCGCCACGCGGGAATCTTATTTTGCTCGTCTCTTCTGACTCACTGACGCTGCAGTGTCGGTGTCTGTGTGTGTGTGTGTGTTTTAGTGTGAGTAAACGGTGGACACGTAGTACTGAAGAAAGGAAAAAAACATATGCCAAAATATACATACGTACGTACTGCAAAACGGTTGCACTTTCACGTTGTTGTCCAGCCGATGGGCTGCGGCGACAGCGTTATCGTCAGCGTCGGCGTCAGCAGCGGCTTTTCTTTGTCTTTGCCTCCTGAGTTTGATTTTTATTGTGTCACGCGTACAGCCAAAAGCCAAAAAAAAATAAAACAAAATTTCGTTTGATTTTGCGACGACTACCTAGTGAAAGTCACATTTAATAAAGATGTCCTCGATTCTTATAGTTTCGCGACAGCTGCCCAAAATTGAGGTGCGATTTTGTGTTTGTGCATATGTGGGCGTATTTGTTTTTGTGTATGTGCTTGTGTTTGTGCTGCTCTCTCAATTAAACGCGACACTAATTCGCTGACTTAGTGAAAATCGATATGTATTAAACTTGCTATTCACCGTAATAAGTTCACAGTCTGTTTGTAAAGGCTTTTTAATGCTAGTAGAGTTTCCAGCATATTATTTGACTTATGGTTATAAAATAGCTCACACACACAGCCACTTGCAAGCTGTCAGGACAACCCTAACCTAATCACAAGCGGACAGTCACACAGTGGTACAAGAACTGGCTTTGTTCACGGTGAAATTGTACAAAAATCTGCCGTAAATTTATTTTCCATTTCATTGCAAATATAAATAATGTTTGAAAAAGCCTATAAACCTCAATAAATAGTTATCAAACGAATGAATGACTGGGTGTTCGTGTATATCAAATATGACAAAGTTTATAAGCAGCAAACCACTGTGCTTTATGCGGCTAACGGTAGTTTGTGCTCGTGACTTTTTCGTATTGCGCGCAGGTTTGCCGCTCTTTTTGTTGCTGCTCACGCGGCCGGCATATATGTTTGTATGTATGCACTCGTAGAATATATGTTTCTTTGTATGTATGTGAGTGCTTTTGGGTGAATACGATTGTGGGTGCGCGTTGGAGCAGTCAAAATAATAACAGCGGGCGGCGTTTTCACTTTTCATTCATAAGGCTCTCCTAACCATAAATTCTATGTTTCTTTTCCATACAAGTTCATGATGCAGGTTGTCCACAATATTGTTAATATCTAAGATAATTCATTTTAGCTGTTTGTGTTATTTTTCTTTAAGCTTAAAGCTCCATTTCTTGCAGTTGATACCACTAATCTTCCGATCCCCCGGAACCAATTAAAGAGAATCCACACAACGAACGCACAATGAATTTCACACCGTTTGGTAACACATTTCCGGGCCTGCCGCAGTTTACGGCAACAACGTCGCCGTTGGTGTCAACGGTAACTGCCGCTGTTTCCGTCGCTGAAGCCGATGTGACTGCGGCCGCCAACAATCAACAGCAACAACAGGAACCTGCCGGCAGCAGCCAACGCTACCAGCAACATCAGCAGCAGCAACAACAGCAGCAGCAGGTGACGTCACTGGCGCACTTTAATCAACCCAGTAGCAGCAGCGCGGCCGGCGGCAACAAGTTTCGTAGCGGGCAGGAAGATGCGTTGCAGGGCGATAAATACAATGGGCATTTGGTGGCAACTGCCACACAGCAACAGCAACAACAACAACAACAACAACATCAGCAGCAACAGCAACAACAACAATATGCAACAGTCTATGCTGCAAGTGCAACAACAAATGCCGTAGATGCGTTGCAGGCAAGCACTTCCGGTCAGCAGCAACAGCAACAACAACAGCAGCAGTTGCAACAGCAACAAGTCGTAGCGCCACAGGAACTGACACAAGATCTATGCAATGCCATATTGCAACAGCAAGGTGAGTAGTCCAATAGTTGCATCTACAAGAGATATTAATCTCCTTTACAATTGCAGTGCTACAGAATACCTCTTGGCAAACGATTACACCCGGCACCACAGTTGCCGACTACCTCTCGCATCTTCCAGCCAATACGTTGCCACTGTCGCTGCATCACTTTCTCAAGTACTCGGCGGAGACCATCAAAAAGGAGAACCAACAACAGAATGTGGTGCGTTCTCTATTACTATTCATAAATAAATATGCATATTGTAATGATAAATTATAAAAATATAACAGGTGCTGCAAGTGCAGACGGGTCCAGGCGCTGCCATTGGCATTAATACCATTGGCACAACAACAACCATTAGCATACCTCAGCAGGAGCAGCAGCCGCTGCATCAGCAACAACAGCAGCAGCAACAACAACAGCAACAACAACAACAGCAGCTGCAGCAACAACAGGCAACTCTGCAATTGCAGACGCAAGCTGTCGTTGCAAGCAGCTCCACAGCGGTTAGTGGCACCAAGAAGAAGAAGCGTAAAAAGCGCTCCAAGGATCGCAAACCAAAACTTCGTCCCGGCGAAATACGCATGACCACCGCACTGGATGGCAGTCCATTGTACATGTGCCCGGAATGTCATGTGGCGTATCCAGAACCGGAGCTGCTCGAGGTACATTTGGTGGGTCACAATCTGGAGCGGCGTTACGTGTGCGACATCTGCCAGGCATCGCTTAAACGCAAGGATCACCTCACGCGCCACAAACAGTCGCACAATCCGGAACGTCCGTATATCTGCACCGTTTGCCTCAAGGCCTTTAAGCGCAAGGAGCAGCTTAGCTTGCATTTTGTCATCCATTCGGGCGAAAAGCGGCATCAGTGCCAGGAGTGCGGCAAGGGCTTCTATCGCAAGGATCATCTGCGCAAGCACACACGCTCGCACATAGCGAGACGCGTCAAGGCCGAGTTGAATAGTCATGTGCGGCGTGAGAATGGCACCAGCATGTTGCAACCGGTGGTAACAGCGGCAACAACGGCTGCCGTTCAGCATGCCAATCAGCAACAGTTGCAGTTGCAACAACAGCAACAACAACAGCAGCAACAACAACAACAACAACAACAGCAGCAACAACAACAGCAGCAGCAACAACAGCATCACATAGTCGTCAGCCAGCAACAGCAACAGCAAACAACTGGGCAGCAGCAACAGCAGCAAATGATAAATTAGCCAAATGATTTTTGTAAAGTCAGTTAAAGCAAAATTCAAACTTAAATCCATGCCACACATTTTTGAACCAATGTTGGCGGCAGCATATCTGCTGCTGCTGATAACAAAATTTCAAAATCTAAAACTTTTTCGGTCCACGCAATTTAATTGACTCACACAAATCGGATATATAAGCATATATATATAGAATACGAATATCGTTGACGATATTCAACAATGCAATAGCAAATATTTCGAAGGCAACTCCTTCAAAACTGTACAATTATTCCTAGGAAACGAAACAAACACGTGACACAAACAACAACTGGGACCAATAACTTATTTCCAAACTTTCAATCAGTAGAAATGCATTTCATTTAAAACTTTGTATTATATTGAAAAGTGATATTTTACTGCTTAACTTCAAAAAAATTGTAATAGAACATCTTTCTTTGTTACCTAATTTTATATATGAAAATATCACTTAAAGGTCCCAGAATTGCCGATGTGATTTGCCACACGCACATAATGTAATTTAAGACAAATGTGCAATGATATAACTTTAATTTTATATGCGTAACGCGTATTTTTAGTAAAAATGTATTTTTGTATAAACTGAATCTATGTACAGATATATATGTACATATATAATTAGTACACGGTGTAAATGTGGCATACTATTTATGTACTCTTAATACAGAAACAATGCGCAATTTAGATATATAAGTACGAATTAGATACTATAAATGGATGTATGACACAACTTTTGATAAACACCGATTAAACTATTTGTAAATACAGTAAATAGAGTAAAGCATTCTTGCATTACTTTTATTTAACGAACTTTGTGTTTACTTTCACACTATATAAATCTCTAGAATATCATTTAAGAGTAAATACGTTTGTACTTCTTTTCAGTGCAAAGCAACAAAACACGAAAATGGAAACCATTACCAAAGGATCGTCATTTGACTGCAATATTTGCCTGAAGACAGCCAGTAAAGCGGTTATCTCAAAGTGTGGCCATTTGTTTTGTTGGCCCTGTTTGTTTCTGAGCTTCCCGACAAATTGTAGTGAAACCGATAGTTGTCCAGTGTGCGATACGCCAATGAAAGTAAACACAGTTATACCAATCTTTGGACGCAATAATGTGCTTAAAAATCAAAGTTATATTGCTGGCATACCAACTCGTCCAGCTGCACAGCGCGTTGAACTTAAAGGTGCGGACATTGCTTTTGATATGATATTGGATCTTTCGCTTGGTCGTTTATTAACGATCATTCGTCTTTTTGCCGCAGGAATTATGTATTATTTCATATTGTTTTTATTTTGTTCCTGGTTGCAAATGTGAACAACAATAAAGTGCAAGAAATAATATATAAACATTTGATTATTATGAGATACTCATTATGTTTATTATGCACCATTTATTATATTTATATATATATATATTCCATCAATTAAACAATAATATAATTAATATGTAATTATAGTTAATTATTCATGTAAATGAACGCTGCTTTGTTTGTGTGTATGTATTTATATGTATATGCATGTATGCAATTATGTGTATTTAGTATTATCATATGTACGCGCTGTTCTCTATATGTAGTATACATTATATACTGAATTGTGAGCCATACCGTGCGTAAAGCTTAAATTAATGTGGAAAATAATGGAAGAGGATTTTAATGGCTACATCGCAGACAGAACTCAAATCTGCCAATTTTTAATGCTATTGAATAGTTACACATAAATCAAATCAAATGTTCATATAACGTCCATGTATAAAAACGATTGAATTTCGTGTTTTTGTGTAGAGAAGAAATTTTTGCAGGCATCGCCCATTATGATTATAGTTTTTGTGTTTTTGGTTATTTTTTGTTTGTGTGTGTGTGTGTGTATTTATTTCGATTGATTTGCGAGAAGAGAAAATGTATTCACTGTACAAAAGAACACGCAAAACGCATATTGCTTTCTACGGTCCGCTCAAATACTTTCGCTTTTGGTCATCTATATAATCGCGTGTGGACATTTGAATGGCACGCTGTAGCATCTCGCTTTCATTAATGCCTGCAAAACATAAATTCGAAGTATGAAAATGCTTTGAAAAATTCAATTTCTCTGACCTTCATTAGCATAGGATGCCTCGAGGAGCTCCTGATAGAAACTGGAACTGTTTGGTTTGGACGCCGATTGTGCATCGACGCGCTTTGGTGGCGACTGGGATGACTGTTTTGAGGTGCATGGTCGCTGTTCGGCCTCCGGTGTATGAGCACGCGGAGCTGCTGGCGCTGTGTCACGCTTGGGACTTTTACGTAGCGGCGTCTCAAGCACTTCCAAACTATCAGCGAGATAAAAAAAAATGTTAACAAAGCACATTTATAGATAAAAATGTGTGTGCAAACATACCTATTATTGACAGCCTCACGTGCTTCGACGTGACGACGTTTCTTGCTGCTGCGCAACCCGTTGCTGCGACGCGGCGATTTGGTTAATTTACTGGAGCGTTGTGTAGCTGCTGTATTGGGCGATGAGTTGCCACCGCAATGGCCCGCAGAACTGGTGCTGCTCAAGTCCGTGGCATCACTATCGTAGCCGCCACCCAGCTCGATGACCTGGCTTAGCGTTTTGGGTGACAATGTGTAGCCAGTGGTTGGGCCATCACCGACCCCAGAGCTACCAATTGTAGCTGCAGTGTTGTTGCTGCTTGTACCGACGCCACCGCCTCCATCGCTTGAATACTTGGAAGGCGAGGCATCAGAATCGTTGAGTGCCTCGGCGGATGTCACCGTTGACGATGTAGCCGAACTGGCGGCAGTGTTGGTGTTGCCCGAACGCTGCATATTATCACGACACCACTGTAAATAGGATTCGCGAGCGATTTGCTCTTCGATGGCCTCATTGGTAGCTTCCCAGTCTGTAGTCTTTAATTTATCCTCAAACATTGTCTGGCAAGAGTCAAGAACTGATAAATGTCTACTTAAGTAGCGCATTTTTAATGTCTTACTTGTTCAATTTCTAGCTGCTCGCTGAGACGCACTGCCTCTTTGGTCTGTATCTCGGGCTTGTAACCAGCCAGGCCCAACCCGACGCCTACGGTCGCATTATAAGGATCCAATATGGCATTGTAGTGCGATCCTCGTTGATAGGATAGACGCAATGGTGGATAACCAGCCTGCGATTGCTCTGAATTGAAAATGTTAATAGGAGCTGTAAGCAATCAAAAACGATTATTAATCAGAATTTTGTGTATTGATGCAAAAAATAGGTAAGACATGAAGCGACGTAATATAATGCGATGTAACAGCTGCACATTTCAATTATGTTGCTGTTATCGCCTATGAATTAGACAAGCGACTCACTCGACTGATAACAGTAGACTTCAACGGGGCGACTGTAGATCTCAGATATAGCCTGTATCTCAATATGGTTGCCGTGTGCATCGCGAGCGCGTTTACGTTGAATGTAACCGTTGATGTCCTCGGTGACAAACTGTCCAAAATACTCTCGATTTTCATGCTGTTCGATAAATAAATGCATTTAAAATTATTTATACTCATTAAATATATATGTATGTATATTACAATATAGTCCATGGTGTGTTGGCGTATGACATCGTGCATACCCTCATCTCCATAGATTTGTAGAGATATTGAGCGAAAGAGGCATGCACCATCCTCCTCGACCGGTTTAAGTTCGTAGCCACGCTTATCCATGCATTTGGCAAACTCATTGTCACGTCGCTGCCATTCCTCGACTGAAATGGTGCGCTCCTTTGGCTGTAAATGCTCATCGCCGCTATTATAGCCAGAGAATGTCTCCTCCACAGCCTTCAGCATGTTGGCTGCCGCATCAGCTGGTGATAATTGTGCCTGTTGAGTCTTGGGTAAGCTGGCACAGCCAAGACCCAAATGTTCTGGTGATTTGCGACCCACTGCCGTTGAGCTGCTGCTACTGCCGGCAGCTGTGGCAACGGCCGCTGCCACAGCTGAATGTGGACTGCTGCAATTGTTGGTCACGCCAGCAACGCTGCTACCCACAGCCGCCGGATGATTTAGATTGAGCTTTTCACGCTCCAAACGATCGCGCTTGTGATGATGTGCATGGCTTTCAAGATGCTCACGCCGCTTCGAGCGAGTGCTGTTTAATTAGAAAAATGCATTTGAAACGTCGTATATGTAATAATTAGTGAAAACCAACACTTGCCTCTTGTGTGGGCTGCAGCGATGTGTACGCGTAAGCTCGTCATAAACTTCACCACGGCGCTGTGGACTCTGTTGGAATGGTAATTGCACATTATTTTAGGTTTTTAAATGTTAAATATTCAATGTGAGACTTACTTGGGCATGGCTATCGATGACGACATTGCGATGAGCCTGATTGACAACCGATTGCTCTACAACAACTTGGCCAGCGACATGCGTCTCAGTGGCATCCCCATCAACAACACGTTTGCCACTAGGCGCACTTACTGGCTTTATTGTCATGCTGTGGCTTTAATCTACCACGCAATACACAAATGAGATTTTTCAACGCACCGTTCTTGTTTGTTATGTTATGCGATTGCCACTCACATATGAATGTGAATGGAAAATTTTGTTAGCTGTTGGCCAGCTCAGAATTAGATTTTCTGCTGCGTATGTATGTGGTATCACTTCTTGAAACAGTTCTGCGTTGGAATTCGTTTTTGGCGCAGTCACTTCTTGCTGTTGATGTAGCTTTTGCTCTTGAAGTCTTGAATTCTATTGTTGAATTAATATTATCAACGCTTAAATCATATACATAGACTGATTAAGTGGTGAAAATTTTGTGATTTTCATTTGGGTGTGTGTTTATGTATGTGTGTTTGTCTGTTCGTGTGCTTGCCCTTCTGTGTATGTGTTTGTTCGCAATCGTCTTTGTCTCTGGACTGCGGCAGAAATGGTTCAATAAACACTTTGCCTCGTCGTATGCCCAGATGCACTTCACTTTACAAATAAAAAATTTCGATACTATAACAGTTTTGTGATGCTTTTATTTTTGACTTTTAGAAGCAAAAGCCAGTTAGATTTTTTTTATTTACAAGCAGCCACACATTTGTCAGATGCGCACGTTGTGCTTCTTCTTTGCCGTTTTGGGACGTTTTTACTTGCATCATTGTGAACTAGTTTTAGGTATTTTTTAGGCTTTTTAGATTTTTCCGGTCATTTTTAGGCTTTTTTTATTTTTTCAAATATTTCAGCATTTTCAAGATTTTTCTCTATACAACCACTTGTTGATTCACTCAATTGACCAGCTGTTGTTGTTTACAGGCGTCGGGCAAGAACGCAAAAGAAACTTGATAGTGTGTGGATTGTTTGTGTGCTTGCTTGCATGCAATGTACATACATATGTGTGTATTAAGTGTCGATATTTTTTTATTGTTTATTTTATTTTGGAGTTTTGTTGAGTTATTTAAATGTATTGTAAAAATAATTATATATTTGCAGAAAAGCCATTGCTTTTGTAATGGACGCGTTGTTTGGTGGCCCATAAAAGAAAGAAATTTAAATGTATATATTTGATTGTTTGATTAAAAATCTTTATGCCTCATTTATCCTTTTTTGCACTCAGATTTTTGACTTTGCTACGTCAATGCCGAATTCAAGCTGACGTTATAAGCAATAATAGTTTAATGATCTATGATAAATGATCAAAATTTCACCAAATATTTATTAAACTATATATTTAAACAACTGTGCAAACTACTATTTGCTATCAAAAAAAGTTTGCATAGTAAATCATCTAGGAAACAGTTGAGCTAACGTCACGATGCTTTGTTTGTTTATTCTACAAGTCAAAATATTAAAGCGCTATGATGTTTGTCTACCATTGTTTTCTAAATATCGTATCATGCATATGAAAAACCTTATATGACTTTTTATAAAATTTTACAAAAAACAGTCTGACAAAGGAATAACACCAGTTCATTTAATGTTTGCATATTTATTTTTGTCAAATATTTTAGACATCCAAAAACTAATTTAAATGCTGAAAAATATGACCGATTTTTTTATTGATAAGCTCCGGCATCCCATCCAGCTCCATAATAGTCCCATGAGGGTCTAGCTCCCATCCAAGCTCGTTGCGATCCCCACCAATACGGATAATGTCCAGTTGCGTACCTTGCGTTTCCGTGTTTCAGGCCTGTCGCATATCTAGTACCTGTCCGTGATCCAGCGTACTTTCCATTATTCATCAGCGAATTGTCATTTGCATCGATTTCCCCTTCGTTAGCTGAATACATGGTTTTGTGACCTCTCTTTGTGATTTTTCCAATGACACCAGGTGTACCTGGTTGGTATGAATTATCGTTAATGGTACTGGCACGCTTGGACCAAGTATAACTGTGGGGTCCGTAATAGACGTTACTTCGGACCCTGCGAGATTTGATAGACTTTCCACCTACAGCGACTATTCCTCGCGGAGTCGAACCCTTAGTTGATGAAGTAGACTTCTTGGACCATGAGCTTGAAATTAAAGTTTTTGATTCAGATCCTCCATTGCCAAGAGGTTTTACGGCTTTTGTCAATGTTGATGTTGAGCTAGCCTGGTGTGAAATTCCACCCCCCACAACGTTGCTGCCGCTAACGTGTCTGAAAACAGGATCAATGGTTTGAGTAGACTGGTAAGTGTTGCCACCTTCTACTACATTATCAGTATCAGTTGTTAATGCTGAACCTGACTGATTAGACTCTTCAGAAGATGTCGTGCTTGTCGACGATCCAGATTGAGCAATGTTTCCAGAACCAACAACAGTTTTGGTTTGGCTGGAAATTTCCTCTACAACTGGGGAAGCCGATGAGTTAGATCCCTCTGACTCTTCCGATGCGGTCGTGGTTGTAGATGAGCTCGACTGATGAGATTTGCCACCTCCGACAGCAATATCGGCACCAGTTTTTGATGTTGAGCCTAAAAGATTAAACACTTCAGAAGATATTGAGTCTGTTAATGACCCAGATTCGACAGCAGCGGATACATCGGATTGCTTGATTGTATCTTTTCCACCCAATGTTTCTGATAAAGGAACAGATTAGTCTCATTTGCAATGTTTAAGAACTTGTTTGATTTCTTTTACCTGATTCAACAATGGTGTTGGACTGACTGATACTATTGTCTATGGAAGGAATCGAAGAACCGGAGTGCTGAGAGGATGTTGTTGAGCTATGTTGCTGTGCGCTTCCATTTACTCCAGCTGTTGAAGAAACTGATGAACTAGACTTTTTTTCTGCAGAGATTTTCTTAGATGAAACGTTTTGGTAAACTTTGTTTGCTGGCCTATAACCAGAACCTGTTCCGTAATATGAGTTTGTCCAAGTTGTATAAGAATGATCGACGTTTGGGGATCCTGAATTGATTTTGGTAGTTTTTACAACAGTTTTCTTGAATGATGAAGATCTAGCTTTCTGGTTAACTCCTCCATTTATAGCGGTTGAAGTATGGCTACCAACTTTAATTATTGCAGGCATAACCTGAGAACTCGATTGCTCATAGCTTGACGAAGTTGTTCTCGAGCTAGAATGGTGTGCCTTGCCGCCGGCAACAATAGTGCCCGATGTTGATTCTGAACCCGTCTGATCAGATTCATCAACAGTATGGGATCCATGTGTTGATGTTGAACCTGATTCAAGACTGTCCTGGGAAGTTAAGGAGGTGGTACCTAATTGAGCAGTGTTTCCAGATTTGACAACAGTGTTGGTTTGGCTGGAAATTTCTTTAACGATTGGGATAGCCGATGAGTTGGATCCCTCAGATTTTTCAGATGTGGCCGTGGATTTAGATGAGCAAGAGTGGTGAGACTTACCACCTCCTACAACAATATGGGATCCATGTGTTGATGTTGAACCTGATTCAATTGTGCCTCGGGAAGTTGTGGCTGTTGTAGTAGAACCCGAATGAGCAGTGTTTCCAGATTCGAATACAGTGTTGGTCTGGCTAGGAAATTCCTTTACGATTGGTATAGACGATGAGTGAGATCGCTCAGACCCTTCAGAAGTTGTCGTGGTTTTAGAGGAGCTGGACTGGTGAGAGTCACCATCTGCGACAACAATATGGGACCCATGTGTTGATGTTGAACCTGATTCAATAGTGTCTTGGGAAGTTGTGGTTTTGGTAGAGGAACCTGAATTAGCAGTGTTTCCAGATTCGACGACAGTGTTAGCCGATGAGTTAGACCCCTGAGATTCTTCTGAAGTGGTCGTGGCTGTAGATGAGCTAGACTGGTGTGAGTCGCTACCTCCTACAACAATAGCGGCACCATGTGTTGATGTTGAACCTGATTCAAGACTGTCTTGGGAAGTTGTGGTTGTGGAACCTGATTGAGCAGTGTTTCCAGATTCGTCAAGGGTGTTGGTTTGGCTGGAAATGTCCTCAACGACAGGGATAGTCGATGAGTTAGATCCCTCAGATTCTTCTGAAGTAATCGTGGCTTCAGATGAGCTGGATAGGTGAGATTCGCCATCTCCCACAACAATATGGGATCCATGTGTTGATGTTGAACCTGATTCAATAGAGTCTTCGGAAGTTGTTTCTTTGGTAGAGGAGCCAGAATGAGCAGTGTTTCCAGATTCGACAACAGTGTTAGCCGATGAGTTAGACCCCTGAGATTCTTCTGAAGTGGTCGTGGCTGTAGATGAGCTAGACTGGTGTGAGTCGCTACCTCCTACAACAATAGCGGCACCATGTGTTGATGTTGAACCTGATTCAAGACTGTCTTGGGAAGTTGTGGTTGTGGAACCTGATTGAGCAGTGTTTCCAGATTCGTCAAGGGTGTTGGTTTGGCTGGAAATGTCCTCAACGATAGGGATAGTCGATGAGTAAGATCCCTCAGATTCTTCTGAAGTAATCGTGGCTTCAGATGAGCTGGATAGGTGAGATTCGCCATCTCCCACAACAATATGGGATCCATGTGTTGATGTTGAACCTGATTCAATAGAGTCTTCGGAAGTTGTTTCTTTGGTAGAGGAGCCAGAATGAGCAGTGTTTCCAGATTCGACAACAGTGTTAGCCGATGAGTTAGACCCCTGAGATTCTTCTGAAGTGGTCGTGGCTGTAGATGAGCTAGACTGGTGTGAGTCGCTACCTCCTACAACAATAGCGGCACCATGTGTTGATGTTGAACCTGATTCAAGACTGTCTTGGGAAGTTGTGGTTGTGGAACCTGATTGAGCAGTGTTTCCAGATTCGTCATCGGTGTTGGTTTGGCTGGAAATGTCCTCAACGACAGGGATAGTCGATGAGTTAGATCCCTCAGATTTTTCTGAAGTAGTCGTGGCTTCAGATGAGCTGGATAGGTGAGATTCGCCATCTCCCACAACAATATGGGATCCATGTGTTGATGTTGAACCTGATTCAATAGCGTCTTCGTAAGTTGTTTCTTTGGTAGAGGAGCCAGAATGAGCAGTGTTTCCAGATTCGACAACAGTGTTAGCCGATGAGTTAGACCCCTGAGATTCTTCTGAAGTGGTCGTGGCTGTAGATGAGCTAGACTGGTGTGAGTCGCTACCTCCTACAACAATAGCGGCACCATGTGTTGATGTTGAACCTGATTCAAGACTGTCTTGGGAAGTTGTGGTTGTGGAACCTGATTGAGCAGTGTTTCCAGATTCGTCATCGGTGTTGGTTTGGCTGGAAATGTCCTCAACGACAGGGATAGTCGATGAGTTAGATCCCTCAGATTCTTCTGAAGTAGTCGTGGCTTCAGATGAGCTGGGTAGGTGAGATTCGCCATCTCCCACAACAATATGGGATCCATGTGTTGATGTTGAACCTGATTCAATAGCGTCTTCGTAAGTTGTTTCTTTGGTAGAGGAACCAGAATGAGCAGTGTTTCCAGATTCGACAACAGTGTTAGCCGATGAGTTAGACCCCTGAGATTCTTCTGAAGTGGTCGTGGCTGTAGATGAGCTAGACTGGTGTGAGTCACTACCTCCTACAACAATAGCGGCACCATGTGTTGATGTTGAACCTGATTCAAGACTGTCTTGGGAAGTTGTGGTTGTGGTAGTGGAACCTGATTGAGCAGTGTTTCCAGATTCGTCAAGGGTGCTGGTCTGGCTGGAAATGTCCTCAACGACAGGGATAGTCGATGAGTTAGATCCCTCAGATTCTTCTGAAGTATTCGTGGCTTCAGATGTGCTGGATAGGTGAGATTCGCCATCTCCCACAACAATATGGGATCCATGTGTTGATGTTGAACCTGATTCAATAGCGTCTTCGTAAGTTGTTTCTTTGGTAGAGGAACCAGAATGAGCAGTGTTTCCAGATTCGACAACAGTGTTAGCCGATGAGTTAGACCCCTGAGATTCTTCTGAAGTGGTAGTGGCTGTAGATGAGCTAGACTGGTGTGAGTCACTACCTCCTACAACAATAGCGGCACCATGTGTTGATGTTGAACCTGATTCAAGACTGTCTTGGGAAGTTGTGGTTGTGGAACCTGATTGAGCAGTGTTTCCAGATTCGTCAAGGGCGCTGGTCTGGCTGGAAATGTCCTCAACGACAGGGATAGTCGATGAGTTAGATCCCTCAGATTCTTCTGAAGTAGTCGTGGCTTCAGATGAGCTGGATAGGTGAGATTCGCCATCTCCCACAACAATATGGGATCCATGTGTTGATGTTGAACCTGATTCAATAGAGTCTTCGGAAGTTGTTTCTTTGGTAGAGGAGCCAGAATGAGCAGTGTTTCCAGATTCGACGACAGTGTTAGCCGATGAGTTAGACCCCTGAGATTCTTCTGAAGTGGTCGTGGCTGTAGATGAGCTAGACTGGTGTGAGTCGCTACCTCCTACAACAATAGCGGCACCATGTGTTGATGTTGAACCTGATTCAAGACTGTCTTGGGAAGTTGTGGTTGTGGTAGTGGAACCTGATTGAGCAGTGTTTCCAGATTCGTCATCGGTGTTGCTCTGGCTGGAAATGTCCTCAACGACAGGGTAAGTCGATGAGTTAGATCCCTCAGATTCTACTGAAGTAGTCGTGGCTTCAGATGAGCTGGATAGGTGAGATTCGCCATCTCCCACAACAACATGGGATCCGTGTGTTGATGTTGAACCTGACTCAATAGCATCTTCGGAAGTTGTTTCTTTTGTAACGGAACCAGAATGAGCGGTGTTTCCAGATTCGACAACAGTGTAAGCCGATGAGTTAGACCCCTGAGATTCTTCTGAAGTGGTCGTGGCTGCAGAGGAGCTAGACTGGTGTGAGTCACAACCTCCTACAACAATAGCCGAACCATGTGTTGATGTTGAACCTGATTCAAGGCTGTCTTGGGAAGTTGTGGTTGTAGTGGTGGAACCTGATTGAGCAGTGTTTCCAGATTCGTCAAGGGTGTTGGTTTGGCTGGAAATGTCCTCAACGATAGGGATAGTCGATGAGTGAGATCCCTCAGATTCTTCTGAAGTAGTCGTGGCTTCAGATGAGCTGGATAATTGAGATTCGCCATCTCCCACAACAATATGGGATCCATGTGTTGATGTTGAACCTGATTCAATAGCGTCTTCGGAAGTTGTTTCTTTGGTAACGGAACCAGAATGAGCAGTGTTTCCAGATTCGACAACAGTGTTAGCCGATGAGTTAGACCCCTGAGATTCTTCTGAAGTGGTCGTGGCTGCAGAGGAGCTAGACTGGTGTGAGTCACTACCTCCTACAATAATAGCTTCACCATGTGTTGATGTTGAACCTGATTCAAGGCTGTCTTGGGAAGTTGTGGTTGTGGAACCTGATTGAGCAGTGTTTCCAGATTCGTCAAGGGTGTTGGTCTGGCTAGAAATGTCCTCAACGACAGGGATAGTCGATGAGTTAGATCCCTCAGATTCTTCTGAAGTGGTAGTGGCTTCAGATGAGCTGGATAGGTGAGATTCGCCATCTCCCACAACAATATGGGATCCATGTGTTGATGTTGAACCTGATTCAATAGCGTCTTCGGAAGTTGTTTCTTTGGTAACGGAACCAGAATGAGCAGTGTTTCCAGATTCGACAACAGTGTTAGCCGATGAGTTAGACCCCTGAGATTCTTCTGAAGTGGTCGTGGCTGCAGAGGAGCTAGACTGGTGTGAGTCACTACCTTCTACAATAATAGCTTCACCATGTGTTGATGTTGAACCTGATTCAAGGCTGTCTTGGGAAGTTGTGGTTGTAGTGGAGGAACCTGATTGAGCAGTGTTTCCAGATTCTTCAAGGGTGTTGGTCTGGCTAGAAATGTCCTGAACGACAGGAATAGTCGATGAGTTAGATCCCTCAGATTCTTCTGAAGTAGTCGTGGCTTCAGATGAGCTGGATAGGTGAGATTCGCCATCTCCCACAACAACATGGGATCCATGTGTTGATGTTGAACCTGATTCAATAGCGTCTTCGGAAGTTGTTTCTTTGGTAACGGAACCAGAATGAGCAGTGTTTACAGATTCGACAACAGTGTTAGCCGATGAGTTAGACCCCTGAGATTCTTTTGAAGTGGTCGTGGCTGCAGAGGAGCTAGACTGGTGTGAGTCACAACCTCCTACAACAATAGCCGCACCATGTGTTGATGTTGAACCTGATTCAAGGCTGTCTTGGGAAGTTGTGGTTGTGGTGGTGGAACCTGATTGAGCAGTGTTTGCAGATTCGTCAAGGGTGTTGGTCTGGCTAGAAATGTCCTCAACGACAGGAATAGTCGATGAGTTAGATCCCTCAGATTCTTCTGAAGTGGTAGTGGCTTCAGATGAGCTGGATAGGTGAGATTCACCATCTCCCACAACAATATGGGATCCATGTGTTGATGTTGAACCTGATTCAATAGCGTCTTCGGAAGTTGTTTCATTGGTAACGAAACCAGAATGAGCGGTGTTTCCAGATTCGACAACAGTGTTAGCCGATGAGTTAGACCCCTGAGATTCTTCTGAAGTGGTCGTGGCTGCAGAGGAGCTAGACTGGTGTGAGTCACTACCTTCTACAATAATAGCTTCACCATGTGTTGATGTTGAACCTGATTCAAGACTGTCTTGGGAAGTCGATGAGTTAGGTCCCGCAGATTCTTCTGAAGTAGTCGTGGCTTCAGATGAGCTGGATAGGTGAGATTCGCCATCTCCCACAACAACATGGGATCCATGTGTTGATGTTGAACCTGATTCAATAGCGTCTTCGGAAGTTGTTTCTTTGGTAACGGAACCAGAATGAGCGGTGTTTCCAGATTCGACAACAGTGTTAGCCGATGAGTTAGACCCCTGAGATTCTTCTGAAGTGGTCGTTGCTGCAGAGGAGCTAGACTGGTGTGAGTCACAACCTTCTACAACAATAGCCGCACCATGTGTTGATGTTGAACCTGATTCAAGGCTGTCTTGGGAAGTTGTGGTGGTGGAACCTGATTGAGCAGTGTTTCCATATTCGACAACAGTGTTCGCCGATGAGTTAGACCCCTGAGATTCTTCTGAAGTGGTAGTGGCTGCAGAGGAGCTAGACTGGTGTGAGTCACTACCTCCTACAATAATAGCGGCACCATGTGTTGTTGTTGAACCTGATTCAAGACTGTCTTGGGAAGTTGTGGTTGTGGAACCTGATTGAGCAGTGTTTCCAGATTCGTCAAGGGTGTTGGTCTGGCTATAAATGTCCTCAACGACAGGGTAAGTCGATGAGTTAGATCCCTCAGATTCTTCTGAAGTGGTAGTGGCTTCAGATGAGATGGATAGGTGAGATTCGCTATCTCCCACAACAATATGGGATCCATGTGTTGATGTTGAACCTGATTCAATAGTGTCTTCGGAAGTTGTTTCTTTGGTAGAGGAACCTGAATGAGCAGTGTTTTCAGATTCGTCAATGTTGTTGGTTTGGCTGGAAATGTCCTCCACGTCAGGGATAGTCGATGAGTTAGATCCCTCAGATTCTTCTGAAGTAGTCGTGGCTTCAGATGAGCTGGATAGGTGAGATTCGCCATCTCCCAAAACAATATAAGATCCATGTGTTGATGTTGAACCTGATTCAATAGTGTCTTCGGAAGTTGTTTCTTTGGTAGAGGAACCTGAATGAGCAGTGTTTTCAGATTCGTCAATGTTGTTGGTTTGGCTGGAAATGTCCTCCACGACAGGGATAGTCGATGAGTTAGATCCCTCAGATTCTTCTGAAGTAGTCGTGGCTTCAGATGAGCTGGATAAGTGAGATTCGCCATCTCCCACAACACTATGGGATCCATGTGTTGATGTTGAACCTGATTCAATAGTGTCTTCGGAAGTTGTTTCTTTGGTAGAGGAACCTGAATGAGCAGTGTTTTCAGATTCGTCAATGTTGTTGGTTTGGCTGGAAATGTCCTCCACGACAGGGATAGTCGATGAGTTAGATCCCTCAGATTCTTCTGAAGTAGTCGTGGCTTCAGATGAGCTGGATAGGTGAGATTCGCCATCTCCCACAACAATATAAGATCCATGTGTTGATGTTGAACCTGATTCAATAGCGTCTTCGGAAGTTGTTTCTTTGGTAGAGGAACCAGAATGAGCAGTGTTTCCAGATTCGACAACAGTGTTGGCCGATGAGTTAGATCCCTCAGATTCTTCTGAAATAGTAGTGGCTTCAGATGAGCTGGATAGGTGAGATTCGCCATCTCCCACAACAATATGGGATCCATGTGCTGATGTTGAACCTGATTCAATAGTGTGTTCGGAAGTTGTTTCTTTGGTAGAGGAACCAGAATGAGCAGTGTTTTCTGATTCGTCAATGGTGTTGGTTTGGCTGGAAATGTCCTCAACGACAGGGATAGTCGATGAGTTAGATCCCTCAGATTCTTCTGAAGTAGTAGTGGCTTCAGATGAGCTGGATAGGTGAGATTCGCCATCTCCCAAAACAATATGGGATCCATGTGTTGATGTTGAACCTGATTCAATAGTGTCTTCGGAAGTTGTTTCTTTGGTAGAGGAACCAGAATGAGCAGTGTTTCCAGATTCGACAACAGTGTTAGCTGATGAGTTAGACCCTTCAGATTCTTCTGAAGTGGTCGTGGCTGTAGATGAGCAAGACTGTTGTGATTCACTTCCTCCTACAACAATAGCGGCATCATGTGTTGATGTTGAACCTGATTCAATAGTGTCTTCGGAAGATGTTTCTTTGGTAGAGGAACCAGAATAAGCAGTGTTTTCAGATTCGTCATCGGTGTTGGTTTGGCTGGAAATGTCCTCAACGACAGGGATAGTCGATGAGTTAGATCCCTCAGATTCTTCTGAAGTAGTCGTGGCTTCAGATGAGCTGGATAGGTGAGATTCACCATCTCCCACAACAATATGGGATCCATGTGTTGATGTTGAACCTGATTCAATAGCGTCTTCGGAAGTTGTTTCTTTGGTAGAGGAACCAGAATGAGCAGTGTTTCCAGATTCGACAACAGTGTTAGCCGATGAGTTAGATCCTTCAGATTCTTCTGAAGTTGTCGTGGCTGTAGATGAGCTAGACTGGTGTGAGTCACTACCTCCTACAACAATAGCGGCACCATGTGCTGAAGCTGAACCTGATTCAAGACTGTCTTGGGAAGTTGTGGTTGAGGTGGTGGAATCTGATTGAGCAGTGTTTCCAGATTCGTCAAGGGTGTTGGTCTGGCTAGAAAGGTCCTCAACGACAGGGAAAGTCGATGAGTTAGATCCCTCAGATTCTTCTGAAGTAGTCGTGGCTTCAGATGAGCTGGATAGGTGAGATTCACCATCTCCCACAACAATATGGGATCCATGTGTTGATGTTGAACCTGATTCAATAGCGTCTTCGGAAGTTGTTTCTTTGGTAGAGGAACCAGAATGAGCAGTGTTTCCAGATTCGACAACAGTGTTAGCTGTTGAGTTAGATCCTTCAGATTCTTCTGAAGTGGTCGTGGCTGTAGATGAGCTAGACTGGTGTGAGTCACTACCTCCTACAACAATAGCGGCACCATGTGTTGATGTTGAACCTGATTCAAGACTGTCTTGGGAAGTTGTGGTTGTGGTGGTGGAACCTGATTGAGCAGTGTTTCCATATTCGTCAAGGGTGTTGGTCTGGCTAGAAATGACCTCAACGACAGGGAAAGTCGATGAGTTAGATCCCTCAGATTCTTCTGAAGTATTCGTGGCTTCAGATGAGCTGGATAGGTGAGATTCGCCATCTCCTACAACAATATAAGATCCATGTGTTGATGTTGAACCTGATTCAATAGCGTCTTCGGAAGTTGTTTCTTTGGTAGAGGAACCAGAATGAGCAGTGTTTCCAGATTCGACAACAGTGTTGGCCGATGAGTTAGATCCTTCAGATTCTTCTGAAGTTGTCGTGGCTGTAGATGAGCTAGACTGGTGTGAGTCACTACCTCCTACAACAATAGCCGCACCATGTGTTGATGTTGAACCTGATTCAAGACTGTCTTGGGAAGTTGTGGTTGTGGTGGTGGAACCTGATTGAGCAGTGTTTGCAGATTCGTCAAGGGTGTTGGTCTGGCTGGAAATGTCCTCAACGACAGGGATAGTCGATGAGTTAGATCCCTCAGATTCTTCTGAAGTAATTGTGGCTTCAGATGAGCTGGATAGGTGAGATTCGCCATCTCCCACAACAATATGGGATCCATGTGTTGATGTTGAACCTGATTCAATAGCGTCTTCGGAAGTTGTTTCTTTGGTAGAGGAACCAGAATGAGCAGTGTTTCCAGATTCGACAACAGTGTTAGCCGATGAGTTAGACCCCTGAGATTCTTCTGAAGTTGTCGTGGCTGTAGATGCGCTAGACTGGTGTGAGTCGCTACCTCCTACAACAACAGCGGCACCATGTGTTGATGTTGAACCTGATTCAAGACTCTCTTGGGAAGTTGTGGTGGTGAAACCTGATTGAGCAGTATTTCCATATTCGTCAAGGGTGTTGGTCTGGCTGGAAATGTCCTCAACGACAGGGATAGTCGATGAGTTAGATCCCTCAGATTCTTCTGAAGTAATTGTGGCTTCAGATGAGCTGGATAGGTGAGATTCGCCATCTCCCACAACAATATGGGATCCATGTGTTGATGTTGAACCTGATTCAATAGCGTCTTCGGAAGTTGTTTCTTTGGTAGAGGAACCAGAATGAGCAGTGTTTCCAGATTCGACAACAGTGTTAGCCGATGAGTTAGACCCCTGAGATTCTTCTGAAGTTGTCGTGGCTGTAGATGCGCTAGACTGGTGTGAGTCGCTACCTCCTACAACAATAGCCGCACCATGTGTTGATGTTGAACCTGATTCAAGACTGTCTTGGGAAGTTGTGGTTGTGGTGGTGGAACCTGATTGAGCAGTGTTTGCAGATTCGTCAAGGGTGTTGGTCTGGCTGGAAATGTCCTCAACGACAGGGATAGTCGATGAGTGAGATCCCTCAGATTCTTCTGAAGTATTCGTGGCTTCAGATGAGTTGGATTGATCAGATTCGCCATCTCCCACAAGAATTTGGGATCCATGTGTTGATGTTGAACCTGATTCAATAGTGTCTTCGGAAGTTGTTTCTTTGGTAGAGGAACCAGAATGTGCAGTGTTTCCAGAGTCAACAACGGTGTTGGTCTGGCTAGAATCGTCCTCAACGACAGAGATAGCCGATGAGTTAGCTTCCTCAGATTTTTCTGAAGTGGTCGTAGCTGAAGATGAGCTGGACTGGTGAGAGTCGCCACCTCCTACAACAACATCGCCACCATTAATTGATGTTGTGCCTGCTTCAAGACTGTCTTGGGACGTTGTGGTAGAGGAACCACATTGAGCTGTGTTTCCAGATTCCACAACAGTGTTTGTCTGGTCGAAGTCCTTTTCAACAGCAGGATCAACCGATGAGCTAGAATGCCTAGATTCTTCCGAGGTTGTGGTTGTTGTGGTTGAACTACACGGATTTTGTTTTCCACTCTCAATATCATTGTCACACCCTCCCGAAATTCTGTGGTTAGGAGGAATTGTTTTCCCGTTTAAGATGGAATCAAACTGAACGGTGTTTTCCGCTGTTGAAGCTATCTGATGATTTCCACAATTCACATTCTTTGGATTTCCCAAAAGTTCACCATCATACGCAATTATCAATTTACCGAAGAGTCTATCCAAGAGCCATAAACGAATATCTTTGCGAATGTCTAGAAGAGTTTGTCTCACACTTTCACAACACGGACTTTTTGCTGCTGATTGAGGCGTAAGCTTTTCGGTGCTTAATGCCGTCTCCGTTTGAATTGAAGCACCGGACGCGAGTACCACAAAAGCGCCCAAGAGGGCAATACAAAATATACGCATGGCCTACCAAGTACCAGTGCTAAGCTTTATCTGTTAGCTAAAAGGCAAATTGGTTCCCTTTTATACTGTTAAAAATCTTAGAGGCTTGTTGTCTTTAAAACAATTTGGATATTTGCGTAGATGCTTTGTGCACTTAATCAAATTTGGCCGTTTCAAAACATTTGCTACTTCTATTGTTCCATAATAAATATTAAAAAAATTGGCTACTTGATACTGAACCCATTATCCTAAATACAAAAGAAATAAACAGCTGTGCATAATATTTGCTTCAAGCTAAGATTAAACAAATGTCAGACTTTCTTAGGCTTTACGTAAGTTGCATATGTTTTTTTTGGCAGTGCTAAGACGTCAAATGCTCAGAGTTTGCCAAAATTGTGGAATATGTATTCAGCGTGTTTCGAAAACAAAGCCTTGTTTATTTGAGCTTCCAGCCCAGAATAGTAAAAATTTATACGAACATATTCATATTTATTTTAAAATAATTTTATTTATATCATGTTTACATAATTATATGATTTATCGCATTGAACAATTGCTAACATATGCTCCATTAAGTACTCTTCTTTCTCGAAAGGAAAGTATGGATGTTCGCGAATGCTGTACAATATAAGAATTTTATGATATAAATGATTGATATCGCATTAAGAGTTTAATAACAGAGCAACGTAACGATTTACTGGAATACGAAACTAGGCTTAAAAGATTAAAGAAAACTAAGCAACCAATAATTGTTAGTGGGACAACTTGAGGCTTCGTCAGCAATAAAGCATGTCTAACTTGTTAAAGTGTAAAAACATTTCAATCTAAATATGCAAAAATCCCCATTATATTAAAAAACGAGCAACTATTTGGAGAGCAGAAATTGAATATATGTACATCTGAGCTTCTCTGGTTACCTGTTGTTGGTTTTGCAAGAAATATTTACTTAACTACATGTATTTATATATCGTGTTTGATTTGCTATTAGTAAAAGTTTCTCATATGGATGGAAAAATTTCTTGAGATTTGAATTAATATTCTTGGTGAAATGGATAGTGCTCATGAGCGCCAGTATCTCTAAATAGTTAAGAAAAATATTAAAATGAATTTCGTATAAAGAAAATATGTTTACGATTTTATTATTAAGAGTATGAGAAAACTAACCTGAACAGAGACACAAGACGTCCATTACACTCTAAACTTTCAATGGTTTTTATTTTCTCAGGAGTTAGCTCGAAATCAAATACTTTGAAGTTTGATTCGATGCGTTCCTTGATAACCGACTTTGGTATAGTAACGTGAGCCCGCTGCAACTGATACCGAATCAGAATCTGTCCAGGTGCCTTAATCTTGGCCTTAGCAATTTGCTTAATCTATAAAATGATACAGTTTAAGAAATGCAGTGGTTATATGTAATATTATTTTTTGTTTTTTCCTCTTCCAGAATAACAGGAATGCCTTCCTTGGCCCCTGGACGGTTTGGGCTGCCAAATGGACTGAAAGCGATTACGGTAATGTTTTTGGATTTGTAGAAGTCACCAAGATTTTTTTTGGGTTAGATAGGGGTGGCATTCCATCTGAGCAACGGTTACGCATCAGTGTGAAAAGTGATTTCGTTTAAAGGTTAAGGGTGATATGACTAAATAATCTATGCACATAGTTCATCCATTAAAATTTGATGTGTGTTTTAAAAACTGAATATGTTGTTCCTATTTAGGTTCTATAGTTGACGATTGAGCTGCCTTATCAGAAAAGGCAGAAGTCCCCAAAACTATAGATAACGAATTATGGTTGATAATAGATGGTACATACACTATTTTTCTCAATGTATTTATTTATGTTTTTATTGTCAACTATGAGCTGCTGAAATAAAATCAAAATTAATTCAATAAAATCAAAATTAAAAAAAAAACAATAATTAACATCATAATGATTTAAATATTGCATATATAGGCTTGAATTTCATTTATTTGCATACGAATATTCTTAAAGCAACCGCATATTTTAACATCAAAGTACATTCCCGGTTTCCAAGCCGATGATGGGAATACTGTGGCCACTATTTAATTTAATTTATTCTAGCTTATGAATGCTCTTGTGACTTATTGCGAGCAATGAACCAAACACAAGGCTGTCTGTTTCTTTTATACCTGTTGCTCCGCCACTGATCAAAAGATTGACTAAACTTTCGGCACGCGAAGTGAGCTGAAACCGTAAAATCTATGCAATCGCAAATGCAGTGTTTATAAATCTTAAAGAATTTGCCGTGTTTCGATGTGTGCCGTGTGCTCTCAGCATAGAAGAGGTATCTTTTATGTCAGCATATTGATGTATATTTTCTTATCATTTTATTTATATATGTGTACATAATTATATGATTTATCGCATTGAGCATTTGTAAACATTAGCTCCATTTAGTACTCATCTTTCTCGAAAGGATGGAATGGATGACCGTGGTGGCTGTAAAATATAAGAATTTTATGATATAAATAACCGATATCAAAATAAGGATTGTTCAATAACAAAGCAAATTATGTAAATATTAACTGGCATACGAAATTAGGCTTAAAAGTATAAAGCAAACTAAATAAATAATAATTGTCAGTGGGAGAACTTGAGGGTTCGTCAGCTCTAAACCGCATCTAACTTGTTAAAGTGTAAAAAATCAAACTAAATATGCAAACATATAATGGGGATCTAAAACGAGCAACTATTTGGACAGCAGAAGTTGAACATACATCTGGGCTTCTCGGATTACCTGTTGTTGGTTTTGCCAGAAATATTTACTTAACTACACGTATTTGTATATCATGTTTCATTTGCTAGTATAAGTTTCTCATATGGATGGATGATTTCTTGAGATTTAAATTAATATTCTTGGTGAAATGGATAGTGCTCATGAGCGCCAGTCTCTCTAAATAGTTTAGAAAAATATTAAAATGAATTTCGTATAAAGAAAATAATTTAATTATTCTGTATAACCAAAGAATATGGAAAAACTTACCTTAACAGAGGCACCAGACGTCCATTGCACTCATAGCTTTCGATGGTTTTGATTTCCTCAGGTGTTAGCTCGAAATCAAATACTTTAAAGTTTGATTCGATGCGTTCCTTGGTTACCGACTTTGGTATAACAATATTAGCGCGCTGCACCTGATAGCGAATCAGAATCTGTCCAGGTGTCTTGTTCTTGGCCTTTGCAATTTGCTTAATCTATAAAATGATACAGTTAGAAAATTAAAGCATCAGTTTTCAAATATTTCTTCTTACTTTTTCCTCTTCCAGAATAACTGGATCACCTTCCTTAGCCCATGGACGGTTTGGGCTGCCCAAGGGACTGTAAGCAGTTATGGTAATATTCTTCGATTTGCAGAAGTCACTAAGTTTCTTTTGGGTTAGATAGGGGTGACATTCGACCTGATTTGTGACTGGAGGAATTTTGGCAATGGCCAAAATGCGCTCGATTTGACTTTTGTTAAAGTTCGAAACACCAATAGACTTGACTAGGCCCTCCTCAACCAGTTTTTCCATTGCCTTCCAGGTGTCTACATAATCATCAGTCGAGTACAAAGTTTTGCCATTCCCATCGACTGGGAACAATTCTCCTCCTTCCTTAAAACCCATTGGCCAGTGAATCAGGTAGAGATCTAGATATTTCAGTTTTAACAACTTCAATGTTTGTTCAAGAGCACCTTTAACTAAACCAGGACGATGAAAAGTGTTCCACAACTTGCTAGTAATGAACAGATCCTCGCTAAAAGTAAAATACACAATTTATTATTATTCCTAACTTCAAATCGAATCACTAAGAATACACGTACCGCTTAACAATGCCTTGCTTGATCTTTGCCTCGATTCCATCGCCAACTTCAGCTTCGTTTTGATAGACATAAGCACAATCAATGTGCCTGTAGCCCACATCGATGGCAGTCTTAACAGCCTCTACGACTTCTCCAGGAGGACTCTATAAAAAGAGAGCAAGAAAGGTTGAGGGTTAGATGACTTAATATTCATACATTAAATTTTGTGGTCTAAATAAAAAAAAATTTATTGTCTTCCGATTTTGGCGGTCAACCGATTGACGGTTGAGCTGCCTTATCAGAAGGAGTACAATTTACAATCTATAGATAACGAATTCTGATTGATGACTTTACAAAAATGGCTTAAATTAAAGATTGTACATATATTACACACTACCGGACACAGACCCCGCATTGATGTTGTTTGTTTTAATTACTAAAGATCACACATATTACATTTCATTATATTTGTGTCCAAACTGCCAGTTGACAAACATTTATATTTACATCATGTTTGAATGTAAATGAGTATGCTTTTGAACATTTGTACAGGGTATAACAATGACTTAATCATCATGACTTAAGAACTCTTGTAGAGAAAGATATAGATAAGCATGTTTTCGGTATGGCCAACTTTTTTGCTACTAAAGGGTGATATAGCATATCTTACAAACTTTTTGTTGACACTTATTCGGACAAGAGGTCACCTTGGAGCACAAAAGTTTGTAAGCAAGTGTATTTTCATTCTATAGATGCAACTTGTCGAAACATTGCTGGAGGTCTTATCATCACTTGTAACACTTGTTAAATTCACGATTTTGCGACCACATCACACTCGCACTTACGATCCCAAACACAAACACATGTTAACCAATACGACCGGCTAAATAGCAGACGCCGCACCCGTCAAATTATCAGCTGCACTTGTTATACTCGATACTCGAAGGTTAACAGTATATTGGGCTTGTGCGATAAATCCTTATATTTCTCATATCCTTATATTTAGGGCTCCTAAATTTTGTAAGAAGATAGCTGGATTTTTAACAGGTACCGAGTATACCGCAGTCGTTTGCGTCCGACTGCAACGTTTCCACTTGTTCTAATTTAGCAAATGTCAAAAATAGCAATCAAGTCGTAGGCAACGGAAAACAACATGATAATGATTACAGACTTGCATATGTATGCATGTATTACATTTATAGGTATGAATATTCTTAAACCAACTGCAAATAGTAGTATTGACTTACATTCCAGGTTCCCAAGCCGATGATGGGAATACTGTGGCCACTATTTAATTTTACCGTTGGCACTTTACTAGCCATGTTGTAAATTTGATTTATGTAGAGAATTGTAGTAAGTATTCCAACTAATGCTCTTGCGACGTTTAAGTTTGAGAGCTAAGCAAACTATGAAACGAACACACAGCTATCTGTTGATTTTATATGCCGTTGCATCGCCAATCGCCAGTAGTAAAAAGCTTGACTAAGCTTTCGGCAACGATTAGGTATATTAACATACTCGCTGCTTTCGGCAAACGTCTAGGGCTGCAACAGTAATAACTGTTGTGCATTCATTGCTTTTCAGTTGCAATACGTTATAAAATACCGATATATTTTAAATCTTAAATCAATTGTATTAATTGAACTTTGACTCACCCCCCAAGTACCAAGCCCAATAATTGGAATTTCATTGCCATCAGTGAAAATTGCTTTTGGAACAAAATTATATTCATTTTGAGACCTGATTATTTAAGCTTTTAGAATACGTCTTTGTATTGGCTAGTTACGAAACTTACCATTTGAATCTTTCAGTTTTTGCATAGCCTCTCACTGACCTAATCATTGTTGAACTTAAAAGACGTTTTGTATAACAATAGAAAGCATTCATCGTAAGAAAAATTATTCAAGTTTGTGTAGTCCTAGATAATAACAAATACTATCGTTAAGAAATATACTGTTAAGTTTGAATAATTTATTTAATTCGCTTTTCTGAGATTAACACTCACCGACTTCCGATACAAGTGAAGCTTATAAAAAGCTATTAAAATCAGCTTACGTTTGTTATGAAATTTAAGCAATAGCCTCCTCCTGACGTAAAAAAATATAATATAAAATACTTAGGAAGTTTTCTTATCATTTTATTAATACCATGTGTACATAATTATATGACATATCGCATTGAGCATTTGTAAACATCAGCTCCATTTAGTACTCATCGTTCTCGAAAGGATGGAATGGATGACCGTATTGGCTGTTAAATATAAGAATTTTATATTATAAGTAATCGATATCGAACTAAGAGATGTATCAAAACAAAGCGACGTAAACAACTAAAGAAAACGAGAAAACTTACTTCTTCATTGGCACCAGACGTCCATTGCACTCATAGCTTTCAATGGTTTTGATTTCCTCAGGAGTTAGCTCGAAATCAAAGACATCGAAGTTTGATTCGATGCGTTCCTTGGTTACCGACTTTGGTATAACAATATGATCCCGCTGCACCTGATAGCGAATCAGAACCTGTGCAGGTGTCTTGTTCTTGGCCTTAGCAATTTGCTTAATCTATAAAGTGATACAGTTAGAAAATTGAACCAGCAGTTTTCAAATATTTCTTCTTACTTTTTCCTCTTCCAGAATAACTGGATCACCTTCCTTGGCCCATGGACGGTTTGGGCTGCCCAAGGGACTGTAAGCAGTTATGGTAATATTCTTCGATTTGCAGAAGTCACTAAGTTTCTTTTGGGTTAGATAGGGGTGACATTCGACCTGATTTGTGGCTGGAATAATTTTGGCAACGGCCAAAATGCGCTCCAATTGACTTTTGTTAAAGTTCGAAACACCAATAGACTTGACTAGGCCCTCCTCAACCAGTTTTTCCATTGCCTTCCAGGTGTCTACATAATCATCCGTCGTGTTCAAATTTTTGCCATTTTCGTCAACTGGGAACAGTTCATTTCCCTCTTTGCAACCCATTGGCCAGTGCATCAGGTACAGATCTAAATAGTCCAGTTTTAACAGCTTCAATGTTTGTTCAAGACCACCTTTCACTAAAGCGGGACGATGGAAAGTATTCCACAACTTGCTAGTAATGAAAAGATCCTCGCTAAAAGTAGAATACACAGTTAATTATTATTCTTAGCTGGAAATCGAATCACTTGGAATACACATACCGCTTTACAACGCCTTGCTTGATCTTTGTCTCGATTCCAACGCCAACTTCAGCTTCGTTTTGATAGACATAAGCACAATCAATGTGCCTGTATCCCACATCGATGGCAGTCTTAACAGCCGCTTCCACTTCACCACGAGGGCTCTTTAAAACAAGAGAAGGAAAGCAATTTTGTTACAAGGTTAATGGTTATATGACCACATTATTATTACATTGAAATTTTTGGTTTAATTGAAATACAAATTATATGAACTGTTCCCATTTTGCTGATAAAGTTGAAGATTGAGCTGCCTTATCAGAAGGGTTAGAATTTACAAATCCATAGATAAAGAGTTCTGATTGATGACTTTACAAAAATGGTTTGAATTTAAAGATTGTACGTACATATGTATATCTTACACTAGCGGTTCAACCACGCGTTGCTGTTGTTCTTTCTGATGTTTACTCTATGATTGAAAATGACGCAATAAAATGTTTATTTTTAAACGGCATAGGGTCTGCTGGATTTGTGATCGTGCGTATTCGACGCAGCCAATCTTATATCTAAATTCATGAATAACTGAAATTTTTCAGACAATTTTTAATAAATATGTATATAGATTTAATCTACACATTTTTGAATAAATGTCTTAAGCCGTTGCATTCGATTATAAGTACTATAAGAATTGAACATACCTTTTCTAAAGCTATAAATTTGTACAGGGTATACCAATAGTTAAATAATTTCACAAATGCGTGTAGATAAGCATATGTATATATTTATCAATTTTCGATATTGCTCAACTTGGCTACTACACATTTCTATGACTGTACAGTTTTTAACTAATTCTTAATGTGTGACATGATGATGGCATATCGCACATACTTTCTGAATGCTAAAGAATGACATGGCATAAATCACAAACTTGACGCTGCCACTTAGTCGGAGAGATCACCTGGCGCACTAGAAAATGTAACTAAGTGTTTTTGTTTAATATAAGAGCAGCTCGTAAAAACATTCTGGTTATGTCTTTTTTAACAGTTTTGCACAACATCAAACTCCCAATCACGCTCACATACACCCACACAACCGGCGCCGCAACCGGCAGAATAGCAGGCGCCGTAACCGGCATACAATAATAAACACCACTTGTTTTGATTTGGCAAATGGCGTCGGTATCGTTGGCAACAGAAAACCAAACGATTATGGTTTTAGTTCTGCATATAAGCATGTATGCTTAAATCACATTTATATGAATACGAATATTGTAACAGCAACAGCAAGTTTTAACATTAACTTACATTCCAGGTTCCCAAGCCGATGATGGGAATACTGTGGCCACTATTTAATTTAACCAATGGCACTTTGCTTGCCATATTGTAGGTTTGATTTTTGTAGAGGATTGTGGTTAGTATTGAAACTTATTCTTTTGCGAAGTATTAGTTTGAAAGCTAAAACAACTAAGCAGCGAAGACACAGTTGTCTGTTGCTTTTATACACCGTACTGAAAAGCTTTTGGCACCGATTACGTATATTTATATACTCGTCTCTTTCGGCAAGCGGCGAGGGCTGAAAAATAACAGCTGTGCGATCGCTTTGGTTGCTTTTCAGTTACGATTTGTTTTACGATATCGATATCGATATATTTTTAAATCTTACATCAATGTTATTTGTATTTAAACATACCCCACAAGTACCAAGCATTATAATTGAAACTTAATTTTTTTTAAGCGAAGATTTCTTTTGTAACAAAATTAAATTCATTTAGATATCTTAAAATGAATACTCAAGATAATGTTGGTGTATAATATATATAATAATAATATATAATAATCTTTAATCGACGCACATATTAAATTTAATTTAGACTCCTTGACACAGGTACCTTATGATTTTTAAACTTAATAAAACAATTATGCAGAGTTTGGAGATTCTTTTTCAAATGGATGATGTGGATGGCCATAGGCAGCCTTCATTGTCATAAAACGACCATTGCAATCTAAATCATTAATTGCCTGCACATCATCATTTTCCAAACCAAAATCCCAAATCCTAAAGTTCTCAAACATGTGAGCCTTGGTCACCGAGCGTGGTATTACAATAATACCAGACTGTGTCTGAAAACGTAGCAGGACTTGTGAAGGAGTACGCTCGTATTTGTCGGCAATGCTCTGTATAACCGGATGTTGTAGCAGAGGATACGCTCCCGGCTTTTCATACGGCGTGTGCCCCGATCCAAGCGAACTGTAAGCTGTGACAGCAATGGCATTATCATAGCACAAGGTTATCAGGGCCTTCTGGCGTAAATATGGATGGCATTCGATTTGGAGCACGACTGGTTTCAGTTTGGCTACGCTGAGCAGCCGAGTCAGTTGCTGACAATTGAAATTTGACACGCCGATTGCATTGCACAGGCCATTATCAACCAAATCCTCCATGGCCCGCCACGTGTCAACAAAATCAATGTCCTCGAAAACCGCTTTGCCAGTGTCGGGGCAGGTTGGATAAAGAACGTCCCCGGACTTATATGCCATTGGCCAATGCATTAAATACAGATCCAGATAGTCAACGCCTAGATTACGCATGCTCATTTCGCACGCGGGACGCACCAAATCATGCCTATGATGGGTATTCCATAATTTGCCAGTTATGAACAGTTCATCACTGTGCTTGTAAGGAAAGTCCAAACGATTATTACAATTTAGAATTTTAGTTTTTTAACGGCATTTACCGTGAGACGGCACCACCTTTGAGCTTATCTGTAAGTGCAGCGCCAACTTGTGCCTCATTCCCGTAAACATGGGCGCAATCAAAATGACGATATCCTATATCTATGGCATCCTTGACCGTCTGTGTAAGAACATCAGGTGGACTCTGAAAGTTAAAACAAATACATAAGGGACCGGCATAAAGTAAGCTTTTGTGCATTATTACAAGTGCAGCTAGCCTTGAAAGCTCACAAAAGCTCTCTCTGCCGAAAGGCAGGTAGGGAAAGTTTGTTTGGCATTGCCAATATATTTTCTCGCATTTTTGTGAATTTTTTAGCTTCAATATTATAATACTTACTCGCCATGTGCCCAGTCCGACCATTGGGATATTTTTGCCATTACTTAAAAGGAAATCTGGCGTGGCCATTTTGTTGTTGCTCAATTTAAAAGAGTAGCGTTTCTGAGATTTACCAAAAGTACAAAGCCTTCTTAAATGTGCGACAAACGAATGTCGTTGACAGCTTTTATAACATGAGCACACACTCATGCATAAATTGATTATATTTATAAACTTTTTGGCGGTCACTAAAGATTTTTACTATCTTGACCTTCAAAATTCTAATTATTTGTGACAAATAAAACTAAGTTTTGAAATATAACGTCTTTTAAAATGAACAACATTTTACCAAAATATGATTGTCAGTAAAATAACTATCGACTGGACCGTTGATGTTATGCTATCGCTGGAAACGCTTTTCTTCTTGTTATAAATTCTATAAAGTTTTTTTTATAACTTGTCTTGTTGATACGCATAAAAAAGACTTGCGTTTGAAAATCCGTTAGACTGAAGCAAACGAATCGCATTGTAAAATTATGCGCTGTTAATAACATTTAAGTAAATGTTAAATGTTTAGGGTGCCCATAGCTGTTTTCTTTTCAATTGTCAAAAGCAAAAAAACTCATATACAAAGCAAAAGCCATTAAACTTGCTGCAAAAGACTAACTAATAATTAAAATTAGTATTTGTTTGTTATTCGCGTCATCCGCGACCGGCCTTAGTAATTTATCCATCCGAAAAGTTGGGAACATGTTTGGCACTGTCAATAATTATCTTGCCGGCGTTTTGCAGTCAGCAGAGGACTACGATGGCGACAATTTGGCCAAATTTCTGTCATTACGCGATGTTCATGTACAGAACCACAACTTGTACATAGCGCAGCCCGAGAAGCTGGTGGAGCGTATGCTTAAGACTCCTCTCGACGAGGTAGTGACCGCTCATCTGAAGGTGCTTTACCATTTGGCCCAAGAACCGCCCAATTATATGGATGCCTACAATCAGCAGTCGGCAAGCTGCTCTGCAGTTGTGAAGCTGCTGCAACAGCTAAAGGACGAGAACTGGTGCCTGCCTCTCATGTATCGCGTTTGCCTCGATCTGCGCTACCTGGCACAAGCCTGCGAGAAGCACTGTCGTGGATTTACGCCTGGCCACATATTGGAGAAGGCCGCTGACTGTATGATGGCCTGTTTTCGGGTGTGCGCTGCCGATGGACGTGCTTCTGAGGAGGATACCAAGCGTCTTGGTATGATGAACCTGGTGAATCAGCTGTTCAAAGTATACTTTCGCATCAATAAACTTCATCTGTGCAAGCCTCTCATCCGTGCTATCGAAAATTGCTCGTTTAAGGATAGCTTTCCGTTGCCTGAGCAGATAACCTACAAGTACTTTGTGGGTCGGCGAGCCATGTTCGATTCAAACTATCAAATGGCAGTGGAGGATCTATCGTATGCTTTTAGCAATTGCCCAAATCGTTTCAAAAGCAACAAACGTTTAATTCTAATCTATTTGGTGCCGGTGAAAATGCTGCTAGGCTACCTGCCATGCAAGTCCCTGCTGGAACGCTTCGATCTTTTGCTTTTCCACGATTTGACGCTCGCTCTCAAGGCGGGCAATGTGAAAAAGTTTGATGAGATAGTCCGCGAACAAGAACTTGTTCTTATACGCAGCGGAATTTATTTGCTTGTCGAGAAGCTTAAGTTTATTGTGTATCGCAATCTGTTTAGGAAAGTGTACGCCATTAGGAAGTCGCATCAACTGGACATGGATGATTTCTTGTCGGCACTCCAGTTTGTGGGCGTTACAGATGTGTCTTTAGACGAGACGCACTGCATCATCGCAAATCTTATATATGATGGTAAAATAAAGGGCTACATTTCGCATGCTCACAACAAATTGGTTGTATCCAAACAGAATCCGTTCCCGCCTCTACTTTCCACTTAGTTTAATGAACAAAATACTTTTCAATAAATGAAACCAATTGTTCAATTGTTTGTGTTTTAAATTGCATATAGTATAAAAGCCATTTAAATATTCGTTCGAGACAAAACCCTTTGTAATCGTTATCGTTCACAATGTGGCAGGGCTGCATAGCCACAAAAATAAAATACTATTGTCCCATCGGTTTTTACAAATGTCAATGGTTAGGCCGCACGCACACACACATAAATAACCAAGTGTATATTTCAATAGCTCAGCTGCAAACAGATTGGTGCGGTCTAGTAAAGAAACTTAATTAAAATTAAAAGCAGCCCAATATTTAATAGAACAATTTATATTTGTTAACGTGCACAAATAAGCAGCTTTCGATTCACATACAATTCACACGGAATTAATCTGTGATTTTCAACCTTTGCTGTGAAATTAGTTGTGGTATCGCAAAATCAATATTACTAATTTTGCTTTGTTTTTGTCCCCCCCTTTTCAAATGACATAACTTATACATACATGCGTTTAAAATTGTCAACACTTTGATATTAACAAGCAGTCTTTGCCAGATTTCAGAACAAGCACTGCGTACCTGGCACACAAATAACTGGAAAATTTTGATTGTTTTTGTTGTTATTGTGTGCAGCTTAACACAAAGAGGCTCAACTAACGAAATGACAGCACCGGTCATTGTCGAGGCCACGGCCAAGCAAACGGCGACGGTAAGCAAGCAAAAAACAAAAAAAAAAAACAAAAACTCTTAGCACCAACTCAAGCTATTTGCTAATTAATGAATCAACTTACAGCTCATTTTTATGCATGGCCTAGGCGACACTGGGTAAGAATTGCATTTTGCATAGACATATTGTGAATGTTTATTAATTATTTTGTGGCATTGCAGACATGGCTGGAGTAGTGCTTTGGCTGCGATCCGCCCACCGTTCATGAAGGTCATTTGTCCGACGGCGCCAACGCAGCCAGTTTCATTGAATGCCGGCTTTCGCATGCCCTCCTGGTTCGATCTAAAGACTCTGGATATTGGCGGTCCCGAGGATGAGCCAGGCATACGCGCAGCTCGCGATAATATACACAGCATGATTAACAAGGAAGTGAGCGCTGGTATACCGGCCAATCGCATTGTGCTCGGCGGCTTCTCTCAAGGTGGCGCATTGGCTCTCTTCTCGGCGCTGACCTTTGATCAGCCGCTAGCCGGTGTTGTGGCGTTATCGTGCTGGCTGCCGCTGCACAAGCAATTCCCTGCTGCCAAGGCAAACAGTGATGAGATGCCCGTGTTCCAGGCGCACGGTGACTACGATCCGGTGGTGCCTTACAAATTTGGGCAATTGAGCGCCAGTATGCTCAAATCGTTCATGAAGAATGTCACATTTAAGACCTACAGTGGGCTCTCACACTCTTCGTCCGACGAAGAGATGAGTGATGTCAAGGTGAGTTCGTGATGCACCTGCTTTTCTTGTTTCTGAAATGGATATTAACTTGGTAATGTTATCACTAAAGAATTTCCTCACTCTATCTTTGCTCTTATCTATTCACAGGACATAATCAGTAAATGGGTAAACTAATTTCCAATAAGCACTTTAAGCACTTATAGCGCCCCACCCGACTCTCGTGTGCATTCCAATTTGCGCAGCAGCAACATATAACAATACAACTACAACAATAAATAGTTTTTCAAAAGAAAAAAAATATATAAAAAACAATAAAAGCACTTAAACTAAAACACAATGGATCGCAGTAAGCAAGCCTTGAACAACACAAACACAAACACACAGCTTAGCTGCGACTTGAAAGAAGTTCAGCTAAAGTTAGCCAAATTAAACTTGTAGAAAAAAAAGATGCATTGGGCATCGTTAGACAAGCAATATTAAAATTATATAAAACCTAACAATAGATTGATGCCAATGAGGATCTTTTACAAAGCTACTTTTGATGCACACACAAATTTTGTTTCATTACTTTCTGTTTACTTTGAAAATCAAAAAAAGAAACCATGCATATTTGATTGAAAATTAATAATTACTAATAAAGCAACTAAATCCTTATAAAAAAAAAAAACTAAAAAGCGAAAGCAAAATATGTGATATATTAATTATTTGAGTGACAAAAGCTAAAATTAAAATTTTAATATTCGAGATTTGTCTACGAATACGTTAATTTTTTTAGAAATTCGTCTTTTCAGAAACATAAAGCTAAGATTAAGAAATTAAGCTTTTTAGATCCCTTACAATTCAACTTTAATCATTTGTTTTGTGTTCTTTCTTTTCTATTTTACTACAGCAAAAATCACAATCACATCATACTTAGTTTTGCAACTGAATCCAATCATATTTTCTTGTGCGTGGTTTAATAAAATAAAAACCTTTTTAATTATTTTGTTTTTGCTTTTCTTGGTTGTTTGGATTTTCTTTTTAGTCACATATTCAATGCAAAACATATTTAAACAAATTATTACATGCACACGTTTTAAACATATGCATATGTTTATCAATGTATCTTACATGATCTCTCGCACGACTCATTTCATTTCTCATCTATGTATTTGCAGACGCATTGGGAGGGCCAGAACATGGCTAGAAGGGCGCAATGCTGCCAGATATCATAGTAGCTATATACATGGGACTATGAAATGTAGTTGCAGCAGTTCCTTCCTCACATACTATAATATCGAAGCTCATCTTCGGCCCACTCATGTGGTGCGCGGTGCTGATGTCTGAAACTAAAGAGAATTGTATTTTAGATTTTATTTTGTACATAAAAACATACGTAAATTATAGACTTAATAGGCATATTATTAGCTATTGGATGTTGTGTCGCCGCTTGTTGGTCGGACGCGAAGCAGTTACGTCATTTGCGATACTAAACTAATAAAGTTATTGAAACTGGATATGAAATTTGCAATGTTTAACGGTGTTATGGGTAACGTAAGACTTTTATATGGCACAGCACCGAAAGCTGGCTCAACCGTTTTAAAAATTAAATCGATAACGATAGCCAATAAAATAACTACACGTTCCGACTGCTTGTCATGCCACACAACCTGTTATCAGAGTGTGAGCGCGCCTAATTCAAATGTATGTCGAGCGCAACTATTCTTTTATCGAAGCAGCGTAAGCTGTGTTATGTTTTGCCAGCTAATAGTAGTAGTAGTAGTATAGCGGATTATGAGCAAAAGGTAATTGTTGATAAGAGTCAATTTGATGTATGGCAAGCAAAACCGGCAAAATTAAATTAATTGACGGATTTTGAGCAAAAGTAAACAAACGGCATAGGCTAAGCCCCCCTTTTCACAAACACGAATACCAACACCAATACACGATTAAATAATGTTGACGAACGTGAACAATCCACGACTTCTCAGCGCGCTTCGTTCAGTTGTTTCCGTATCGCCGCTAAGTTTGGACGCATTCGCTCCGCTCTTTGAAACTTCGCGCCGTCGCCTTTATTTTGATAATAATTATAATAATATCATAACACAACTACAAAGCGCGGGTGTAATAATAACAAAACAAACGGATAAACAAAATGATTATAATTTTTTAAGTAAAGTGCGAATGACAAATAAAATTAAAAAAAAAAGCCCAAAGTAGGTGAACATCAATCCCAAAAATGCAGGACTGACAAACATTTAATAAATAAATACAGTTTGCGGAAAGCGAAAGTTTTGGTTGTTTGTTTGCGTTGCGGGGCCTACTATGTGCGCTGATGCGTTTTTCCTTAGTTTGGTCACAAAGGAAGCATTGAGTGTTGTTGTTGTTGTCGTTGTCATTCCCGCATGCCATCTGCAAAGTGCAAAATAACTTTATATATACACATATGTATATGTCTGCAGACACACACGTACAAATACATAATAACAAACAAAAAGCGAAGTGCGTTAAACAACGTTTTATTGCAATCTTCTTTTATGTACTTACTGTTTATACACTTTGGTTATGGGTGTGTGTTTTTGTGTGTGTACGTATGTGGGTGTGCCTCGGGCAACTGTTATCCAGCACCCTGTTGCGCCCTTGCAACTTTCCCCACACCTTTCTTCAATCACGAAGCTGTGTTGCATTTACTCACCTCACGAATAGAAGACAAAAGGTGAAATACTAGATTAAAAACATAGCATTTAAACTGCAATCAGCCACTAAAAATAATACTGACAAGTTTAACGAGCACTTAGAATCAATTGCAAAATAATCGTAAAGAAATTTAAAAGTTCTTACAATTAATAAACAAAATGTTTGCTTTTCGAAATGCTTTTTTAAGTGTCGACAATTGCCATCTGTGGTATGAGTAATAATTGTAATTAAAATTCAACTTTACAGTTTAATTAAATTGCATCATTAAAAGTTCGTTTACTGTGTAATTACTTGGCACGCAATTTGAGTAGGTTTTAAAACAAAATTCGGTGCGGTGCATGAACTCAAGCCAATTAATGCTAGATTATCAGCATAAAAAAACAAAAGCCTTTTATGAAACAATTCTACAGTTTAAAATTTAGCAATCAGTGGGTCTTAAATTGAAGTGCGCCTCAACAAATAATTTTGTTCTCGTTTTTTTTTATGAGAACTCAAACGCAAAGCCTGAAGATAAATGAGCTTGAAACATTTCTCGTTTTCTGTTTCGTTCACGCTTAACCAATATTAATCGTTGATGCTGTTTGAATATTGACCTTCGAGTCTTTATGGATGCTTGACAAATCGTACAAAATCAGCAGCCATATACGATATATCACATTGTATCTGTAGGCAAGTAATTAACAAGCTTATTCTTTCACATGATTGTATTGCAATTGGTTAGGAATAGAGGGGTAGATAAAAATGATTGTCCATTCGAAACGTTCAATACATTGTTTGTGGGCAATTTAAAATCAATTAGTCTTACTCGAATACACATTGTAGTATTCTTAATATATTTTTTATGATTTTTAGCTAACATTTTTCGTCATTTGATGTTCCGTTTTATTCAAATAAATTTGAATATATATAATATATTCAGTTATTCTATCTCTAAAAGTAATGCATCAAACTTGTAGTTATTTAATTAATGTGCATTTGTTAACTTTTTTTTGGATTTTTGCAAATAATATTTTTTTCATTTATAAATATTCAGTGACAATTTGAAAGAATATCGCATTGACAACATGGAATCGTGACTTAATGCAATTAAACTTTAATTTTATTCTGTAAACATTTTTTAAGAACGCCATTTCCACATTTATTTTTATTACTTTTACAAAACTTTCTCGCCACATTTACTTTAAACTTGCCAAGAGTCAGAAGTAACCCCCCCTTTCCTCGTTTCAAATAGAACACAATCGTGATTTAAATGGTTTAACGTCAGATATCCGACATAAGAAATTAGCATTAAGTGAGCAAATATGCAAATTTCCAATTATCCAATGCATTCAAATTGGTTTTGCTCATTTCCGTGTGGAAAGACTTGGTTCTTCTCTTTGTTGTCTCTTCTCTTTGATTTTTTCAGGTCTTTTCTTCACCCCGTTTAAAGCCAAGTATCGTTTGGTAAACATGAAAATGTTTATGGCTTCCAAATAAATTGCCCTTTTCGTTGTGGTATTTATTTATAACAAAAAAAAAAAAAAAACGAAAATAAACAAGTTTCAGACGCTTTGCTTTTAATCCAATGTCTTTTTTCAATAAAGGAATCAAACGGCGCCAAAAACATTAAAGAAGCAAATAAATGAACGCAAATCTGAACTGAAATCAAAATGTGTTCTGAACCTTCAAATTAAATTTGCGATCGCAACAAATTCAAAAGGTTTTCTTTCTTTTCGAATGTTGTTTGATTTGTTGTAGAATTTTTCAATATGCCGGAAGCATTTGGCAAGTAGCTTAAGTAATTCAGCCATCACTACAACGAAGTGTTGTTAACTGATTACTGGCTGTTAATATTTATTTATTAGTATCACTTGCAACAGAACTTCGTGTCAGCGGATCAGTTAAGGCTTGATGGACTACCGTTAACAGTGCTAGTGCTAAAAGGCGGAACAAACGTGATTCAACTGTCCGAACTGTTCGAGCTGTCTGTTAGCGTCTTCACTCAATGGCTAATACCCCTGCTTCTCACCCATTTATTTAGACATGACAGATTTGCTCTTAACAAGCATCTTGGCCAGGATTTGTTTGTCTTTTATTGCCTTTGGCCTTTGATTTAAATCTGATAATATCTGGATTATCAATTACAACTGGTTTGCTTGTTATTGTATCTTTTTATGCCGATTCCAGATTCCAGACAAAAGCAGCTTAAACAGGGATTTGCATCACAATAAGGAGTGTTGTTCTAACCGGTTTCGGGTTTATTTTTATTTGTTCTTATTGTGAATCTAATTAGCAGGTTCACACTGCCCCACATACTTATATTACTACTCCAGTTATCACTTATGAGTTTGTTAACCTTATTGCTGAGTTATTGCAATGCATTTGCAACATTCGAAGTTTGGGTCATTGACTTGCAACAAACGCCAAGTAAATTCTTCTCGTCAATATCAGATTTTGTTATTAAAGTAGACAATAAAAATGCATGCCATAACTTTAAATAGTTTAATGTGTTTTTCTTTGAATGCCAATTGCAAATTTATTAATCAGAACAACAAATAACAACGACTTTTCAAGGCCGCAACGCAAAAAAAAAAATCTTTTCTAGATAACAAATTTTAATTTTGAAACCAGAAAAAGAAAACCGACATTTTAAAATAATTATTTTTGTATACTATTTACAGCGCGTAATCAGGCGGCAATGCATATGTCGCTTAAAAAAAAAATAAATACAAAAAAGAATTTCAAAAAAATAATAACTCAGCTAATGATGCGTGCCAATCAGCAGTTAACAATAACAAACTAAAGAGTAACCAAATGTAGCTAAAACAAAACAAAAACAAATACTATTACGAAATCTCTTGTACAGCTAATGAAACAATCCGCAAACGCAACACGTATTGAAAACAAAGATAAAAAAAAACAACAACAACGAGAAGAAGAACTACACACGAATACCTGCCAGTAAACATAATAGATCTATACAGCTTTATCAATATTCATTGATATATATTTAACAATATCAGTAAATTACCTATTCGCAATGGAACAAACACGCAGCCTTCTAAGCAAACCGTCCAAAGATGTCGACTTTCAGGATGTTTTCTATACTGTTGATCAGCGTGCTAACTACTGTAAGTATTTGCTAGTACGTATGTACTTAAGACATGGTTTACTGAGCAAAGGCAATCCACTGTGTTTAGTTTTAAGTTAATATTTACTATTTGGAAGTAATAAGTTATTTATGTTGATTCTTTTTCTTGATCAGAACCGTCGATCTTCGATATAATACATTAAGTTAAAGTGAAATGTACAGAAACAGATATACAATTTATCGATATACAATGCACTTAAAGTTGTGAAATGTACAGAAACAGATTTGTTTAATGAATCGATAGTAGATATGTATACGAATTTGAAAAATGTAAAAATGGGCTAGACTAGAGCCTTCTTACTTGTTTGATCTTACCAACAACAAATATCATATTCCTTCACTTCAAAAATTACATAATACATTTTGCATTAACACCATTTGTTACTATGTTTTTTGCCTAAGTTTATTTGTCATTTAAGTTTCATCAAAACCAAGCATAATGCAATTATATTGCGCAGTTTATGGAAATGGAACTTGTTTCTTCTTTTTTTTAGCAATGAAATCCCTTTGGTAAAACTGCACTAATGACCAGATTTTATGGTTTCGTTTCATTGTTAGCCTAGTTTCTATTTAAGTACAAAGTAAGTACTTTTATTCAGCTATTTCTTAAACTAAGTAGCTATTTCATTTGAATTTGTTTGCAAAATTTAATTTAAATGTTGCCGTTTTGGTTTCACTCATTTGAGTTTGATTTCGTCACTTTTTCTTGTCTTGTCTGGCGAAGCGCTAAGTGTTCCATAATTATGTGCGAGCTGGTGAACAAATAAACTACAACAAATAAACAACATGCTACTCGTTTTAACAGCTTAACAAAACAATGACCAAATACACTTTAAAAGAGTATCGTTAAGTTGTGCTAAAATGCATTCCTTCAAGTTATAGGTATTGTTACCTTCAGAGACTTTGTTGAGTTTAGTTTAAGATCATTTCCATCAGTCTTACCCACTCGGCTATTGGCTTAACCTACTACTTGTTTCACATAGTTGTTGACCTTTTTATCTCCGCTTGTCAATTGCAATAAATGCATAGCAATTTGGTCAATTGGCTGTTTGTCAGCTGTTGATGCTAAGTGAACGAAATTTTTGGTTTCATTTCCTCGCTTTTTGGTGTTGCACCCAATTTCGTCGGGTGTCGGCCAATGTCCACAACATGTTTGGCCATAGAATTTGAAGTTGAGCTCACAGCTCAGAGTACTTGAGTATGATTTTTTTTTTTGCCATTGAAACACAAATCGATTCCAAGCCGAAGTAAAGCATTTGGCAGCCCCTCAAGTTCAAAATAGACCTCGCACAGTGCTATAAATAAATACTATATAGAACATCAAAACAATAGAGCATTTGCCATTTAAATTGCTTTGGGGCGCAAGCAATTGAATATACATTCGGCATATAACATTTGATCATCGATCAATGAATCAGCATTTACTGTTAAGCTACTAAATATCATGAATCTTATCGTCGTATGCCTAACCAAGTTTCGCATTATGATATTGTTTTTAGAAAGCGTGTTTAATGATCAATTTAAAGAGAGAATCTTTCAATTTGAGCATTTCAACTTTGCTTTAGGCTTATCTATGATTCACATTGCCTCGTTGAGCTTGGGCAGTAGTCCAGATCAAGAGATAATCGTCGTCGCGTATACGCCGTGTGCAACGTGCGAGATGTCGCCAAATGTGGGCACATGTGGCATATATCACAAACGCGCGATATGCGGGCTTTATTCATCACAGACTAAATGGAAAAACATACATACATATATGTACTATGATTATATAGTAGTATCTACAAAATTGTGCACAGTTACAAGCTACTTCCTCAAACCGAAAGAAACTCATTGTTGCTAACTACAAATTTATACAGTATACATAAACATACCGGGCAGCATTATGATGTTCGTTATGATCATGGACATAAAAACAACAGCAACAGCAACAACCAGATTATGCTGTGCCAAAAACAGCAACAACAAACGAGAAACGAGAAAAAAATTGACCAACTTTGATTGAATAATTTTCCGCTCCCCTTCAAGCAGCGCCGTTCGCTTCGTAATTTTAACATTTTGCTCGGCACTCTTTTTATTATTTTTCCGTTTGTTCACGAATCAAAAATGTAATTGATTTGCTGTGCTCTGTGAAATTGATTTGTATAGAAAACACAGTCATAACTTCTGTGGCTTTTAAATATAGAACAGCTTGAGCTGCGGTCAAAGTTGTGACAACATCTCCCACAATCAACTCTTGTTACGAGTATAACAAATTAGAGAACTCCTCTTTTGGGTATTAAAGTTAGACGGTTAACTTTTCCTTGATATCTTTTTATTTAAGACAAAGTCAGTGTTCAAACTTAATCACAAGCTATGCTGTAAGTACATTGTCTAAGGTCATAACCTAGATGGTCAATCAATGATTGATGTAGTGTATAAACCTTATCTAAGAAAAGTACATGATTTTATTAATGCACATGCATTTGTGCTGAATAATCAATTACATTATAGTAAAGTAGCGTAAACAAACAATAATTTGTATTTTTAAGACTTTAGATTAGTATAATAATCAATCGTTCATTAATCAGCTGTCGGAAATTGCAATTTTAAATAGAAAGTTTAATCAAATTAGCATTTTTAAGATGTGCTAATAGTTAATTGAAAAGAATAGTTATGAAGTACTAATAAATGACATTTACACATATTTAATGGAAAGATAAATTATTGGTAGATTAAAATCTTATTGAAATTTAAAAATCAACTAAAAAATATTCAACTAGATATAGAATTTTCGTTTGGTTATTGCATATATGTTAAAATAAGACGCATTTTATTTAGTATTCGATGATAAATTTTTAAAATTAGCAAAGCAACGTTAATTCGTAAGAAAAATGCAAAAACAAATGAATTTTTTTACGCAGTTTAAAAAGCAGTATGCAAATTGCAATTAAAAAATGATTAAATACAAATTTATTTTTTTCTTTCAAATCACCTTCTCCAGGTCATAATACTGCTATAATTTATAGTAATCCACGCTTTGTACCTGATATCAATTTTAATTTTTTATACCTGTTGCAGTTCCACGATTAATTCGAGTTACCGAAATGCAATCAATTCTCGTCTGAGTTGCCATGTCGTCACGTTCGGGATTTGTAGAGCTATCTACTCACCCGAACAACACCACAAACTGTTTATTGAATTCACAAATTGGTCACGTCGCATTGTGAGTGTGACTCAGTTGCTTATTTGAATACTCTTCGCACTTTGTCTTTGTTTTGTAGGTGAACTCTATCGAGACTGGCGCCTGCGACACAAAAGCAAAGATCACAAAAAACACCGCAAGGTGTTGCTCAAAACGCTCATGGTTCTTTCAGAACTCGGCGGCAATTGTTGATCAAACTCAAACAAGAATTGAAATAAATTGTGCAAATAACAAACAGAGAACAACAACAAACAGACAAGTCGGCCAGACTTATTGGTATGTAAACTCTGCCACTGGTCTTTAAACAGTAAATATGACGACAATCGACCGACTTCTGTGTGATTTGCTTGTTGAGTGTTTTGTATCTTGTCATCACTGACCTTCTTTGATTAACGATGATTGTGTTTGGTTATGCGCAAAGAATTCCAATTGGTCCCCAAATAGAATCCGTTGTGGGAGGTCCATGCAAATTGGTTAGTGAGCAAAATGTAAGCCAAAACGAAAATAATAAAATGTGACTTTATTTTGAGGACACCAAAGATGTCTTACAAGACTTTAAATATTCAAAGGTTTCTTTAAGGTAGTACAATTTCTTTCAGGTTGTGATAAGATTTAATCTGTAAATAAAGACAACTCATTTGGACTTTAAACGAAACTTTGAATTACTCAGACCTGAATTCATTGTATATATATAATAAAAACACAGATTAAAGTTCAGCCTTTAACATAATTCGCATTAATTAAAACATTTAAATCAATTTTCCGTCTAGTCAGACAAAATGTTAAGTGCTGTTTAATCTCAATCGAGTTCTGGTCAGTTCAAGTTTAGTTCAGATTAAACAATGTATTGAAATGTTGCACGTGCATATATAACTAACAATATTTTCCCTTCAATTGGCTACCCGACCAGTTTTTTAATTATAGTACATACATTGAAAATTCCCTTAACCTTTGGTATGAAATATGCTATGCAATCAGCAATTAAATGCCAGTTGCTCGTAACTATTTTTCTAACTGTAAACAGCTGTCTTTAATAAGTTATTTAGTTCATTATTATAGTTATAGATATTTATAAGTTGGACCCTTTCTTTTTTTTTGTTTAATTGTTAGCTCGGAACAGTCTGTTTCTCTGATAATGAGAATGGATTATCATTGAAAATTTGCAGCTGAACAGACTTTAACCTACTAGCTTACTTTGCTACCCATCATTTAGCTATTTTCAGGGACTGTTGATAAGACAGCTTCAGCATTGACCCAATTACAAAGAAAGACTTTTGATTAAAGTCTTAACCTATAACATATTGTTCAAGAAGGAATTTTTCAAAGTAATCAAAGTATTAATTAGCTTTAACAATTACTCAGATTTAATAAGTTGTAAAGTCATCCTAAATGACAGATCACTTAATAAAACGTGATTTTGCCTTAATTTATCCGTTCAATTTTGTGCAAGTCATTATTTAAGCTTAATTACCAGCTCTTAAAACTTAAAGCTCCTCATTTAGCACCAGACAGAAGTTGTCGCTGATAAAGTTGTTAAACTCTTTGGGCTTCTACATTTAAAGTTTGATTGCCGTATCGTTGTCATAAAAAAGTTGAGCCAGCGACAAGAAATCAACCATAAAAATACATAACGAGTTAAGTTTCAATAAAGTTGTTTTTTTTTATTTTTGGTCTTGACAAAGTATTTTATTTATAAAGTTAGTCAATTATGCCGTGTCGCTGAACCAGCTGAGCAAAAAATAAATAAAATAAACAGCGGCGTCATCATTGCTATGTTTAATTCTAAGCAACAATAACTACACAAAACTGACTTTACAATATTTGAATACATTTGTGGCGCCTCTTTTTAATTTGTGTGTGTTTTAATTTTTGTTTTTATTTTTTCAGTTCGTGTTACTGGGCAACGCCAGATATTGAAAGGCGTCAGCGGCAGCTTCCGTAACGGACATCTATCGGCTATTATGGGCCCCTCGGGGGCTGGCAAAAGCAGTTTGTTGAATGCGATTTCGGGTTTCAGGTAAGCAAACAACAAATCTATATAATTCTGATAAAAAAAAAATTAAACTTGTTGCCGCTCAAGCTTCTAGAACCAAATTAACGTCAACGGATTGTTATCGGACTGTATGCAAATTTAAATAAATATTAAAAACTTTCCATAATAACTTTTTTTGTTTATTTTTTGTTATTTTTTGATTCTTGTTTACAAGAAATAAATTCTTTAAAATTGTAGCAAACAAGACAATAAATAACTTTGTAATATTTATTTATACTAAATTTGGAACTGCTTAGTCATTGTCACAACATTTTGTTTTTGAGCCTGAAGCAAAGATCAATAAATAAATAAAAACATTCAACGAGAACGCGACTTAGAATGAGAATGAGTAAAGCAACCAAGGCATTTTGAAGGCCAATTGAGCAAACAATTCTTTTTGAAAAAATAAATGTAGTTTATAAATAAATATAATCGTGATCGATTGGGAAAGCGGAATATCTAGTTTTGTTTCCTGGCCTCTAACGCAAACTGTATATTTTGTTAATTGTAGAAGAACTGGTGTTAAAGGCAGCATTAAAGTGCAACGGGATAATGCCTGCTATATAACTCAGGATGATCATCATCAAACACTCCTCACTGTCGAGGAGCTAATGAATCTCTCATATGACCTCAAACTAAAGCAGCGTCACAAAAAGGATGAAATACTCACAAAAATACTCAAGAATCTGAATCTCGATCATCGTCGCAATGTCACCGCAGAGAATCTCAGTGGCGGTGAACGAAAGCGACTCTCTATTGCCCTCGAACTGGTCGATAATCCCAATATCTTTTTTCTCGATGAGCCGACCAGTGGCCTGGATGAGGTGACAGCAGCTCAATGCATTCGCCTGCTCAGGGAAATGGCCCACGAGGGTCGCACAATTGTCTGTACCATACATCAGCCATCGGCAACGATCTACAACTACTTCGATAGCATCTATGTGCTGGCCAAGGGACAGTGTGTATATCAGGGCAATCCACTAGCAACGATACCATTCCTGCGTCTTGCCCAAATCGATTGTCCACGGCACTACAGTCCATCGGATTACAGTGAGTGAGACTTTAAAGAGCATTTGCTAGTCTATCACTAATATGTTTTTTTGTGCTTACATAATTTAAATGTTATTAATTTATTGCTTAAATTAACATTAATGTGATAAATTGCTTTTAGAAAGCATTTTTTTATAAAGAACTGATTTCAAGGTCGGAACCTTAACGTAAACTTTAACGTGATGCACTTCATAACAAAATAAAACCTAGTTTATGGGAAAACAAAAGCATATTTCATCCTCACAAATTACATTTGGTTTTGCTCATAGTTATTGAAGTAATTGATGCTGAGGATGGACATTTGGTGCCCCTGCTCAGTGAACTAACAGAGAATGGCAAACTGACTTATCGGGTCAAGCAACCGGATTTGGATGACATTCAGCTAGCACCGCAACAAGCCATAACCACAATGTTCATGGAGCAACCAAAGCGTCCGTTTATGCCCGCCTTCTTTGCCGGCACAGCAGCCTCCACGGATGGAACGTTGATGGGTGCAGCGGGTGCACTGTTGGAGCAGGTCAAGGTCTTCACGCAGCAACTGCATACGAGAGAACATCGAGAGATATCTGGCATACAACAGTTTCTCGTCCTGATGCGTGTTATGTTGTTGCGAACGATGCGAGCCCGCTTGGCATTGGCCATCCAACTGTTCCATCATACGCTATGTGGACTATTCTTTGGCATGATCTTCTATCAGCTGGGCAATCAGGGTGCCAGAATGTTTGATCATTTGAAATTCTGCATCGGTGCTGTGCTAATGATTGTCTACACGCAGGTGATGGTGCCCATACTTAGTTGTAAGTACTAGAAGCTAGCAAGAAGGATGCAGTTCAACTATTGGTTACTCAATAATCATTTCAGATCCCGCTGATGTCAAGATTGTCAAGAAGGAGACCTTCAACCGTTGGTATACTCTCATGCCTTACTATATGGCATTGAGCATATCGCGTCTGCCACTACAGGTGCTCCTAAACTTCACCTTTATGGCGATGACTTATTGGATGTCCGGTTTGCCCGAACAGCTTTGGCGCTTTTGCATTTTTGTTGCCGTTGGACTTATGATATCGCTGGTTGCCGAGGGCATGGGTCTAGCCATTGGTGCCACTTTTAGCATAACAGTGAGCTCAGAAATTGCTTTTTGTTTCGATTATCTGATATAAAATATGTATTCTATATAGAATGGCAGCGTTGTGGGTCCAATGATTATAGCACCGCTTATGGGCTTGGCCATTTATGGTTTCGATTTTGCGAATCAAATCTCTGGCGGCATGAATCTATTGATGAAGTTCAGCTACGTGCGTGTGGGAGTTGTGGCTTTGATACTGTCGGTCTTTGGCTTTCAGCGCGAGGAGTTGGACTGCGACGACATCTATTGTCACTTTAGTGATCCGCGCGTGTTGCTTCGATTCTTGGATGTGGAAAAGGTATCGATACTGCATCAATTTGGCCTGCTTGCCATGCTGATGATCTTCTTTCGTGTCCTCATGTACATAAGTCTGCGCAAACGTTGCTATGCTTGATCAGTGCCAGCAACGAGCAGCAGTTTGTGTTGTAGTTATAGCAAAAGTCTATGCTGTGATTTGGTTTTAAAAAAAACTCACTTTGTACACTTACAGGTGTGCCTAGCTAGTTATAGTTTTAATTTACGAAATGTATATACATACTATGTATTATGTGCACAATTGATTGCCCACAAGTTAAAACACTCAAGTTTATTTCGGTGATTAGATATCCCTTAGTTTGTAAATACTCATACTTGTTTTGCCTTTACTTCTAAGCATATTTAAGTTAAGGTTTCTGGTTATAGTGACAAAGATATAGTGTATGTTGTAAAATATAAAACATTTTTTTATTTTTACATATCAAAAAGTGAGAGATACAAATATTTGCGTTTTTACTGTAAGTCAGTATCGAAGCGCTGTCAAGCTTATCGCTACTATCGAAGTTATCGATTTTTGTTTTTGATAGCACGTGCTGCGATTTGAACTGATCTGGCAGCATAGTACATAACAATAACACCTATCGACCGCTGCTAAAGAAAAGAACCTGTACATTAAAAATGAGTGTCTTCAAACAGGGCGACTTTGTTTTTGCCAAAATGAAAGGATATCGCCCATGGCCAGCACGTATTTTGGAGCCGGGCGCCCGTCTATACAATGTTTTATTCTACGGAACTCGTCAAACGGCAAAAGTGCGCCCCGACGATCTTTATCCATATGAGTCGTACAGATTGAATTTTGGCGATTGCGAGAATCTGCGCCAAAAGACATTTATGCGTGCCCTGCTGCAAGCGGATTTGATGTTTAACAAACCAGACGAAGATTATGAATTTTTTAAAATACTAGCTATTTTAAACGATAGTTACGAAGAAACGATGTCGCAGGACGGCGAAGACAAAGACTACCAAGATGATTATGATGATTAGGAACGCAAAAAATTCGATATAAGCAGATAGCTGAATATGAAAATCAAAATATTATATACATATATAAGTATTTAATACAAAGTGATATTAAAGAAAATCTTTTATTTAAAAAGTAGTTTCTTCTTTGAAGTAAGTATTTGTCCCTACAAGTACAAATCGGAGTCGGAAACTTCCACTTCTTCGATCACTTCTTCTGGTTGGGCAACGACTCGAATCTTTTCGGTTAGCGGCTTCAGCAATTCAACGATCTTCTGAAACTCATCCTTAATGGCTGTTGGCAAACCTTCCAGAATGTTGTTCACCACATGCTCCATGACCGCATCCACTTCATTGTCGTTGCCATTGCCCAACTCGCCGCACACATACAGCAAGGTTTGCAGGCCTAGAATCAGTGTGCGCGTGTCATTCGCTTCAACGCTGCCGAAATTTTGAGACGCCGCCTTTATATCGATTTCGGCTAGAGAGCGGCACTTCTCTTGCAGCTTGTCGCGCGTCAGGCACTTGTTATGCAACACTTCCTGCTCGTATTCCACAACAAATTTGTGTGCCAGGCGGAGTGGCTCCAAAATCTCGGCGTTTACACGATGCAGGGTCATTATGTTGCTGGCATGGCGGTGCTGCAGCTTCTCCCGCAGCGACGTCTGCTTGGACTCACGGCGAGCAAGTGGCGGCAAGCCATTCATTATTACCTCCTCGTTCATGCAGGCCATATCCTCAACAGTCTTACGTTTGAGCTCCAACAACTTATTTAGCTGCAATACAGCGTCTATTAGCTGAGCTTTGGCTTTATCTTCGGGGCTATCTGATGCCGTAAGCAGTTGATTCTCTTCGTACTCCTGAATAATGATAGTCGACGGCACAATGTCATACTCCTCTCTGGCTTGAAGCATGCAATCGGGCACGACGATTGCCTCATGCCTGCCATACACTTTAAACTTAACCAGATAGCTGCTTTCTTCAAGATCATAGCTTATAATGCGTCCCTTGTTAAGTTTGGCAAATTTTGGACCACATAGCAGCCCATTGACCTTGGCTTCCGGGGCTAATGGCATTGGCACCTGCATGGGCATCAGTTGCATTGGAGATTGTTTATCGCACAGCAGATCGAGCTTGCCTTGCTGCAGCTGGTGCACAATGTGACGATTCTCCTCGAGAATGCTTCGCTCTCGCTCAATGAAGGCCAGCGAATAGCGTCCCGCCTTGCCCAAGGAGCGACGAAAGTGCTGCCAACAGCGTAGAGGCAACTGGCGCGTTTCCAGACGCGAAAAGTAGTTGGACACATAATCGTGCCAGTTGTAGGTGCTCGCCAGTATTGCCTTGTCAATGGGGGAATCGATGAACTCATACCAGATCCAGCGCTGACAATTCGATTGGTTAAGAAATGTAAGCAGCATTTTCTTGCGCTCCTCTTCGATGTTCACGCCTTCTTCTGCTTTCACTGGACTCTTCTCTTCTCCCAGGCGCTTACTAAACTTGGGCAACTGAATAAAGAGTTCGCATTCATTCTTCTTGGTTGGAGGCTTCTGCGAACGCAGCGATCGACGTGATTTACCCGAATTGGACATTTTGCGTACTTTACTTAAACCAACTGTGGAAAGCGGCGGCGGCGTCTCTGGTTTTTCAATATCAGTTACGTCTTCTTCAGAACCTGAAAGATAACGTGACATTTTTTGTCTGCTATAAATGTGCAAGTCGTCGCTTTTCAAATGCTTCACTATTTTCACATTTATAAATATTTACCTGTTTTTTTATTTTCTTTTTCCAATTTGTATTTTCTGATTACTCAATAATTCTCGTCACAGTTCTGTGCCGTCCAAACGTCAACTAAGTTATAAAGTCAGAGTTGCACTAAAAAGGGTTTTCACTTATGATATTTCGATTACTTTCTTTTTTTGACTTTTAGCAAATTATCAGTTTTATTTGAACTGATCTCCGAATTCTGTTCGCCATCCTAAAAGTGTGCTTTGAAAAAAACTTCTTTTGTATTGTTTACATTGAAAATGTATATATTTTTAATTAAATTAAATGAATCTTACGGTTATGGATTCAATTACTTTTTCACAGTGCCGAGTTTTTCCTTGCGCTTCTTGACATGTTTCTTCACTTTAACTTTTCGTTGTTCTGCCTTTGCTTCCTTAACCGCTTTTTTGCGAGCCTTTTTGCTGTCAGGCGATTCATCACGCGGCCGAGCCGAGTTCTTAAACCTTGTCTCATCATTGTCATCGTCGTGATGAGATTCTTCGCTCTCATTGCCGCTTGTATGCTGCTCACTTTCTCCTGCACTTTTGTCATCTGCATTTAAAATATCAGGCTGTTGCTGGACGTCTAGACCTGATGTTAGACCAGTTATTTTGGCATAAACCAGATTTTGCTGTACACCCTGCTTTGCTTTGGCCACATCACGCTCAAAATGGGGAACCTGGTGAAAATGGAATTTGTTTTAAAAAGTTTGGAGAGATACATTGGCTTCGAACTAACCTCATCCAAACGTTTGGGAATGTATGAGTTTTGCCAGACGGCCGCATCGATCTTCTCTTGCGCCGTAATGGCATCGAAATCCCGATCTTTGATACGCTCCGATATGCGCTCCAAGCACTCCTCCATGTTTTGTTGATTTATCGTTTGGTCTGTTATAAAATCGAACAGCTCCTTAACGGTCATGGTGGCCACTGATTTCTTGCGGAAGAACTCGGATATATTGGTGCAATCCTTGCGTAAAAAGTCGAACGCATGTAGATGATCATGCTCAACCGCTTGGCTGACATCAATGATCACCAGTTGGCCATCCTGAAATAGTATGTTGAATTCGGAGAGATCGGCATGGACAAGACGGCACTCGTTGTAAATGCGCCACATGATGACCACGCAGTCCCGATACAATCCTCTCGCCTTCGATGAGCTCAGCTCCACATCTTTCAGCTTGGGCGCGGGCCAACCATCACGACCACAAAAGCGCATGACTAGCACATGGGACCGCAACAAAATGGGCTCCGGAACGGGCACACCAGCATTTCGCATGCGCAGATAGTTGCGCATCTCTTTTTCGGCCCATGTGCGCACCATTTTGCGGGGATTATGCTTGCAGTAGCCATGTCGAAAGCGGAACTCTCCAGACACATACTTGTCCCGATCCTTGAACACAAGTATGGATGTCTTGTAGATCTTGATAGCATACTCATCCTCACCATTTTTGGACACGGCATGGTAGACATTTGCCTCTTTACCGGTTGATATGCAGCCATTGATCTCCTGAATGAGTCCGCGGTTAAGCAGCTTAAAGAGTATCATACGCGTCCTTGGATCCATCACCTGTTCTGCTGTGGCACGATCATGCTTGTCCCGCACGCGCACACGTTCCGACTCCTGACGCCTATCGAAGCTTACCAGCCGATTGGCCGCTTGTGCGCTCATATTAGTAGTTGGGTCGTACTTCTCTACATTTATTCGTGCCGAGTAACGACGCAGCACTTTTTCATTAGGCTGGTAGTTGCTCATTCTTTGCGTGGATCCAGAGTTGGCGCTGCTACCAGTGTTATTGCCTCCAGCTGTTGCTGTTAGCTGTGATTGCGCATTGTGCTTGTTGAAGCCGCTGTAAGCTTCCTCATACGCATCGTAACTGTCACCCAGGTCGTAATCGTCGTCTTCATCTTCTTCCTCGGCATAGTCTGAAGTTGATTCTTCGCTAAGATCATTTTCATTTTTTTCGCTTAATTTGACGTCTTTAAAGATTTCATGCTTCACTGTAAGCGATTTAAAGTCCTCCACCCATTCAGACTGCAATGCATTGCGTTACATTAACATTTATTTAGTTGCATTGGAAATTGTTTTAAGCTTTTCTTACGTTTTTCAACTCCTCTTCATCCTCTTCTGGGTCACTATATTTGTGCTCGTCGGTCATCTTGTGAAATACCGGAATGTAGCAACTCAATTCGTGTAACTATAGCAATTATGATTGTTTGTGATGCAGCTTGTTCTTTTTAAATGTCTGCAGCTTTTTAAGTTTAGGTTTTCTTTAAAAGTTATTGTGAAATGCGTAAAGCACGCACGTGTAATTCGCGACCAGATGTTGCTTTTGGCATTCAACGCAGCACGTTGACATTGTTTTGGTATTTTCTTGCAGAAAATCATGCTATCGATACCGTTAAAATACCAATATAAGGTATCGCTCCATCAGCTGTTTGTTGTGAGGTTGAGAAACAATTGGAAGATTTGTTGTGCCGCCTAATAATATTTGTTTGCTTTCAACCATAGAATACGATTTAAATGATAATTTAGAAATGTTTGTGTTGGCAGAACTCAAAGACACTGTCCGCATTGCGCCAGACCAATTTAACATGAAGCTGGTGGATGCAGTTCGTGACGAAATTGACCGGAAACTGGCCAACAAGGTAATTAGTCAAATTTATTAATAAAAACTTTAAATAAAATGCATTGTTTATAAACTAGGTGCTGCTAAATGTTGGCTTGTGCATAGCACTTAAAGAGATTGTCTCACTTAAGGACTCCATAATACTGCCTGGCGATGGCGCCTCGCACACCGAGGTAGTGTTCCGCTATGTAGTGTTCCGACCAATGGTGGGCACTGTTATAACCGGTAAAATACGCAACTGTAGCCGTGAGGGCGTGCACGTTACGTTGGGCTTCTTTGACGATATACTCATTCCACATGCGGCACTGCAGCATCCCTCGCGTTTCGATGAAGCAGAACAGGCTTGGGTCTGGGAATATCCATTGGAGGATGGCAGTAAACATGATCTTTTCATGGATGTTGGCGAGCCGATTAAGTTTCGCGTCTCTCGCGAGAGCTTTGAAGAGACATCACCAATCGGGCCACCCAAAACTGAAGGCCAAACCTCTCAAAATTCCAGCACATCAGCAGCAGCAGCGGCAGCAGCTGCCACGGCGGCATCCCAAGAATTTAAGGCACCATATAAAATTACCGTAAGCCAACGAATTTAAATAAGTTAGGCAATTTGTTTAGCTTGTTTATTTTAAGGGCGCTATCAATGAATCCGGCCTGGGTGTGCTTTCTTGGTGGGATCAGCAAGCTAAGGATGACGAGCAAGAAGACAATACGGAATATGATAATGATGATGATGGCGAAGGCGCCTGCGAAGAATAACGAATAACTTTTCCATAGCTGTTGCAGCATTTGTAAATAATTAAAGTCCACCACGACATGTTTACCATCGGGTGGTAAATCATGGAAAAACTAATTTAACCAATTAAGAAAAATTATTTAGCGTTAATACATTAAAAAGTTAACATGCATACGAATGTCATGTTTCCCTTTTACCCAAGTGAAACACAACAATTTCAATTCTGCTTTAGTATATTTTTTTCACGTATTTTTGTTGTTGCTTTTTTTAGAATTTGTTGTTTGTGTTTTTTGTTAGATTTGCAAATGGCGTTTGTTAAATGTTCGTATCCGTTTTGAAGTATTTCAAACAACTATTCTCACATATTCCATTTTAAACACTTTGGTAGCGCAGCTGTATTACATAAAGTAGTTTATCCATATATTTAATATTTTATTATATTTAACTGTTTGTCGTTAGCGACTTATTTCTAGGAAGGGCGGCACAGGGACTTCAGAATAAATATATATACCATTTAATCTATTTAATCTTTGAGTTTCACATTCAAGTACAGCTCCATAAAACTTACGCATTTTCGATTTAGTTCGATTTGATTTTTGTTTTTTTTTTTTCTTGTAAAGCGTGCAAATAGGTTTTTTTTTAAAAATCTGCTAGTTCTAAAACTCGAAATGACTATTTGGTTAAGTTTTAAATATTTGTTCAACTTTGGGCTAGGAGTACTAGGAGTAGGGAATCTGTTAATTATTATTAGCATAGTTATAGTATGGTACAGTTAATGGAAAGCTTTTAGTGGTCGGGGGCTGCAAAAGTGAGCTAAGTATAAAGCTGGTTAGCAACTTTACATCTAAGTTGTTTTTGCTTTGAACAATAAATTGAATAGTTTTTATTTATTTTTTTTGATTTAACTTGCCGCTTGCATTTGTTTACAATATTTTTTTATTTGTGTTCGAAACTCTTTTCTTCTTTCAGTTAATTTGTCTTTTATGCGCAATGCTTAAATTTAATTTACATAAATATCTATATAAATTGTTTCTTTGTTTTGCTGGCCTTTTTGCGCAATAATTAAATGGTTAATTACAGTGATATTAGTTAAAATTTTGCTTTAAAAACTACAATAATAATTATAAATTATTATTTATAAATATATATCTCGCCATCTCGGTATTGTACTTTAATTGTAAATAAATATCATTTTTGGGATAATTTCTTTTGTTTTTGTTGTCTTTCATTCCCTCTAAACAGCTCTCTCTTTTTTTCTATCAACTTAAAAGTAAGACATAAATATATAGAGTAGTTCCATTAAAAATCACAGTAGAAATCATAGAAAAATTGTAAAAACTATAGGGATTTACAATGTATAAAGTAGCACAAAAGGAACTTTTCGACTAATAATAAGAATCTATATAAAAAATGAGCATACAAATAGATCGAACTGAATCTAAACAAAATCAGTTACTTTTAGTTCACATATAAAATTTAAAGTAATTGATTAATTATTCAATAATCAAGCAGCGTGGCAAATGCTCTTTCAAATAATCAAACAGTTCATGCGATGCGCCGGGGCAATTGGTCAGCTCCAGTTCCTGCAGGTGCCGCAACTGTATCAGACTGGACAGACCCGATGATGTCAACAGCGGACAGCCGGCAAGTGACAGCACCTGCAAATTGCGCATGGAGCACAAATGCTGCAGTCCAAAGTCACGCACCTGGGAGCACCAACGCAAAAAGAGTGCCGTCAGCGATAACATTGTCGATATATAACCAACTCCAATATCCGTTATGTGCACGCATCTATAAGTGAATTAGAAAAAAGGGTGCTTTGCTTTAGTTGGTATAATTAAAGTTAAAGAAGTAATGGGATTTTAGTTTTTAATAAGCTTTTGTTCGTTAATTCTATTCTTTCAGCTTTAAAGCTCAATATGTGATTATATAATAACGAAATTCGACCTTCTTGATTTATTATAAACTTTTTTGAAATGAAAACTAAACATTGAAAATGTTATCTTCAAAGTCCCCTTATTACAGCTACAAAATCCACTCAAATTAGTTTATTATCTCTATATATATAAATTTATGCAATTTCTGATAGCTCTAAGAAAAACGAAAACACTTTAAGTTTTACAAAAAATTATAAAGATAAGGCGAACTGAAAGCTGCTGCTGTGTGTCGCTTGCAACAAAATGCAGGTCGTTGGTAGCTTGGCGGGGGAAAATGGGAAGCCGAGTCGGAAATTGAATTTAACTCATGAATAATTACGAGTAAAGTTTCTTTAGGGGTAGGTTGAAAATGTGCACAGGACGACAAAGGTGTCCTTGTAACAGATGTGAGATGTGTTGTGATGGAGTTTTTAAAAGCACTCACCTGTCCAGCGTCAATTCCTCCAGCTGATTTAGATCACAGGCGATATACTCGAGCGAGGCGTCCGTAATGCGAGGACACCAGGACAGGTCTAGGGCGCGCAATTTCTGTAGGTTCTCGGCAATCAGCTCGACGCCATCATCGGTGAGTTTGCTGCAGCCGGACAAGCTGAGTACCGTTAGATGAGGCAATGAGTGTACTGTAAGCAAAGAACAAGAAGACATTGTTGAAAAAAAAAATAAGTCAAGAAAAGTTTACATTAACTTTAAGTGGAAGCTATGGCGTAAAGTTAACTCAGCAGCAGCAGCAACGACAACAACAACAACAACAACAACAACAACAAACTGCAGCTGCTTATAAAATGCAGCTGGTTGACTTGGCCAGAAGCAGCCTTTAGCAACAGAATGTCCTTTGCCGACAGGCGGGTCGAAAGTGGGTTGAATGCCGCATGCCTTGCAGCTGCTGGTCCTTCTGCCCCCTTCTCTCTTTGGGCACTTGCATAGTTTATGAAGCGTGTAATTCATAAGGTAATTTAACTATAGTATTTCAATTTAAAGATGTTGCAAATAATTGCACAGCTTTATGCTTGGCTGAACTAGTACTTAGTATAGACAAAGGTTTGCATTAAGCCAAGCTTTAATAATGATACAACATTTACTTAAAGTCCATTTAATTAACAAACTCACAGGCTTCTAAAGTAGTCTTTGTCTGTGTGCTAATTGAATTTTAAACGATAATAATTAAGTTTTGTTCACACTCTCATCGCATCGAAGTAGAACGAGACGTTTTGGCTAAAAGCATTTTCATTGATTCAATTAGCTTTCGCTGGCCCTGCACCTAAAAACTATCTGTAAGTTCGTCAAACTAACACACAGCCAAAATAGAAGAGTAGGTTCATCGTTTTGGGACAATGGGCCAGAGACTGTTGGCTGACACAAAGGCAACTTTGTTCTAGTTGCGTCAGCTGCCGCTTATATGCTTATATGTATGTGCCACATTTTGTGTGTGTGCCACACTTTGTGTCACATTTCTTGCCATTTGAGTTGCAACACAGTTGACAACATTATTATCATTATTTTTTCTTCTGCTCTCTTTTTACATTTATAATGTTCTTTGTTTTGGGTTTGTTAGAGAAATTAAACTAAGCTTGTTATTTTAATTATGTGCTTGAAATGGCGAATAAAATAAATTAGGTTAATCATTTATTACTTTGATGCTTTTTAATTTGCCTGACGATCTTTGTTTGACCTCTGTGCAAACCTTTGACATTTTTCGCTTTGAAATTGCTTAATTCAAATTTTAAGCTAACGATTCTTTCAGTTCCTTAAGCATTGCTCAGCTAAATGGTTGTCTGGCAGCTAATAAGAAGGGTGGTGAATGGGTGTGTCAACCGTAGACGGGTACAATTACCGTTGGTAAGCGGCTTAAGCGAGCAAAAGAGCCGCACAAAGGCGACTTAGCGACTTTTTTTTCACAATTTTCTTTTTGGCTAAGTCTGCGTTAGCCGTTGGTTTTGGCCACGTGTTTTCAGTGTTCATGCCGATAAGCTAGGCAAAGAACCTACATAGGCCAAGACTAAAAAGGCGATAGAAAAGACAAAAAATGCATAGCGAAGGAGTTAAAAATGAAGTCGAAAAAATGCAAATATGCAAAGTGGAGCCAAAGTAACTAAGCGGCTTTTCACTCGACCTCTCTAACTATGTAACTGCAGCTATACATTTATATATCTATACTATATACATATATAAATGTAGTTGAAGTAGAAGTATGCATACTAAATAAATGTATGGTTTATGATGATGAACTGTGCCCCACTTTGCTGTGCCACCAGATATGGATTCGAGTATATTTGTGCTTTGTTTGGCTTCTGACCAATATAACCACAAGGTGCTCTCGTCGAACAAACACACTCACACACACATACAAAACGATTTGAATTACAATATGTATACTCAATTGTGAATTGTGGGTATTCGGGCAAAAGTTAAGCATTGAAAACATATTCAAAATACATGAAAATATATTTATTGATGTAAGATTGTTCCCAACTGATATTTGTATATTTATAAGAGGTTTAAATATAAAGGCATGATTTCTTTTATATGAATTTACCAATACAGAAACGTTAAGGATTGCTCTAAAGCCGTACTCGTAAATAGTTCTTAAGAATCAATGCCAATGGCATTTCATATCAAGGAAGCCAATAATCAAGTTTTTGTTCTGTGGAAACCCTTAGAAACTTTTCGAATTGGCCGCAAGCCTAAACAGTAAGAACAACAGTTACCATAGCGACACAGTTAAGCCCAAGGAGGTTGAGGCTGCTAGATAACTGTAATTGTATCCAACGATATCAGTTGGTAGCAGCAGCAGCAGCAGCAATTGTGGGTTAGGTCGACCAATAAAATAAAGAGGGACACATCAAAGCGTACAAAAAACCGCAAAAAAAACAAATCGAGAGAAAAAAAAAACAAAGTCAATAACAAAGGCCCTGCAATCATGTGAGATTTATACATGTATTTAAATGAATGCTGAGCGTTTCATGCTATGAAAAACCGAGATAGAAGATAGCTGCAGATAGAGATGGAGATATTAAATTGCATTAGATTGAGTTGAGGCGACGCTTAAGCATCAAAATGCAATAGACCACAGCGAGAGAGAGAGAGAGAGAGAGAGAGAGAGAGAGAAAGAGAAGGAGAAGGAGAGTGTTCAAGAGACTTGAGAAGAGATTAATAAAGTGGCATCGATTGAATTACAACTTAAAAAAAAACATTTGCATTAGAAGCCTCAAAGCGCACAGCCGATGAAGAAGGAGGAGTAGGAAAGTGAGGAGGAAGAGAATTATTGAGATCAGTTGTGATTTCTCAGAGTATTTATCGCGGCTGTAATCGCAGCTGAAATTCATTTCATTATCAGCTGCACATCGAAACGCAACTCGCGCGGCTTACAACTAATAAATCTAAAACAAAAAACATTAGAAATATAAATGTGCATTTTATACAATATAAAGAATAAAGTGTTGAAAGTGCAGAATCCTGTTCGTGTGTTGTTGCAGTTTCGGTTTGTGACCGACACTAACGGGTAGTTGATTAAGTATGGGGCAACCCTGCGTTCTGCATTCGCTGGCTTACTCGTTTTTGCGATCACAAATTCTGAAATTGCAACGAATAGCAACAAAGTACAGCAACAAAAATTCGAAAACAAGAACAACTGTAAATTGATACGATCGGCTAACGATGGATGGGGATGGGGGGGTGAGGTCAAATGTGAGTTCGTTTGTTTGTTACAAACTAGATTCTATATGCAGTGATGTGGCAAACTTGTTAAGTGTGAGATATTTCTAATGATTGTTTTCGAATCAAATTTCATATACAGATCTGAAAGAGAGCTTAAACTGCGAGGAAACGCCACAATATTTGTGCAAATTCAAAATTTTTCTATAGTAAGTACAGATTGTTTAGTCAAACGTCACAGATAATATAACAATATTAAGTAGTGGTAAGGAAAATATTACTATCAGTGATTGAAATATATATATATATATATATTAGAAATTCAATTTAATCGAATAACACAAACGCAAATCAAATACATATTGTCTATAACGTAGCATAACATTCCGTTACGACTGTGTATAGAGTATTCTCAGGTCAATCATTCCTTAATATATGTTCTCTTCTAAATAAAATAAAATTCTAAGCTACGCCCAGTAAAGTAAAAGCGTCTAACGCTTAAGTGGAGAAATAAGCTTTTAAGCTCTTGAAAGTTTTTAATAGAATTGATATTATGATGATAATATTCACTGCATGCAAGTTCTTACAAATGTTTTCTTAGTAATATCAATTTCAGAAAAGATAATTTGTGAAAAAATGCTTCAAAGCTCTTGAAAGCTGTTAAAATTATCTTATCCAGTGCATGCAAGTACCTTTATATATTTTTCGTAGTTAAACTTTAAAGCTCCTTTAAACTTTGACCAAGATACAATTCATATCACTTAAACTTATATTTAAATTTTATTTTTCTGTACCAAAAATAAGTAGATTCATTTGCTTTAAGCTTTTATCTTAGGTTTGAGTAAGAGCCTTCAAACATAGATTACAACAACATCTTAAATGTCCTCAATGCCATCAACGCATCAATAAACATAACTTCCTTTTGATGTGGCGTTAAATACATGTCAACTTTATTTTCGATTTTTTTGGAAAAAATAATTTAAATTGAATGGCATAAATCGAATTTATTTCTCAGAAACATTCGACTCCTGGCTGTCAATAAAGCTACTTGTTATGTAAATGGAAATAACGACTAAGCTTGCAATAGTGACTTTATATGTACACTGAAACACACACACACTTACACACCCAAAAACACATTCAAGAGCTAAAGGCTAAGCTAACAATTTGTAACTTGTGTTTGTGCGAGACACATTTACCATACAGCTAACGACATTTATGTGAGAGCCTCGTTGCCAATTTGGTTTTTGTGTACATATTTGGGCAATATGTGAGTTCTTCTATCCCATTTGACTTTATTCAAAGCATTTTGCCTCTTATCTACTTTTAGGCGTCGAAGATGTCAAACAAATTCGAGAAGCACTCGTTCGTTGTCTGTGTGTGTGTGTGTGTGTGAGAGAGTATTACAAATGTATAGCTAGTCCAAAGGTTTATTTTGTGTTTGAAATTCATTTATGTTACCTTTTTTATTCCTTGATTAATGGAACTTTTTACTGCACAATTCAATGATAACATTGAACTCGATATTAAATCAAAAATTGTATATCCTTTTCTACAGTTTATTGAATTTCATGTTATTTAACCCTATCTAAAGGGTTTTTTTTTTAAACCAAAAGCATACTTGACTACAACGCTTGAAGTGGTTTCCGTTTACTATTTGCTGTCATTTGCACTCCATATTGCCATATTGCCAATATGACAAAGTATTTCAAGAGGTATTTTGTTTCAACCAAAAAATATACAACAATATTTTATTTTTATTTTCAGGTAAACTATTTTATAATTTCAACTTTAAAACGAAAGAATAATAAATTCCATAAAGTTCTCCATTAAAACAAGTGCAGGTTATTATTATGTCTAGCAACAGAAGCTTTGTTACTTTTTAAATCCATTGATTTTAGCTTTTTATTTTTTAGAGCAAAAGCAGCTCAACTCAATATATTATTTTTGTGACAAAAGTGAATTATATTTCAAGGTTGAGAGATTTCAAATGGCAAATGAAATAAATGTAAACTTTTTAAATTTAAAAAAGAATTTTGGGTTTTTCAAAGAAAAAGTTAACTTGAAATTCAGTTGCCATATTTAAATCTCTTAAAAAGGCTGTCAAAAGTTATTTTACAGACTTTCAGTTAGCCATTTAAAATTATTAACTAACTAAGTTCAATTTATTTCTGGCTATGAATTAATAAAACAAATTGATAAACTTAATTGATAATAAATAAAGCATTTAACATCAAAGTGATTTCGAAGAAATCAGTTGAACTCAAAGAGTTGCCAAAGTTTCATAAAAACTTTCTTGTTGAACAAAGAGTAACCGGATTTTTTTGAGGAAAAAAATCAAAAATGTGCAAATTAAATATTAAAAAGCTGGAAATATTCAAGTATTTAATTGCCAAGAGCTATTTTCTGCGAAAACAGTTCAAAGTAAATACTAAGCACAGTTCAAGAACCTTAAAGCTTTCAAACCAAAGGGCAAAGGGAAAAGGGAAAAGCCGGAATGGGTATTTTGGGAGAAGTGCGTGAGTCAAGGGAATAATGAGCCAACAAAGGCAAATAATGTTTTTGTTGGCCAAAAGTGAATGAGGCTCATTAAGCTGACGTCTTTTGTCGGCTGGGCGCGAAAAGTGCGATTAGGATTACGTAACCCGCCAGCAGAATAAAGGATAAGGATTTGGGTCATGACTTTTTGGACCTGTAATAGATGCCAGCACATTGAAAAGTGTTGAAAAATTTAATTAGCAACAGAAATTAGTTGGTTGTGTGTGCGAGTGTGTGTGTGTGTGTGTTTGGCTTGTGATAAAGTTGAAAAGCTCTCGCTCTCTTTAATTAACTGCAAATTGTTCACAAGAAACAATTTGGCAAGCAAACGTGGCTAACTAATGGCAAGGAAAGGGGGGGGGGGGATGGGGATGGGGCCGTGTGTGTGTGTTTTGTTGGCAAACGGCTCAACAATTGACAAACTAACTAAACGAAATTGCCAATCGTTTAGTTTACAAATTTTGGCAAAGTGTCAACAAATTCGAATACAGTTTGCCATTTCAATCAAAATTAATTTCATACATTTGACAGCCACAAATGTGGCATTCATTTTAATGACTTAAGTTACTAAGAGTATTATTTTATTATTATTCAATAATTTAATTTATTTAGATGTATTTTTATATGAAATTTTTACCTGATTGATACAAAAATACATTTTGATATGTAAAAAAATATGGAACTAATCTTTTTATTGGTAAAAATGGTTAAACTCTGTAACAAATCGTATTCATTAAAAGTGGAAAAAAGTATTTTATTTAAACTAATGAAAAATAGTTAACAAATTCTCGACTTTATTCAAAAATTCTTCAACCATTTCTTTTTTAATTTAACATTTTTTTGATCGAGTTGCACAAAGAACTGAACTAAATGCATATTTTAAAAGAATTTCTGTTTGTTTTTCCACAGAATAGCCAACGCTGCGCGGGAGGTAAAAAGAAAGAAAGAAAGAAAAAAAAAACGAAAGCTGGATAAACACGTTGCAGCTTCATATAAAAAAAAGCAAAGATAGATGTTAAAAATGGAACGAGAGCAGACAATAAATACGCAGGCTGGCAATCAGAATGCATGTGAACAACACTCATACACACACACACACACACACACACACACACTTGTACACACCCAGATGACCTGAAAAGCGATACGCGTGGGAAACGTAGCACGAGGGCACTTTAGTCAGGCTTGCCACGCCACAAGTCATTAAAAGCATGTGGCAGCAGCTTGAGAGATCCATTGAGGCGACTGTGGAGCTAAGCGGTCGCATGCATTTTTAATAAGTTGTGCGCGTGACGCATAATCCACATCAAAGGACCCCATGACAACCCCAATCTCACAAGTTTAATAAGCAAAAGTGTGAAGCATATAATGTTGCAGTTTTAAAGACTAAAGGCTAAACTAAAAAGCCAAGCTAATTAATTCAGCTTTAGTTAGATTGTTTGTTTGGACAGTTTTCGATTTTTTAGACAGCATCCTTCCTTTCCCTTTCAATCATTGCGTTAAGTCTCGATGCTGTGCTTCTTGCTAATTTCCGGCACATCTATTAGTCAGAGCAGCCTTGTCTATTCACATTTCACACTGTTTACTCGATGTTAACATTTTAAGTGCGACCTTTCCATTTTTTTTTAATGGGAATTAATGTTGATAGTTTGCTTGGCGTTCTATAAATATTTTTCGTAGAAAGTGATGCAAAAGTTGTACATCACTTTCACTACTTGTGCTTTTTATTACAGCACGGCAGCTGCGTCACGGCTTAACATTAAAATGGCCGAGAATAGTAGGACGTGACTGTCGTTTGATGATGCTGCGTTTGACTCGTCTCGCTTGACACGGCGCGGCGTGGGTCGAGCATTCTTGTTGGATCCTCCAGTCGATGTCGCTGTCGCTGTCGCTGACGTAATTGCCATCACTGCTGTTTACTGTTCACATTGTGCTTGCTCTTCTTCGTCTTCTTCTTCGCCGTCACTTTTCTTTTATAATGCCAATCGTAATCGCAATCATTTCCCCCGCCAGCGTTCATCGCATGCGAAACGAAGCAATTTGTGTTGCATACTTTTGTGCATCGACGTCACAGTTTGTTTGTGTGCGTGTGTGAGTGTTTAAACATGGTTGCGATTAAAATGAAATTCATTTTGATTGCACTTGCAAATCACAGCTGGGCAGTTTAAGTTGAATTTTATTGATTCGCCTTTGGGCGCATATTCAAATGCTCTTCTTTTGTTGGCAGCCTCGCCTCATCTGTTTGTGTTTTCACTTTTTTGTTTGCCATTACATAAGCCAGCAATTACAAATCTACATTTACGAGCTTTGCTTGCTTGTGTGTGTGTGTGTGTGTTGTTGTCTGTTGGCAACATTTGACTTTTTGCTAAGTTCGTGTCGGCTGTGGGGCAAAAGTTTTATTCATTTAAAACTTAGTTAGGATTTTGGTTGCTCAGTTTTTGCATTTACTGGCCGACCAGCTATTTATAATTAACATTCTGTTGAACTTATATGCTTTGAACAAATTTCAGTTAACTTTTCTTTATTAGATTTTCAAATTATGTCTGTAAGTTAAGGAATCAAAGTTTGCATCGCAATTGTGTATAAGAATTTAACAAATAATTTACCAGAACATTAAGATTTATAAGTTTGATTGAGTTATTTGATTCAATTTCATTATAAAAATCCTTACTCATTTTTCGGACTTATTCTCACTGTCTGTATTTGGCAGCAAGAAAGGTTGAATAGACATACAAAGGGATGGGAAAATATTTGAGGTGGGTTCGTTGCATTGTTGTCCAGGATCATTAGCTTGGACATCGGTTGCTTGTGGCATTCAAGTTGACATTGATGGATGCGGATGCGGGAATGGAAATGGAATGAATCCCGGTTGGGGGGGATTCCTCTCGGTTGTGTTTACGAGTTGAGTGACCTTTCCGATTGACCAAAAACAATAACAACCTAATGTTGGCTAAAAGCTTATAAATTGTGCAAAGCACAAAATGGCAGCAATACAAAAAAAAAAAAACAAAAAACATTAACAATCCAAGCGTAACAAACCTGAGACACCCCCTAAACGGTTCCCAAAACAATAACAAAACTAAACAAAATAACAGAAAAGAAAATCAAATACACACACACACAAGGTTACTGCTTTTTTTTTGTTTTTTGGTACTCGAATTTAGTTAAGTTCATGGCCGAAGGCCGTGTGCAAAAAGCAACAAAAACACAAAGCCAAGCGACAATTGATTGACAACTTGGCCGACTGGTTGCCTAGGTGAAGAGGGTATGTGGGTGGGGGGGGTTGGTGGGTGGGTGGTTGCCAATGTGCGTGGCCAAACAAGAGCACGCGTCGAGAGTTTTTCGTTCAGCTTTTTATACCGTTTATAAATAAGTTAATTAAAAAATTGCGATAAGCTAAGAAAAACATTCATGGGTGTGTGAATGAATCTGTACAAAAGCCGTTGCGATCGCAACCAAAAACGAATAACAATAACAACAATAACCTTGAAAATTTCAATGTAATTAAAAGAAACAAACCAACGCATGGCAACGAAGCAACAGTCCAACAACAACTGTGAGTATTTCGTATTTCTGTGGGTTTAAACAGATCTGTGGCAAGATTTAAGTGCTGCACTAGCAATCAACAGAGCTGCCCCTTCACGCCCTTACGGCTCAAATACCTCATTAGATCATTTTTGGGCTGGCATAAAGATGGACGAAGATGAACTTTTCACTTGTCGCAGTTTGACAAATTTTGGCACCGAATATCGAAATGTGAAATACAAGAAAGATAAATAACGAGCTGCCCACAAACAAATATTATTGTTAAAATAAATTGCAATTTGGTTTGTTTTAAGTAGTTCAAAATGGGGTTAAAAGACTTTTGGGAAAAATGTTTATATATATATTTTCATATGTTGGCTTTTTGTGGGGATATCGTTGATAAGAAATTTTGATAAATTAGTTTGAATAACAAAAATTTAGAAACTTAAAATAAAGAATTTTATTGAACCTATTCGAATTTAATGATATTGAAAGCATTGTTATAGGAACTGTGCTATAAGAATCTTTATTACCGATAAAACTTTTATTATTAATTGAACAATTAGATATTTGGACATATGACATTTTATAATAATTTTGAAATATTTTATTTAGCAATTTTTCTTCAAGATTTTAAGTAAAAACGAATCATTTCAACTATTCTAAATTAAATCCCATCACTAATTCCTTATGAATTTGACCAATGTTTTTGTCACTCTTCGGCCACTGTACTTGCAACAGTGATTTGCGACAGTTGCCGGAAGAGGCGGTATGACAAGGTTCAACGGGACCTGAGCAAAACGGCATGGCCTACAATTGTGTGCGGCGCAAATTGATGAACATTTCATTTGCTGCTGGTGTTGACATTAATGACAATTGCAATTGTTCGGCAGCGAAACGAGACGCGACCGCTTCATTAGCAAAAGCACAATGATTAAGACGATGATGATGATGATGATTAAGATGATGAACGAATTGTGTTTGTTGCGCATGTTGGTTTGTTAAATGTCAACTGGCAGTTCTGTTGACACTGTCAATTAATGTGCGATTAACTTGTTTGCAATATTTTCTTATTGTTGAATTGCGTGCTCATAAATTACGCATACGTCCAGTTGAACGAACTTTGTGTTGCCAATTAGCTTCAGGGGCGCCTCTCACATACGATTCTCTTGGACTTCCGGCTTCCGGCACTGTCACAGCTCGCGTGCCAAATGATGTGTCACCTCTGTCTGTCCATTGGCAACGAGCCCACAACAACAACAACAACAACAAAACGAAGCCATTCTGCCTCCTGTGAAAATTAAACTCACGACCGCTTGCCATAGAATTTTCACCTCAAAGAGTTCACAAAGACTTTTCTCAATTGAATTGAAGCTTTGAATTTGTAATTAGTTAAATGGCAACTTCATGTTGTTCTTGCTATTTTGATAAGAAACAAAGAGCGCGATGTTTGTGTTGTTATCAAAAGTTTTCGTGCTGCTGCCGCTCGAACAATTGGATGACAGCAACAATCAACAAAGCTGTTTGAAACTTTTAACAGGATCTCTGTTCGTTTACCTTGTCGTGATACACAATTTTGTCCTTAAACTACGCGCACAAATCACAAAACTTATTCAAATGTCAGCGCTAACTGTGTTTACGCAAAGTTTCATTGTTTCATGCTGCAACTGTTTGTTGTGTAACAGTTTGTTGATTTCTCATATCAATGCATAGAACTTGGGCAATAACAACAACATGTTTATGATTTTGTTTTGTAAATTGGTTTGCGAAATTTATGTTAATTTCTAATTTCCATTCATAGAAATGAAACTGGGGACACAACAAAAATATTATTATGTATTATTATTTTGGCATTTGTTTAGTAAATGCGTAATTTATGTGCATAATAGATGTATTTGTTTTTCTTGATCAAACTTTGATATATGTACTTTGTTTTCGAGAAAGTTTCCTAACAGACTTAAAGTGGATGCCTTAACACAGCCTGATATTTAAAACAATCAAAAGCTACTCTTTCCATCTATCTCCCTTTATTCATTATCCCTTATGCAGTCAATCAATAAATATTTGATATGATTTCTGGGTGGAAACAATGCGATGGGAAATTTTATCGTCACGTTATCGTCGATCTGAACTGTTCATTAATTAAATATTTTGCGCATTTTACAATAATGTGGTGAACCGTAAAGCATTTAAATTAAAACGATAAAATAGCGTTTTTTTTTTATACATATTACATATTGGAATTTGCCAATTGCACGTTGGTCAGACAGTTTATGGTCGATATGGTCAAAGGTGGCCTTATTAAATTTTAACTCATCTCAGTTTTATATTTGCTGATGCTTTAATTATGTAAACAAAAACACACACGCACATATTTCATCAGGTGTGTTAAACAAATTTAAATAAAATTTCGTGTTAATTTTTTGGTTTTTCTGTTGCCCTTCATTAAAATTTATGTGTTGACATGTTTTTTGTGTTCAGCTCAAATAAAAAAGTTTATTTTTGGATAGAAATTGGTATTTATGGAATTCTCTGTTATATCAATTTTATTTATAGTTGCTTGATGTATAGAAAAATGTAAAAATATAATGCTCGATACTAGACTAACATATAAATATATGCACCTTGCTTATATCAATACCTTTCTTAGTGCTTTATTTCCAACAATTATCTCTAATTACCTTTAATCGTTGCTTTTATCAGCTGTACTGTTCGTTAATAATGCAAACGTTGTCAACTCAGGTAATAAAAGAGAACACAAAAATTAGGGCATATAAATAATGTATGGTTCGTTAGCTTTTTTCTTATAGTGGATTATTGTTATAAAAGCAAAATATATATCTTTAAAATTGGCTACTTTAATACATTAGCTTTATTACCACTACCAAGTTTTACGTTATCAATGGGTCTAAATACTGAGAAAACTGTCACAGTAATTCTAGTAAAAGAAGTCAAAGTTAGATGGAACAGCTGGGACATCAAACGTGCCACAAAATTAATTGGACTCTGCTGAAAGAGACAGAGAGGCGTTGAAGCAATGATGCGTATGTGTATGTGTATGTGTGTGTGTGGGTGTGTTAAATTGTGTTTTCAGCAAAAAGTGGCAAAAACCATTTGGCTTGTCACAGGACTGCAGCAAAACTGTTCCCTTGCCTAATTTGATGCACTTCAACGGGCCCATCACATAAAATTCCAATGAAACTGCACAAGTATAGGGCAAAGGAAGGAAAGGGAAGGGGCAGAAAGGGGCAGCAGAAACAGCAGAAAACAGAAAAGAGAAGGCATAAAACCGTTACATTCGAGTTGATTGCGGCAAGTTCAGCGAGCGCGTGGGGGAACTGGCGAGAAAGTGCTGTAGCGTATGGCAGCCATTTTGTAATTTGTAATAACCGCAATCCCGTGGGATAACATACAAATGGCGAACCAGTTAGAACCAACTGGCTAATCGAATACCCTATGAAAATGAGTAAATGTTGTTAGGTATGCAGATAGCAAAGAGCAGGCCATTGGAAAAACTTCAAGGATTCCACTGAACAAAAAAGTATTCCCTTGGGGGGTAAGTTTGTGGCAGGTAGATTGCCAAAGCAACATCAAACTACTAATTAATAAAGACATACAACTATTAGTAACTAGATTGCGCTTCTTATATTTGCTTTTCTAATTTGCGTTTAAATTTCAGGCCAACAGCAAAAAATTGGAATTAGAAAATCATTCCTTTTTCAAGGCCAACATGGGTGCAAAAAAGAGTTCTCTATCCGTCTATGACATGGAAAGTATGTACTATGTATAAGAAGTTCAACAAACTACAAAAAAAAAAATAGTCACAACAGCAAAAAACATTTCAATTAGCTGAGTGCCGTTTTGTAAAAACAATCAAATCATATAAAGTTATAGAAAAACTTTTTTATTGTGTTTTTTAGATTGTTTAAATTATTTTAAAGGTCCTGTGCCAATAAACACACTCCCGGCGGATGTCCAGCACAGTTTCGACGTACAACAATCAAAACAGTTATGTAAAATAACATTAAGTTTTTATACAATATCAACAATTCTCGAAACTTGACAGCAGACATGATTTGAACTCGACTAACTTTAGACTGCAACTCAAAACACAACTTTTAAATAGAAAAAATTAGTTTCACTTCAAGAAACTAGATGCTTGACAAAGCAAGTTAAAGCATTAAATTTGAGATTTCACAATAAATTTTAGACCTGTTGCTTGAACAAGTTGAGAATTATAAGTTAAGATCTAAATATAGAAGGTACTTCTCTGGGTTAGATTTGATGTTGATTTTCCTTCACATTACATTGACAGATGATTATTTTTTGCTATATTTTATATATATTCTTTTCAAGTTTTATACAAAAATTTCTCGTTCCTTTCCATAAAATTTATATTTATTTGAACTTACCAATATTAACAATGCCATGATTGGTTAGTTCCCAGCATGACTGTAAGCGTAATATGCTCAAGCTGTGACTCTGCTTTGGTGAAAAGTAGCCAAGGGCAGCATCTGTAACGTGGTAAGCCTGCTGGCAAAAAAAAAAGCAAAAGCAAAAAGCGACAAAATTCAATTAAGTATGAGACTATGTTTCCAGCACACAAACACACACTTGCCTGTAGCGAGAACTCGTATAAGGATGGCAGCAGCTGGGCAACCGCACCGACCGCCTCATCCGCAATGTTGATGCAGTCCGCCAGTGACAAGGACACGATCCGCGGCGTCAAGCAAGCCCAGAGGCCTGCCTCGGTGACCTCATTGCAGCCGGCCAGCTCAAGTTCAAACAGGCTCTGCAATTGTCACATAAACACATTGTATATTTTACATATAGGACAAAAAAAAAAAAAAAAAACCTATTGTGGATTTGTATTTTTTATTCATGTTATTTTTTAATTAAAAACTTAATGTGTGTGTGTCTAGTAGAAAGAATAAATAAAGATTAAGTATTCACAGCGCGTTTGCAGGAACATTTAATTAAGTTTCATAATTGCTGGGAATAAATTGCTCGGTCGTAGCGTTGCCACCTTGTTGATTTCAAAAAGTTGTTACTCAAATTTGAAATTAATATTTTTTTAAAGAACTTTAACTTATTCGAAACTTATCTTAAGTCTTCTTTTGTCTCGTCTACTTCATTTATTTTAAAATAAATCGTTCTAAAAGCTTTTTAATCAAATATACTCAATCATCATAATTTTTTTTGGTATGAAACCTTATACTAGACACATATTGCAGGCGACTGCATTTATAAGGACTATTAACTTACTCAACTTTGACCTCATCCAAGAGCAAAACATCTTAAAAACTTAAGAAAAACTGGCAGTAGAGAGAAGACAATAAGTCGAATGGCGTAGGGTAAGGGCGAACGCACATTGCGTGCCAGACAATATGTCGGGGCACTTGATCTGACTAGTCATCCATTCAGATGTTGTTGTTACAGCTGTGGCAGTGGCAAGTTCAGCTATGTGGCGACACTCAGCAAACTTTTTTGCACATAAACGCCCAAGCCAGACGAACAAAACATGTCAAATCAAAGCACAATGGCTATAAAGTCGAACAAAGCCAAACCGGAAACATGACGCAAAAGCGAAAAAGGGAAATGTGGAATGCGAATTGGGAAATGGGAAATGGCAAATGCTCGAAAAGGTGGCAAATGGTAAACAGTTGACGACATCAACAATAAGAACAAAAAACATTTATCGTTAACTTCATCAACAATTAGAACGGAAAGAAAGTTTTCACTTAATGCAAAATGCGGATTTTAAATGGAAACCTAGTTGAATGCTTTCAAATATTCTTAACTTGATTCTTTTGACTATTAAAATCGATCTAGTTACAGTTATGCCACAACAGCTTTTTATTAATTACTTACTAAATAGAATTCCATTTGTAATTATCTGACTACACTTATCCAAACAAATTATATGTACTGTACATAGTGCATAATGGCTGATATGTAAATATAACTGCTTTCAATTAGAATTTTCCAACTAATCGACATCGCCGAACCCCTACCCAAGCCAAACCCATTAGCCCAACTAACACAACAAGCTTTGAAATGACTTCAGTGTTAACAGTCAAATGGTCTGGGTCATTATAGCACTTGCTATTTGGCTTTTATGGTTAGCATATAGCGAAAACAAAACCCAACTTTTCTTTTTGGTTTTTCCTACATGCCGCTGGCAACACAAACGTAGCCAGGGTAACTTTATTTTTTTTTTCACATGTCCGCCACAAAATCAATAGAGAGCCAGAGGCAACCGGAACCAGAACAAATAAACAAAAGGAGAACAACAACAATGCGTATACGATTATTTATTGTAGTTGGTTGGTATTCAAATAAATTAATCACAATTTTGATGGTGGGAAAATTTCATAGAGAGAATAGTGTGGTATAAAAATTGCCATTCATTTTCGAAAATTTGTTCGCAAATTCTATCTACCTCGGGCAGCAAACTGTCTTTGAATATGCATGCCATATTTGTTGCAAATGGGTCAGCAGGGTTCAACGACAATTCTGCCGAGTGTAACTTAACAGTTGGCAATGCGGAAATTAAGTATACGTAACGTGAGGCCGTAAGGCAATTTGCATAGCAAAAAACAGGAAGGAGCACAACCCATTAAATATGTATGGATGGCAAATGCTGTCGCATTTCCTGCGCTATTTCTGACTCACACACACACAAACATGTCAAATTATAGGATCTTGTTATACGCAAAGATGCACACAATGCGCTCATATTTGACAAGGTCAAATAATCTAAATATATAGCATACTTGGTACTTGGAACCAAACAAATATCTCTTGTCTGTTGACATTTGCAGTGACAACAATTTGCAATCAAGCCATATTTGTTGACAGGCTTCAACACCCACTCGTCCGTATTCACAAACTAGGCTCATGAACATGACATGAATTTACATTGAATTAAAGCCAACATTGCAGCTTGACACGCAGCCAACTCTGACTGAACCTCAGATATAACCAGATAATAATGTGTGTGTGTGTGTAGCTTAGCAGTTATTTCATTCAACTTGAGCCACCAACAAATAGTTCACAATCATCATTGTCCATTTTAGTCTATGTTTGTTTCTATTTCCATCTGGCATTCATGCGGAGCTTCTTTTGGATTATAATGGCAGATTGCTTTGCATCTGTTTTCTACTAAAACAACGTATAGATTAGCAATTAGGTCAACTAATTAGATTTGGCCGAGAGTAAAGTAACATGAAAATATTATAATGGCTTTGAGTATTTCGTTTCAACTAAAGACATGAAAGTACAAATTGAAAACAGACTTTGAACAACAAGCTTAACATATTTAAATATGCATATATCAAATCAAATTGCTTTACTTTTTGAATCTCATTTGAATGCGCACGCAACTCATAAAAGATTCACCATGCAAATCGCACTCATTACGAATATATGTATGTATGTATGAAAATAACACTTTAGTATATTCAATTTTCACAAATTAGCTCAACGAAATGATTCACTGAATTTAATGTAATTTATGGCACTTGGCTTTTGAAGTGATTTGCGCTTGAAATTGATCGCATCAATTCGTTATGAGTTTCTGTTGCAGCAGCAGCAGCAGCAGCAGCAGCAAATGTGTCGTCTCCTTTGAAAACTTTGGGGCATTCTTTGGTGTGACACACTTTTTCGTTTAGCACGTTTCATTTCGGCTGACATGCGGCTCAAAATAAATATTTGAGCAAAACTTTTCACTTTCTCATTTTATGCACAGCATTTTTTCTGCTTCTTCTACTTAGTATATATATATTTGTATATATTTATTTATTTTTGTTGTGCGCGGTGTTCCACAAAATTTGTGACTGACCAACGACAACTTGTCAAAGATGCCTTTTGTGCGTTGTGTATAAGAGGGACGCCCACGGTCATGGGATTTTCTCTTGGGGGAAAAAGCGAACAACAAACAAAATGACAGCGCACTTTGATAAATGTACAATAATCTATTTCACTTAATCTAAGCTGAATGCATTAGAGGTTAGGTGAAAAATGTCTACATTATTGATAAGACAGTTTAAGATGCTTAAACATTATTTTATTACATTATTTATTTACAGGATAGAAGAAAAGGGAACTGAATACAGACAGAAAACTTTAATTCTCAGAAGAGGGCGAATAAGTAAAGAACCGAACCTAATTAACAATGTTCTTTTCCGAACTGAAGTTATGGCAGGAAATTTTCTTATCTACCATATATTTTTGAACTTGTATTTATTTTTCCCTTTAAATTCAGATCTTTCTCTTTCGTCTCAACTCACCTGCAAATGATCCAATAAAGTTTCCAAACCACGATCACTGATCGAGGAGCAGCGCAAACTGAGCGAATGCACATGCTTGGAGGCTAGCGGAAACGAGTGCACCACATCGAGAGCATCCTCATCGGAGGCGCCAACCAAACCGAGCGCATGAAATCCCCGGCGTATGAGCGATGTATAAAGTTTGGCCCGATCACAGGCGGGCATTTGACGGAGATCGCGACATTGGAGCGTTGGCAACAAACCGGACCAATAGCGTGGACTGCGGTACAGTATGTCCCGCCACTTGATGCACACCTGGGCGAGCACTCGTCGCTCGTACGGCGAGAAGTACTGGAAAAAGCGATTGAGAAAGCGATCATCGAGCAGCAGGGCATCGATACTTTGCATATGTGGCGGGTGCTTATGAAGGATTAGCGCGGATTTAGAAACAGCAGCAGCCAGTTGATTCACCTGCGCCGATCCGAGACCACCTTGTGACTGGGTTTGTACCGCATGGCCATACGGATGATGCAGATGCGGATTGGGCAACTGTTTGCGCATTTGCAATGGCGTACCGCCAGCGGTCGCCTTCTGTGCCGCCACCATGCCCATCGTACTGAATGTGGGTGAAGAGCCGGACGCCGGAATCATAATGTTCATTTGCTTGGCAATCGATTTAACTGTTGGCGTTGGCGGCGCACCCAACGGCATGTTGCCCGGCGGTGCTGGAACACCACTTGCAAGCACCATATGATGATTGGAATTGATGAGCGTGGAACCAGCCATCGCTTGCAGCTGTTGCTGCTGCTGCTGTTGCTGTTGCTGCTGCTGCTGCTGTTGTTGTTGTTGCATTAGATGCACGGTTTGAAGTTGCGCCGCAGGAGGCAGCGTAGTGGAACTAACGGAAGCTAATTGCTGTTGCGCCTGCTGCTGTTGCGCACTGGACAAGGAGTTGAGCGTTGTGACGCCCGTTGGAGTAGCTACAATACTTTGGCTAGCCCGCGAGGGTTTATCTGGTGTGGCATTCACTGTGCCAGCCGAGTTGGCATTTGAGCAGTTATTATTGGAATTAGAATTGGAGTTGGAATTGCCGCCGCCACACAAAGCATTTGTGACACGTTCCATTACTGAGGTCTTGCCGCTGCCGCTGGACGAGTTAGCGCTGCTCGAGGCGGAGCCGCTGGAGTTGGTGGCGTTCGAAGAGTTGGTGGAATTGTTATCGCTGCCACTGCCACTGCCACTGCCACTGCCACTGTTGCCATGATGATGCTTCGAGCGTAATCCCAAACCGTTGATGCGTTTCGATAATTCGGCGGAGGCTCTCTCGACCACGCCCTGAGCCGAGATCGATGACATCGTTTCTTGAAACAAATGCACTTTGTCTCGCTCGCACACGCACACGCACACTGCTTCTCACTGCCTCACTGTTCAGTGCCCGACCCCGACTCGCTCACGATTTAAATATATCCCTCTTTCTCTGTTTCGCTTGTGTTTTACATAATGTGCGATTGTAACATGTTTGAGCGTTGACCTTGTTCCTCCTTCTTCTCGCAAGCAACTGCAACAAAAACACAACAACAACAAAAAGAACCGTTAGTAATTTTACAGTTAAGTACACTTGGGAAAAGAAAAGAGAGAGAATTTCTTAGTTATATGGCAATCAATTAAGTGGGTTTTCAACATTCATTTATTGATTTTTTTGTGAAAAAAATCAAATATTTATTTCTTTAAGTGCAGATTTGTTAGAGTTGCACTTCTAACGACCCTGCAAAAACTTAAATCAGCGCAAAATGTGTGTTCCATGTTCATTAAGTGTTTCTTCCATTGCTATTGTTATTGTTGTTGGCCCTGCACGCTATCCATATACTTACAATTCATCATTCCCCATCCACTTGTTCCATTTCCCCATTCGCCATCTGCGATTTGTTGTGGCTGCAACAACTTCGGCGTTGAAGCGAAACAACAATACATGCGGGTCGTAAAAAAAAAAGAGCAGGCAACTAAAATATAACTATGCCAAGGTAGTTAGACTATAGTTTATGGATTTTAGAGGACATTTTGGGTTCTCTGAACTATGGATTAAAGTTAAGTTTAACAATGGATTCTAGTGTTCCACTTTTCGGTAAAAACTAGAAGAGAAATGTTACGTAAAATTTATGGTTGAAGTTTTGCTCGCCGAGATTTGTCTAATACCAAAATCAATTTCAACCTTATTGACTCCAAAATAATAAGAATTTCGAATCTTCTTTTAGTTTAATTAAGTGGCTAAAATATAATATCGTTACTCAGCTGAAAATTTTAATTAGTTTTCCACAAGTTTGCAAAATTTCCGTTGAGGTAAGCTCAACCCACATTTGAAATTTATCACTTAAGCCAAGGTCAGCTAGCCCATTCAGCCATTCAATTAGCCAAATTGCAAACTGCGGGTGGCAACCTGACGACACAAAAAACAAAAAAATAAAACAAGAACAAAAAACAAACAAATGTTTTTCGAATGCAAGACTCAACAAACAAACAACATGAATACAAAATGTCATAAAAAAGATGCACAACAAATAAATTCTACGAAAATCACCTGACTTAAAAGAATTTATTATAATTGCCTGTTTCCAGGAAATATTATAACAGTTATTTAAACTGAATTAAAAATAAATTTCTATCAAAAATTTCTCGTTTTTAGAATTTCTAAGAACTGCAAAAGTATTGTAAAAATAAATAATCGCTCAACTAACTTAATACAGTTCGTAAAATAAATTACTACAAAAATTCATTCAACTTTAAAGGCAAAATCAGCTACGCTAAAAAAACGAAGAAGAAGATGACGACGAAATTATATGCTTAAGCAAACAGCCGTGTCAAGTGTGTGTCACTCTGTATGTGTATGTGTGTCAGATGTGTGCTGCAATTTAAGAACTTAACCTGCTTCCAATCTCAAGACAAAAACGGGGCTATTAAAAAAAAAAAAATCCGAGGGCAAGAAGCAAAATGCTCATTAAGGAGGGAGAAAAGAAAAAAAAAACAAACAAAAGGAACTCAGCATAAAAGACAATATATAATTGCTATAAATATGTGTGCCCTTTTATGCGACACTTCCTGCTTTGGGGAAAGTAGCGGCATCGTCATCGTCATCGTCATTGTCACTTTTTCTCCCCTATTTCCCAGCCTCGTTCGTTGAATGTCGCTCTTGACTCTTGGCTAAACCTGAGCGATTGCCATCTAGCTGTTGTATTTCCGCCACCCTTTGTGCCACACACACACACACACACAAAGGCTGAAAGGCACCTCCCAGCAGCAGAAGTAGGAGGAGGTAAGTACAGCTGAGATGCGGCCTATTGGGATGACCGAAATGTGGCATTGTTTGTGTTTGACTTTCTTATCGTTGTTGGGTCGCCTATTCAATGGCAAAGCCTGCTGTCGTCCTTTGTCTACTGCTTAACTATTCCATCTGAAGTCGTCTGCGATTTGTCGCGACCTATTCATGACCTATGGAACATACTATATGTACGTAGAGTAGGTATAAGTACTTTTTTGTTGCCAAGGATGCGTCGTCCATTTAAAACTTTGCTTAAATTTGATTCTCAGTTGTTTGAAATCTGATATAAATTCAATTTGTTGTCCAGGCGACAAAAATTATTATTCATTTACATTTGTAAAGTGAAATTTGAGTAACAACCAAAAAAAAAGTAATAATCAGAGAGAAAGAGAAATAAGTAAATAATAATAATAATAATAATAATATGGATGGAATGTGACAGCAGAAAGGCATTCCGGAAATCATATTGTACTATGGTCAGTCCAGACGCTGTGCCGCTCACGCTGTGCGCTTGTTAAGCGTCATGGGGCATGCAACTTTAAATCAAGCGCAACTTCGACACAAAAATGCTGCATACTGTGCGGCGCTCAACGACTGTGAATGTGTATAAGACTGCGTATAAGTGTGGGTGTGAATGTCAGAACACCCTCTCAACACACACACACACAAACACACACACACTCACACACAAATTAACATACATGTGTACTTTTCCCGTACTTATTTTTATATTCTTTCTCATACGCCCGCTGTTTCGCTTTGTAAGCATTTTCTGACGCTTGGGCGTGTGTTTGTGTGTGTGTGTGTGTGTGTCTATTTTTGGAGTTTGTTTCGAGTCGAATCGTTAGCCTCGCGTGCCTTGTGCCTTGTGTGTGCTTATTGGATTTTGCTTCTTTCTCGGCTACTTCGCGTCGCGTAACGGTAACTACCGCAAGCTTTAAATGGCTGCTCTGTGTCAGGGACTGCTCCATATCTTAAGTCCAATGATTGTCAAACTCTAGTCTCTCACCACCCGCCCCTCCCTCCACCCATGCCAACCACCACACGTGCTTGGCCCTTTTGCTATGAGTTTTTTTTTTTTTTTATACGCTTGCTTCATATGTATCGATTTTAGTCCCGCTGTTTTTATTCCCATATGCGCTTTGATCTAAGCGTTAAAAACCAAATAAATCACCCATTTAGACAACCATAAAACGACAGACAATCCATTGAGTATCCTTGACGAAAAAAGGATTTCTCAACTGTACAAACACATATTTATAACAGCAGAAAGTTTTGATTACGAAGCTTTTGCAAGATATTTATTTATCCGTTTGATTGTGAAAGTTTCTCAAGCTTTAAGTTTATTTTGTTTCGTTTTCTTTAGGATTAATTGTTTTATTTTCTAACAGTTTTTATTGCACTTGTCTCTTAGCTTAGCAAGCAAAAGCAAAAAAAACACACCACAGCTGTTAAGCTGAAAAATCCTTAAAATATTTCAAAGCGCCGCTTAAAAAAATGCTACATATTTTTCTATTTAAAGAGCTCTAAATTGAACAATGCAATGGCAATCCTTAAGCCAGCATTGTTTTGCAAGCAGCTTTCTACTAATATCTATCTACTGTTCAGAATCACAATTTTTAAGCCCCCAATGTTGCAGCACAATGCTACAATGCATTGTATAAGCCTGTTTGTGCTTAAAAGCAATCAATTATTTCATTGATAAATCCTTTCATTGGTGTATTGATTGAACATTTCAGATTGCTGCTGATTCATGCAACACATGTTGCAACTGTGCGTCAGGCAGTCAGTCAGTCTGTTAGCTCTTAACTGGGTCATACTAAGCAACTTTGACCCGATTCAAAGCTGTACAAATGCACTTAGCTCGCACTATATAACTATAGTTTATTTAACTGAGCCTGATTCAATAGGGATTGTACTCACAGATCAATATGGCAATCACTCAAATCGCAAGCACCAGGTGCCAATGCCAAAAGCAATAATTGCCACAACAGAACAACAAAACTCAACAAGCCGCGCCAGAATGTCTAAAGTTCCATCTTATTACTGTGGAATAGAGATGTTGTTGGTTTTTGGTATGACATCACAAGCGAGCTAAACAGAGCCACCCCCTGAGGCCGGGGCAAGTGAAGTGGCAGTGGGAGTTTAATGCCCGGCTTAAGCGACGCGAGGGTTGCAAGAGCTGCTCGAACTGGAAAGATGGAGGCCTGAATTGTTGGGTGGATGGTTGGTTAGATGGCTGGGATGTGGAGCCGAATGAATACAGCAGACAAAGGCAAAGGCCGAGGCAAAGGGCAATCGAATCACGTGCAACCCAACCGAGCTATTGCAAGCACACTTGAAGCGATAGAATTATTAACTTAAATAGTTTGTGTGCCATTGAAACTTCTATTATTATTAACATAAAAACAAACGCACACACCTTATATATACTTGTTGTTGTTTATCTTTTTGGAATTTCTTGGCTTGTCTCGCACAATAAAAATCAATTTTTATAAAAGTCGCGTGGTGTTCTTTTTTTGTTTTTTATTTTAAATCGTTTTTGACTATTTTATTGTGTGGCTTGCTGAATTTGTGCTTTCAAATTGAACACTGAACATCAATCAGACGGAAAAAACGGCACAAAAATGCTTGCAAGCGTTGCCAGCGAACCGTTTTGCGAAACCGCAAAAACAATCACAAAACTACTATTTGCACGCCTTTGATTGTTTGTTTGTGTATAAAGAAAAAAAAGAACCGTTTGAGAGCCGTGTAAAATAATCAAACCGAAAATTAGGCAACCGAGCGTAAGCGCGCACGACTCGTAACTGAAGGCGACTGCTGCTAGCGAAAGTGTCTAAATGGGTAAAGCTCCCAACAGCAGTACCAAAGAGCGTAAAAGAGAGCAACTCAAAGGAGATTGCGCACTGCCCACTGCTTTTTCCTCCTGTCCATGTGAAAGCTTTCACATAAGCACTGTACGAATTGCTTGAATGGGGGAGACAGTAAGTAACATTAAAATCCGCCACTTGATTTGGTAGCCCTGCTAGCTACGCTACTGATTGTTGACTTTGTTTTTTGTTGAGCGGGAATGCTCAAGAGAATGCGCACTGCAGTTGTTAAGGTAAACACGCAAAGTACACCCCCAAGTGGCCTCTCTACTGTCTCTCCATTTCTTTTCTCCTTAGGAGAAAAGGCAAAAAGAGACAGAGAGGGAGAGGGTGTGTTTTGGTGAGTAAGCTCATTTCGCTTGCTTAACATAATCAGCGTTATTAAATTTAATAATTTTAATTTCCCAATTCTCTCTAATAAGGCTTTAGGTACTAAATTTGAGTTTCATTATAAAATGCTTTAAAATATTTTATGAATGTTTTAAAGGTTATTTACCTTGCTTACACAAACATGTTTTTGGCTTTGTCCTGCACAAGTACTTCAAATGTATGTATGTACGTACATCGAAACACAAATAGTCCAACAAGTATTTTTCGCGCTCCTTATTTGTTTACCCAGGCGACGTACTTAATATTTCATGCTCTGCTGTCTACGCTCGTTTATTTTTGACTCAAAGTTTGTCGAGCGCTTCTGTGCATTCTAGCGTAATCCGTCATTATGGCGCTCAGACACACAACACACATACAAATAACCAAACTCAGGCTTTTGATGCAGGCATAGCCGGGTAAGCTTTAATACATTTATTAAATCGGGTTCGTTTAATAGCACCAATGTTGGTCTTTAGAGGTTTAAAGCATTTTTGAGCTTAAAGTAAATAGTATATGGTAGGGGGGAAAAAAAACATGCCATTGTACATTAAGTATGGCTGTGACAACAGTTATCACATTTTTCGCCTTTATAATTACAAATATGCCGCCCTTTTGCATTCATATTTTCCGATACACAACTCTGTCTTCTGATAATCAATATATCGATAGTTAACAGTAGCTCGTGACCTATCGTTGGTGTTAAGAACTGCTCCCCCATTTAACAGTAAAAGCGGCAAGCAAACTACAGTAGAAGAAGAAGAAGCATTTGGACATAGAACTACGTAAATAATATTATTGCAGCAATTGTAAATTGTTCAAAATGTCTTCGACATCGGCAGCTGCATCTACGAGTGCAGCTCCAGCAAAAGTCGAGGTACGCTACGTTACCGAAGTGCCTAGTAGCCTAAAGCAATTGGCACGTTTAGTAGTTCGCGGTTTTTATTCTCTGGAGGACGCCTTAATTATTGACATGCTCGTGCGGAATCCCTGCATGAAGGAGGACGATATTGGGGAGCTGCTACGCTTCGAAAAGAAACAGTTGCGGGCAAGAATAACGACATTACGCACAGACAAATTTATACAGATACGCCTGAAAATGGAAACGGGACCCGATGGGAAGGCGCAGAAAGTCAATTATTATTTCATCAACTATAAGACGTTCGTTAATGTGGTAAAGTATAAACTGGACTTGATGCGCAAGCGCATGGAGACAGAGGAACGCGATGCAACGAGTCGGGCCAGCTTCAAGTGCTCCACGTGCTGTAAAACTTTCACAGATCTTGAGGCTGATCAGCTGTTTGATACAGCAACATGCGAGTTCCGGTGCACATATTGCGGCAGCTCTGTGGAGGAGGACAGTGCGGCAATGCCAAAGAAGGACTCACGCCTGATGCTAGCTCATTTCAACGAGCAGTTGCAGCCACTGTACGACCTCCTTCGTGAGGTGGAGGGCATTAAGTTGGCACCTGAGGTTCTGGAACCAGAGCCGGTCGACATTGATACGATACGTGGACTGAACAAACCGAATCAAATGCGCCCGGATGGCTTGCAATGGTCTGGCGAGGCAACGCGCAATCTAGGATTCGCTGTGGAGGAGGCACGAGTCGATGTCACTATTGGCGGTGACGATAGTTCTGAGACGGTGATCGAACGCAAATCGCGTCCCATTTGGATGACAGAAAGCACAGTGATCACCGATGCTGATACTGGTGATGGCAGTGCCACAAATGACTCAGACAAGCCTTCGGGCACTTCCGGGCATCGCAATAAAAAGGAGAACGAGGACATTATGTCAGTACTTCTGCAACATGAGAAGCAACCGGGACAGAAGGAGGCGCACATGAAAGGAATGCAGAAAGGTTCCTCGAATGCCAACTCCAGTGATTCCAGCGATGATGAGAATGATATTGACAACACCAAGATACGTAAGTTCTATAATGAGTTGCCGAGTTATTGTTATTTCATCACTTTTCTATTGTAGCTGATGTAAATTTTGACAATTATATAAACTCGGAGTCGGAGGAGGATGATGACGATGTGCCTACTGTGCTGGTGGCTGGGCGACCACATCCCTTGGATAAGCTTGATGATAAGCTGATAGCTCAGATGACACCACAGGAGAAGGAGAATTATATCCACGTTTATCAGCAGCATTATAGCCATATATACGACTGATGTTTCCCTTCAATTAGGCATTTAGTTTATAGACTAATTGTAAGTTTAGGTTGAACATTAAACTGACATCCTTTTAACGGATGCCAACAACGTAGCAAACTTATTAGTATTGTAAATCCTAAAACTAAGGCATATCATATTGGTGTACTATATTGGCGCGAAAGAATAGCTGAACAAATTATTAACAGCTGATCGGTTTTATACAGCTGTTGGCGCAGCTTTGCAAAGTGCTAACGCAATCTTGAGCCACTTTGAGTCGCTGTTAACTCTTTTTGGCGCAATGTTGGGTAACGCAAAGTTGTTTGCCTGTGCCAGTTTGACTTTGCCGTAGCTTGGCAACCAGCTGTTCTCAGCATTTTTGTTTCTATGTTGCGCACTATTGCATTGGTAGCATGGTCGCTGTTGGTGCTGTGGGCGTCTAATCAACAAATACGTAAATTTGTCTGTTCTAGATAAGCGGCAAGTGCAAACAGTAATTAAGATATGCATGTCTGTATATCCATCACAAAGTGTCAGTTTATTGTCGTCGTCAGTTAAACTCTTACCGTACTCGCATCAAATTGTGCGAGCGTTAAGTGAATTTCAAAGATCTCGGGTACTAAGCACAGGAAATGCTATATTTATGGACAAGCGAATAATGCTGACACTAGCGAATTCAATGGGGACCCAAGAAACGTGATCGCGCTAGACATTTACACTAACGCACACACACACACGAAACCCGATCTAAAGTGCATATTTTTTGTATGATACAAGCAATTTTCAAGTTCAAGCAGATAATTTATGCCTTACTCTGCCATTTGGCTTGAATAAATCAACCATTTGTGAAAATAAGTGTGCAAAAGTTCTCAAACGCCGTTAGGCCCGCTGTTTTCAATTGGGAAAAACCGCAAGTCCCGCCGTTTTAAATTGGGAAAAACCGTACGGTGTGTGTTAAGTCCAATTGGAATTGGTGTATCGCGACGAAATAGACCAATAAAACAAATCAGTCAAAATGAAGGCAAACATTGATAAGGATTTATTGCCCATGAAAGCGCATTACTTTCTTTTTAATGCCGGTAAGTAGTTAACAAGCACACACACACACTTCACATTAAACAATAAGACACTATCTAATGGGATATTGTTTATTGAAATTGAATAAATATGTCGGTATGCATTTATTTATTTTCAAACTGGCAGGCAAAGTTTTCCATAGATAGCAAAAAAAAAATAAAAAATGGTACGATAAGCAAGTGAAATAAATATTTGCTAAATAAACATAAGATTGCCCGATAAGCGATATTGGCAAATATATATGTTGTTCAAATATTTCGTTTAATCAATTTGATTGCATCAAGAAAAAAAGGTTAGATTTCTTTGAATGAAATCTTTATTGAATTTTATTAAATCACATGACAAAATTGGAAAATTTCAAGAACATGCCAAAATTTGATTCATTTAAATTTTTTTAATTTAGTTCCTATATCAAAATGGTAACGTAAGCAATCACATTTAAAACTTTGATAAAAAAAGAACCAAATAATAATGTTTCTTAAGGTACAAAATACTTTGCCTTAACCTTTGGTTTAGTAAATGTTTTATATACATATGTAAATTTTCAGCTAAAGACAGTTAAAAATTTTACTCATATTTATAAAGTTGCGTTTTAAGCATTAAAGTTGAAGAGCATTTCAATGTATTGTGACAAGCAAACTGGCAAGGCTAGGTACAAAAAGTTGACATGTCAAGTCCCAACGGTACTTTGCCCTTCATGACACTCAAGCTGATATCAGCAATTAAAGTAAAACTATTTCTCTTAAACTAATTAAAAAACTGAAAAAACACGACAACCAAAACTGAACATACACATAAAAAATGACATATATACATATTTATGTATGTATGAATGCTTATATGAAGACACCCAACATAAACATTATAACAAAATTCCAATCAAAAGTTCGACTCTTTCGATTCGTCAAGCGCGTGAGAACAATCTATAAGAGCGCTGGTTTTCTGATCGAAGAAGTTGCTTATGACTTTCATATTTGTCTAGCAGGGTTTGAGATAGCGGGGCGTCTTATGCAGCAGAACTATGGGTCATCTTTGCATCATATAATTGCTGATAAGTCAAAAGTTGATTGCCTCATTATCTAGTCATTTAGTTCAATCATATTTAAAGCACCCAGGAGAGTAATTTTCAAGTCAGATTTGAGTCGCCTGTATATTGCAATCGTATTTTGAACTTGCAAACAGCACATTTCAAAGTCTTTTTTGAGATCGCACGTGATAGTTATCTTATTTTTAATTGTCATAGGGACTCGAATAAGACTCATAAAGATGGTTTTGTCAAAAACGACCTTCTAAATGTTTAGTGGGTATATAATGAATGCTCTATCTGTTGTTGTTGTTGTTGTTGTTCGCGTTGCTTATCAGTCATAAACACCCACTTTTGATATTTGGACACTTCTTGCTAATCGTTGTATACCCTGCAGAACGAAATGTAAATAGGGTATATTCAACTTATATGTGAAAGAGCTATAAAGAGCTTACATTGTCACCTCTGTTTATTCACTTGTTTGCTCTACCCACGCATCTAACTAATCTACATAATTATGTTTGTGTGTTCACTCTAATTTATTCCATGTCTATGCACACGAACCACTGACAATAACATGGATGCAGGCACCGCACCCGTTGTACCCTTTATGATACCCCTAGCTCTCCAGCTGGGCTACTCCGAAGTCGTTGTGGGTACCATGTATATGATATTGCCAATCGTTGGCTTACTTGCCAAGCCGATATTTGGCTATATTGCTGATCGGTAAGTGATTGAATTATATGTATATATTTTTATAATCAAAAATTATTGGTTTTTTATTATTGTATGTTTTTGATAGATATCATCGCCATCGATTCCTCTTTCTGTCTGGTCAACTTCTTACCGCTGTGGCCTTTTTCATGATCATGTTTGTGCCGGCGGCAGAGACGCCACAATTCCATTGCCATGCTGGCGTTTCTAATATACGCTATTGCTCCAGTTATGCACCGGACACAGAGAAGAAAATAGAGACGTACTTTGGTAATCGTACCTTGAGCTGCAACATGCACTGCAAAATGGTGCCAGCCATGTGGGATACTGTGTGTCAGGATTGGCTCAAAAACAACACAGCCAACTGCATCGCAAACCGCACAAAGCCTGTGCTCGACTTTACCACCTACATCAGCGCAGGGCATATACTAGACTTGCCTGGAGTGGATGGTTCTCCCAATTGTCTCCATTTTATGGTACCACAAGATCTGGGCACACTGGGTGCTCGTAATGTAACGCTGATGTGTCCCGAGAATAAGGATATGTTCCAGACCAACTGTCAGATGGATTGCCAGGAACCCTTTTTAAAAAAACTACTGCCACGAAGCGATGTCATTAACATAGGCGGTGCAATTGGCATGCCTGAATTCTGGTTCTTCTTTGGCCTCCTCATTTTTAGCTGGGTGGGCATGGCCGTGGTAGTGAGCATTGGTGATGCCATCTGTTTTGGCATTCTTGGCGAACGTCATCATTTGTATGGCAGACAGCGATTGTGCGGTTCACTTGGTTGGGGCATCTTTGCGTTGCTCGCTGGCCTCCTTGTGGACACAATGTCAGAGAAGGGTAGCACCGATAAGAACTATACAATTGTGTTCTGGATGACGCTGATTATATTGGGCTTTGATATGCTCGCTTCCACCAAGCTAAAGGTGATTTCAAAATTGTAAAGGCGAAAAAACTTACCCAAATATTCTCAATCTATAATTTTCGTTTGCAGCACACACAGACGCACATGTCGGCCAATATACTTAAGGATGTGGGTCAAATGTTCCTATCGATGCGCTGCGTTATCTTCTTTTTGTGGTGCGTGGCCATTGGCTTGGGTACGGCTTTGATTTGGAACTTTTTGTTCATCTATTTGGAGGAGCTGGCCAGACTATATGATAATGGCACTGACTATGTCAAGACATTGGAGGGATTAGTGATGAGCATTCAGTGCTTTGGCGGTGAGCTGCCATTTTTCTTCATGTCCGGCTGGATATTGAAGCGCATTGGGCATGTAAATGCCATGAGCCTGGTGCTCTTTGGTTTTGGTGTGCGTTTTATATTGTATTCGATGCTGCAAAATCCTTGGTATGTCTTGCCCATTGAACTGCTTAATGGTGTCACATTTGGACTCTTCTATGCAACGATGGCTTCGTATGCCAGCATTGTTGCACCACCGGGCACGGAGGCCACCATGCAGGTAAGCACTGCTGCTCTGGTTCCTTCCGATAACTATCTTAAAGCTCACTTTTACCACCTTTCACAGAGTCTTGTGGGCGCCATCTTTGAGGGCGTTGGCGTCTCCATGGGCAGCCAAATTGCTGGTCAACTGTTTTCTGCCTTTAGTGCTCGGACCACTTTTGAAATCTTTGGCGTTGGCGCGTTCATAGTGTTTATTATACATGTATGTGTGCAAATGTATCTGCAACGCAATGGGACATCTGAAAATGGTAAGGGTAGATCTTCTTCGGCAAACAACGCTGACGTATCCCCAACTCCTTACACGGAGACAATCAGCGCTAAAGATATTGACTGCCCGTCTGTTAATAAGAAAAATGATGAATTTAATGACGTTGATTTGAGTTGATTTCAATAGCTTGAGTGGAATTTTGTCAAGTATTCAACTATGCTCCCAAAGAATTTTGATAATTCTGTTAATTATTTACCCAAAAGAATATACCTCTGTGAATTTATTTACTTCACAAAAGTTATCACAAAATATCATCAGCTATACATACATATATAAAGACACTTATCCGAAAACAAGAAAAACTTGTTGACTGGTTTATAAACGATTTAAGTAGATAGAAAGAGAACCATACATTATTATTTTTGATATATACATATAAAATACAAAATCTAAAAGACTATAACCAGATGCTATGTACAGACATTCCCCATGTATACCATTAGGGATATTATATCACACAAAAGTGTGAAACTTCCTCTAGTAATTTCCTTTTTATACAAAAGCAAAAGACATACTAAAAAACACAAGCTTAAAATGACAGCTTTATCATCGTTATTTCAATTACTAGTTATGGAAATCAAATGAGTTAAACATTCTGTATTTTTTTGTTGATTACAAATAATATTATTATTTTAGAGTTCTGTTAATTTCGTTAAGAAATAAAATTTAAATAAAGAATTAATTTTTCTTGCCTATTATACATACTTTTAAAGACATTAAAGTGTATTTTAAGATGTTATGTATAAAATTTACAAATACATACTATTGTGCGAACTATATCATTCATAGGTTGGCCGTTAATCCTAGTATTTTCCATGTATACAAAAGAATTATTATTATTATTAAATCGTACTATTAAACTAAACAACTAATGTCTAAAATCACAGCATCACAATAAATTCGTTAGGTTTTTCTTGATTATAAAAAACAGTACGATTAAAACATCTGTCAATTTCGAAGTAAATAAAGATTGATTGCTTTACATCATAACAAATAAATTATAGGATATATAACACAGTAAAGCGAAGGTACTTGAACTAATGATTTATTGTTTAATTGAAATCAAAACACAATTATAACTTGCAAACCGTAACTAATAAATATTTTGAATACTTTTAGGCACTGTCAAATATTATGCACCGACAGATGCAATGCACATGCTGAATGACCAGGAATATACAAGTAGTATTAGCTAAGCTGCTTCTTCTCCTACTCTTCTTCTTCTTCTGTGATCTACCGTATTCACATTCAACCAACAACATGATACAACGACAACAACAGTTAATACCAACTTAAAACAACTTTTTCTTCTTCCGATTGATTAATGCTGCATGTTGAATTCAATGTTTAAACTTAATTGTAGTTATATGTACAATTATTATTTCTAGCTGTATTCTAATTTGATCATAGTAGCAACAAATTTACACACACTCACACACACAGGACACACATTTACTTATATTTGTGCATGTTTGCAAACTTATTCCAAACGTTTGCTAAGCTTATATCGTGATATCTTTTATAGACGTAATTTTTTTTGTTTACAAATCATTTCTATTGTAAGTAAGGCGAAACTTAAAAGCTGACTCAACATAGTTAACTTAAAGTATCTGTTTAGTTCAACTGGCATGCTTAAATAGTATGTATTGAAATCTCAGTAATTGTCACTTAGAATGTTTAAACGTTTATCTTTGTAACAAGAACAACAACAATTTTATCTCAAAATTGGCTTCTCATGCATGTGGCTTCATTTCAACACAAAGAATCTGTGAAATCTCAAAAGTATTTAACAAATTAAACAAAAGATACAAAGAATAAAAAACCAACAATTTATTGTAAAAAAATGTACAATCATTTAAAAATAATATACTATATGTTTATTTATTTAATTTAGTGATTAGTTTGGTTGTTCGACCAATGGAATCTTCACATATTTTATATATTGCAATTAAGTAGTTAATTAGTTATAGCATTAATTTACTGTGGAGTGTTAAGACCTATAACTAATGCGACTGACTGCTGCCGATTAGTGACTCCTCGTGCTGTTGCTTTTCGAGTTTGCGTTGATAATCGCGTTGTTTGCAGGTCGCCACATTTGCGGCTCGTTTCTATAATCGAAAATAAAATGATAAAAACAAGAAAAAAAGAAATACTTAGTTACGATTACGATTGTGCATGTGATCAACTTTGTTAACACACAGTTGATTATTATTGGTTTTATGCAACAATAAAGTTACGTTGTTTTTTCTTACCTTTAAACTTTTAGTACGTTGGTAAATACTCTGCATTTCTTTTTTGATTTTGGTCAGTTTCTCTTTATAGCGTTTTACATCGTTCATCTATATGTGTGGTAATTGTAGATTGTATTTTATTATTCTGTGTGTAATATTGTTTACTTTATTTGCACTTAAATTAATTTACAATGTCATTAGTTTACTTAGCTGCCAGCGATAAGAGATAGTATACCCATATCTTGTTTATTTTTGATATAAACAGAGGACAGTTTGGAAAAGTCCACTCTATTGTATAACATGCAGTCTTATACGTCTTATACAAAATATCCCATCCGAAATACTCACCATGTCGTTCAGCTGAGCCACCTCACTGCAATCCAGCTTATATTTTTCCTTCGATAGGTCAATGTAGATTTTGTTTTGCTTGCAGCTTAAGTTAAATTATGAGAACAATTGAACTGTAATTGGATTAATTTTACTCACATTAATTCTTTAAGCTGTACACGAACACGATTCAAAGGTGGTTCAGCTAATTGAAGTATTCCATGGGACAACTGTAAAGCTGCTAGACTGCATTCATTTCCATCTGCATCTAATTGCGTTTTGTTGTTGTTTGTTGGTTGCTCGGGCTCAGCGACATCGCTGTTGGCAGCACGATCAGCGTCGAGTTGGTTAATAACGCTATTCAAGTTTATTAAAATTTATTTGTTATTCTTTGCACTTCATAACTTACCTATTTAAGTTGCTGCTTCTCAACATGGCGAAAGCAAATCAAGTAATTGACGAGCAAAACAAAAACAGAAAGTCACTAAACAGCTGTTGAATGCAGTACTGATAAACTCAGAAATAGAAAGCTTTAATCGAATTGGCTGTTTAATCGATACCAAGCTTCGTCAGCCCTGTGCCAGTCAGCTGACTAATTTGTTTATGTGTACGATTATAAACATTAGTTTTTAATAAATTTACAATGCGTTGTGCTGTAAGGAATTGTGGCAACAACAATCGAAATCAAAATAGAAAGAAATGGCGCTATTTTCACTTTCCAAAAGATAAACAGCAGCTCAAAAAGTGGATTGAGTTTTGCGATCGTAACATTTTAAATGCGTCAACAGGTAATATTTTGCTCAATAATATTGAGTAATTATTAAACAAATACTCTGTTAGCATGTATCTGCAATGAGCATTTTACGCCAGACGACTTTGAGAGAAATATGCAATATGAGTTAGGTGAGATAAAAAAAATTGTTTGCGAGCATTTAATACAATTTTAAAATACATAATTGTAGGCTTTTCGCGAAAAAATCCAACTAAATTGAAGCCCGGTTCTAGTCCTACAATAAATGGACCAAAGCATAAAATAGTTGCAAGTAAAAATGAAGACAAACCAAGAAAAGCTAAACAGGAGGCTCAAGATGTGGAAGAAAATTGCACTGAATTGGAAACAGCTGAAAATTCGGATTTAATTCAGATCGATCATATTTATTCAAACGATTTGGAAGACACAGATGAAAGGCTCTGTATCCAGGACCAAAGCTTCGAGTTAATAGAGTATATGAGCGAAACAGAAGACTATACAAAAAGTATAATAAATGATGACAAGCCTTACGTTGCGGAAGTGGAACTAGCAATAATAGATCCCCTCAATCCTCCATCAAATGCTGAGGATCATGTAGAGATAATCGGTTCGGAGAGTGACAACTATACAAGGCACTTGGAAAGCGAAGTGTATGTAAAAAAAATCTTTGTAGACATTAAAATTGAAACCTATTCATCAAAATTAACAGGAGCGGTCTTAAGCGCCAGATATTCTTTCTGATGGATGAGCGAAAGAAAATGATGGATGAAATTGAAAATCTCAGGGCAACAGTTCGAAACTCAAGATTTAAAAGTTCTGAAATTTTGGAAAATCGTAATGCTAGAATGGTTTGTTTTTTTTTTTTAAACTGTTTGTGTAACAACTAATTCAACAACGGCTTTTCACAGGTAACAAAATTTAGCAACCACATACCTCCAATTAAGGAGACAGTCATGCTATACACTACAAATATTGATACCATTAGAAAATTACGGACAATAAACAAACAAGATGACTAGAAACTAGATATATTTTTATAACCTCAGAAATAAATGTTTTTGTACACATAAACTTCATACATACTTATTACTCAAATAATATTTGAGTAGCAAAGAAAGAAAACTCGGTTTTTCATAAACTTTATCAACGCATTTTCAACGTACCTCTAAATCAGTTTCCTAGAAAAATATATGATTAAACGAACATCTGAGTACTTAGTTTTTCGAATTACCCTAACTTAAACTTAACGAGCAGGCAATATTTGAGTAGCAAAGAATGAAAACTCAGTTTTTCATAAACTTTATCAACGCATTTTCAACGTACCTCTAAATCAGTTTCCTAGAAAAATATGTGATTAAACGAACATCTGTGTACTTAGTTTTCCGAATTACCCTAACTCAAACTTAACGAGCAGGCAAAACCATTGTTTGCCATGTTGTGTTTTTGTTATCGCGGAAATTTCACTGTAATCGCGATCCGTAAAATTTCCACAAGGTCAAAGTCATTAGGATTATCGACATTTTAAAAATATGCTGGTCTACCTGAGGACCTATAAAAGAGCTGCCTGACTTAAGATCGACCTGCACTGCAAGCGAAACAGTCTAGCGAACAACATCGAGCTCTTTCTGCACAGGGACTCTGGAACCGGGCGATGGGCACTACTGCGATGACTTCAGACGCTGGGAAAATCACTGGATCTGGGTACAATGGATCCTTCCCAAGCTGCAGCTTGCAATGTCAGCAACTTTAGACAACAAATTTAGTCAATTGTAATTAAAACTAAAATAGTTAAATATTCCTTGTACATAGCCCAATCAACCTTAGGCATATTTAAATGTATAGTCAAATTTATTTAGTTCAATTGTCAATTATGTTTAGTCCAATTGTAAATAGACAATTGTAAATAGACAAATTTTAGCCAAATATTTAGCAAAATATTTAGCAAAATATTTAGCCAAATATTTAGTCAAATATTTAGTCAAATATTATATATTTAAAACGAACGTGATATTGTTTGCAATTAAATAAAATTTACAAACACCCAAATATATTATGATTTTCTTTTTCGCTGAATACAAATAATTAATAAATAATTATGCTCTTAGATTAGAGAGAGCATTGAAAATTCCATTCGCTCTACTTGTAAGTTTTACATTTATTGATAAAGCATAGTTCCTTGGTTACCTGGGAACACAATTCAATCAATCGATTATGCAGCTAGGCCTTAAAAAGTTTTATTGAAATATTACGCTGTAATTTTCAAGTCATGGAGTACATTTTTAAGAAGGAGCGTCGCACATTTGGTACACGTGTTCACTTCGAAGACAAAAATGAGGTTATATTCAGTGAGAATTCTAATCCCGAATTGGTCAAGAACTATATATTAAAGAATCCCGTTGACCGTTGCACCCAATATGCGGGTCAGACCTCGCTTAGCGTGGCTAATACCGAAAGGGCTACCTACAAGAGTACGGGAATAACGCACAATGAGGGTGGTTGGCCAAAGGATATCAATATGCACGATCCGGAGCAGACGGTGCGTTACAAGCGCAAAATCGAAAAGGATGAGAATTACATAACGCAAGTAATGAATCTGACAAAGCCAATGGAGCATTATATACATCAGAATAATGCGGTAAACATATATGAGAATTACTTTGAGAACATGGAACCGGCTCCATTGCCAGAGCCATGCAAATCGCGCACAGTGAATGTCTATCGTGACCCGAATCCGATAAAGGTGCCCGTAAAGCATTTGTCCTGGTCACCCGATGGTGGCATTAAAATGGCTGTCAGCCATTGTGACATGAAGTTTCAGGGCGATAAAACGGGACAGCGATGCAATTCCTACATTTGGGAGGTGGAGAACCCCAATGAGCCGTTTCTAACGCTGGAGCCGAAGGTGCCGTGTGTCTGCCTTGAGTACAACCAGAAGGATCCAACTAGTTTGGTCAGTGGCATGTACAATGGTCAAGTGGCAGCCTGGGACACACGTCACGGCAAGCTTCCGGTGATGATTAGTGAGCGGGAGGTGTGTCATCGTGATCCGGTTAACTCGGTGCTGTGGAATAACTCCAAAAGCGGCACCGAGTTCTTTTCGGGTGGCTCCGATGGTCAGGTGCTTTGGTGGGATACACGCAAGCTCACTGAGCCACTGGATCGTCTTCTTATGGATCCTGTTAAGAGTGATGATCAGGATCTTTCACGTTCTTATGGCATCTCGGTGTTGGAGTACGAAACAACCATACCAACAAGATTCATGGCTGGCACCGAAATGGGCATGCTTTTTTCGTGCAACCGCAAGGGCAAGACGCCCATGGAGAAGATACAAATCAGGGTAAGACAGAGATTAGCTTGTTCGACCTGATCTTTGTTTTACTTCGAATAATGTTTATTTTTGCAGATGATGTGCCATTTGGGACCAGTTTATGCCATCACACGGAATCCGGCTTTTGTGAAGAACTTTCTTACTGTAGGGGATTGGTGTGCACGCATCTGGTCTGAGGATTGTCGCGAAAGCTCGATTATATGGACTAAGAGCAGCTCCTCAATGCTAACAGACGGCGCCTGGAGCTACACCAAGTGAGTAAATGAAAAAAAATTTATTCATAAATTAATGATAATACGTTAATTTTTCTTTTAGAGTCTCTCAATTCTTTATCACTCGCATGGATGGTGTGTTGGACACCTGGGATCTGCTGCAGCAGCAGAATGAACCTGTTCTAACGGTTAAGGTCTGTGATGAACCGTTGTATTGTGTGCGCACCAATGAGAATGGTAAATTCGTTAGCTGTGGCAGCAAATTGGGCGCAACATTTTTAATCGAGGTTTCCGACAATATGGTTATGTCAACTAAGAATGATAAGCCGCTTCTAACTGCTGTAAGTACCGAAACGCCCCCATATTACACATACAAAAATATGCATATTTTTACAGATGTTTGAGCGTGAGAATCGACGCGAGAAAATCTTGGAGGCCAAGTCGAGGGAGAGCAAGTTAAAGATTAAGGCCAACCATGGGCAGGAGCAAGCCGATGTGACCATGCTGAATGGCAAGATAAATATGGCACCATTTGCTAGCGCCTGCGAGCAGGCAGCCAGTGAATACTTTGCCGCTGTCGAACAGGAACGAATGCGACGACTGCCGGGAGGCAAGCGTAGGTGAACGAGTGACAACATTATAATTATACTATTTGTTTTATAATTTTTGACTCATTGCAGAGGATGTGGAGGAGGCTGAAGTTTCGGAAGCGGAAAGCTCAAAAATTTAAATTTTATTATATATTTATAACTTGTTAATCTAGTAGCTCAAGTAAAATATTTAAAACTCATATTCAACAAAAGTTTGAAAATTTTTCAACACTGCAATGTAATCGATATTTGCATTGTGGTGGTTTGAAGATAGAAATAAACGACGTATCGATACAGTTAGTCAATCATTCACGGAAAAGAGAGCATCAAGCTTTAAGCAATTGGGTTAATATTATAATATTATTTCAGTGCAAGTCAAGTTAATGTTCAAGAATTATCATTGAAAAATATTTATTTGCCCCGTTAAATATAGAACGAAAAAAGTGCATTATCCTTGCGAACTGTTTAAAGTGCGCGCGCAATCTACCTAACGCTCATGTGTTGCACGTTGTGTGCTGTGTGGCCTACGTGACTCAGAAACAGTTATCAATGGCGCAACAACAGCTGCTTCAAAAGTTCAGTGACCAATTTTAGTGCAACACCAACCCCTGATCCAAGCAGTATTCAAAATTTTTGAAACGCTTGCAATTCAATTGTTATTCACATTTTGAACAGTGCAGACACACACACGTGTCACCCTATTAAATAATCAGCCAACTGTTAAAAACAGATATACAACAGCAACAATAACAACAAAAATAAAGTGAACGAAAACGGAAATTCACACCAAAAAAACCTTGGCGCGTTTGTTTGCGCGGTTGCATCTAAAATTAGTTCTAAAGTGAAGGTAAGTCCCAATATTCAAGTTCTGACTCATTTGAGGCTTAATGAAGTGTTTCTTTGTTTGAGACTACGTTTTTGGTTTTTCAAGCTGCTGTTTATTGGGTACTGAAAAAAATCAAATTTGTTTACACTTCCCTTTTTGTGTGTCTGCATGCAGTCACGTAGGCATGCAACATTTAAGAGGCTAACAAGGTCAAGTTTGTTGTGTGTGCGAGATGCATTTGTTTGACTTAAAAAAATTTGCTTTCTCTTGCGTTTCAGTTGGAAGTGTTACAAGTCACCATGCTGGACGTTGTCCAACCTATAGAGCTAAGCAGCAGCAACAATGATAACAGCATTAACAACACAAGCAGCGATGTGATTGTCGTCCGTGCCAAACCAAAGAAGGTGTTCAAGCCAAAGGCACGCATCAATCGCATACCACAAGAGCTGCTCGATGATCCCCAGCTACAGCAGGCCATTGATAGGCTGCCCTCGAACTACAACTTTGAGCTGCACAAGACAATTTGGCGCATACGCGAAACAAAGGCAAAACGCGTCGCACTTCAGCTGCCAGAGGGTCTGCTAATGTACGCCATGGTTATAAGCGATATAGTGGAACGCTTCACAAGCGCCGACACTGTCATCATGGGCGATGTTACCTATGGCGCTTGCTGTGTCGATGACTATACGGCACAGGCATTGGGCGCTGATCTGTTAGTGCATTATGGCCACAGTTGCCTGATACCTGTAGACCAGACCTGCGGCATCAAGGTTCTTTACATATTTGTGGACATTAAAATCGATCCGTTGCACTTCCTCGACTCGGTCAAGCTTAATTTTAAGCCCGATGTGGGTCAAATAGCGCTGGTCAGCACGATACAGTTTGTGACTACTCTGCAGGCAGCTGCAACAGAGCTCAAAGCAGCTGGCTATGATGTGCTGGTGCCGCAAGCCAAGCCTCTCAGTCCGGGCGAAATATTAGGCTGCACATCGCCCCAGCTGCCTGAGACAGCACAAATGATTATCTACCTGGGCGATGGTCGTTTCCATCTAGAATCAGCAATGATTGCTAATCCACTGTTGAAGGTAGGTAGATTGCAGCTGTTTTTATTTTATTACACACCTAACTATTACCCCTCTTGCAGGCCTTCAAGTACGATCCATACGAAAAGAAGTTCACAGTGGAGCGTTACGATCATGGAGCCATGCAGGGATTGCGTCATGCGGCCGTGCAGCAAGCCAAGCAAGCTAAAAGCATTGGCATCATCTTGGGCACATTGGGACGCCAGGGCAGTTCACGTGTGCATCGATTTTTGGAGAAGCGTCTGCATGCCAAGGGCATTGAGACAACCACAATACTGCTGTCCGAGATCTTTCCACAGAAGCTGTCACTATTCGCTGGCATCGATGCTTTCGTTCAGATTGCCTGTCCGCGTCTTTCGATCGACTGGGGCTCGGCTTTTGAGCAGCCACTGCTGAATCCCTATGAGCTTTCTGTTGTCCTGGGCGACATTGAGTGGACGCCAAACAACGCTTCGCCCCGCAATAATGCCTACCCCATGGACTTTTATGCCAGCGGCAGCTTGGGTCCTTGGACGCCAAACTTTAAACCACCAGCGCTGGGCGAGTGCGAAAATAAACCCTCGGCAGATTGTTGTGGCCGTTGCACGCGTGCCGAGCTAGAGAAGGATGACACTGGCAAGGCGGCGGCATTAGCTGATCTGCTCGATTTTAAGAAGGGATAATCAAAAGTGTTGATAGCTTTGCTTTGGGAACGTCGTACCCATTATCTCTCAAATACGTGACTTACTGCTAAGTAACTAAGTGATTTAGTTTATGTGCCCGCCAAGCCCAAATGTAATATTACTACTAATTTAAGTTAGTACAAATTTGGTTTCTAAGTTATGTGACTCTATGATTTAGCTACCAACACTTGTGTTCATATTATTTCTTTTTTTAATATTGTAACAATATTGATTAAATACTTTAGTTTTTTCAAGAATCAAACACCAATAATGATTATTTTTTAACACTAAAGAAACGAATGCTATGCAATAGTTTGACTATTAATCGGGATAGCTACAGGTAAAGATTCAATCACCTATGTTAAAAATTTCTAATGACGCAATTTAAATCACTTAAACTTATCAACCTAAAGCTTATCAGCTTAATTGTTTTAATTAATAAGCTCTGTTCTGCTGGAATTCTAAAGTCGGCTTTTTGTTTTAAAACAAACATTGAATGTTGACACACAAAAGCAATAATAAATTTTTATAAAATCGAAAACTTTGTGACATTTACTGAACTTCTCCCAGCCAAGAAATCTGAATTGGAATATTTTATTCTGATTTAGTTTATGACTGATTATAGCTATCAATAAAGATAATAAAATTGAGGTCGATGGACCAAAAGTTATAAAAACTTAATTAATCATAATAAAATTCTATTAAACTTGATTCCTTATGTTTATCAACAATTGAAACAATATAAATTTATTTTTGGCTTCATAAATATTTAAGATTTTATTTTCAACATAAAAATGTTCGTAGTACAAATACGATCACGCATAATACATGCAGTTATAAGCTGAATATTGTGCAGAGTTTTCTGCATATCTATTTTCAACTTTCTCTTTTATAGTAATAAATCAGATCGAAATATATAAGTATATATATATATATATATATATTTCATAGATTGAATAAGATCGATTATTCACTTATTCATGATCTGTGTACACCGAATAGCATTTAAGCATAAATCTTGAATTGTCTACATTTTTTTGTTTTGTTTTTTATTTATTAGCACTCACTCTTGATTCGAAATATGTGAGTGAGTTTTTGATTTTGAAAATATGTTTTCGTATTTTACCCGCTTAACGTTAAGAGTATCTTAAAAGTTATTCATTTAAATACAGTATATAGTATATACACATATATATATATATATATTGTATCCTGACTGGCGGCATTTGAACAAATTAGACTTGAATCCTGACGCACTTAGAATTAATATTGGGACACATCCATACATATGTACATATTTTTATGTTTTCTCATGTGATTCTGATACATTTAAATCTCGTTTTAGATTTGTGTTTATATTTTGTTTGTTTTTAAGGTAGGTGTATTCGTTTCTAGCTTTGCTTCCTGCAACATCACATGATTTCTATTTGCATTATTTTGTCTTCCGTTTATGTATTGTTAATAACTTTTGTAAGGTTTATCGAGATTGTAAATAGAGTTTTCGGCATTTGTAACATTTTGTTTTGTTTTTGGGGTTGGCAAGGCTAACTGGGATATACAACTTGGTAACTTATGTTCGAATGTAGCACCAAATAGCAGCTGACAATAAAATAACTACACTTAATACCTAATTAAAAAAGATCTCGTTCAAAATTCATACACAAAACTGTGTAACTACCAATGCTTAAAATTCAACAAATTGTTTCTTATTCTTCTGAATATAGCTTTTGAAAATTGTTGTCCAACAAAAGTATGTGGCAGTTTTGTTCATATTATTTTTTGACTGATGTTCGGTTTGTCACAACCTGTTCAACATATAATAAAGTACTTTATTTGACCATAAACATCTCACTAAAGATTTTATAAAAGGAAGATTTAAGGATGTAATTCAATCAATACTTATATGAAGAGCATTTGTTGCAGAGTTTTTCAAAGTCTAGTCAAGCAATTTAAGTAGTTTTAAGACCCATAATTCTAATAATAATATAAACTTTGCGAAACTTCGCCTAGAAGTGAGTTTCTAATAAATTTATAAATAAAATTATGTAAGTAGTGTTTGTTGTTGTTGTTGTTTTTGCTGTTGTTAAGACTTGTATCACTTTGCTTTCTTTCTTTTTCGGTCAAAATCAATTCTTATATCTTTAACACACACATTAAATTCTCATTTCATTCTTTTGATGAGTTAAGACCGTTTTTTAACTGAGAGCAACTCTTTCTCTCTCACTGGCTTTTAAAAATATGAATATATCTTTCTTTTCTCTCTCTTTCTGCTTCTTATTCCCCATCCCAAAACCCCTTTGCATTGGTCAGTTTAGATAACGTCTTTAAATTTTACAATGAGAAATACTTTAAGAATTGAGCGGGTGGCACAGGCTGAGCCAATGCCAACTGACCGCCAGCCTCCTCGACACGCTGCTTATAATCGGGACTCTGATCAAGGATGCACGGATGACCATCGGATGGCCAAAAGAGGCAGCAACAGGAGCGGCACAGTGCCAACACCTCGGCAAACTGATAGTCATCATTGACGCCGTAGGTGCGTCTCAATTGATGATAGATCTGCTTCCAGTCTTTGGCATCGCCCATCGACTTAATCTTGTCCAGATCGAGTATGGTGCTTATCTGACGCTGATTGAAGTGAAAACGTGTTAGTTCACGCCAAATGCGCTGCTCCGACACCAGCTTGGCCATTGTTTCCCAGGCCTGAGCAGCTGACTCCAGATCCCGATGATCGGCAATGCACAAAATAATCTCACGCACACATTCTTCGGGCAGCTCATACAATTTGGGCTTGGCCTGCGGATCTGGCTCTCTAATCTCAATTTGGCTAGCCGCACGCTGAATGCGCTTGATGCGAGCCACATGCTCCTGCCACAAATAGGTGCTGCCCAGCGGCTTGCCCCAACACTTCTGATTCTCCTGGTTGACAATGTGCTCCAACTTGAGCGCCAAAACACGCAGCACATTCGGATGCTGCTGACTGTCATTCACTGAGGAATGAAAACCAAGATTCAGTTGCGATTTTTCGATAGAGTATCAACTCGATTGCTACTCACCATGGGAGGCCACCTCCTCGACCATTTGGAGCAACTGACGCTGTGCGCTGCCCGGCAAGCTGGCGATGCCCTTGTTGGAGACAAGCAACAGGAACGCACAGATATAATGGAAACGTTTGCGATCCCGAACGGAACGACGAAAATCGAGTCGCTTTACTGCCTCACTCAAACCATTGAAGCCGGCTATCTCACGGGTGCAGCGTATTGTTATGTGATAATGTGGCGGCATGCAAGTTGCTTCCTCCTCCTCGAAGCCGCTGCTGCTGCTGCTGCTGTTGTTGCCACTATTTGTTGCTGCCTCCACGCAGCTACCCTCTGAGCTGTGCCTGCAATGAGAAAGAGACAAAACAATTAGCAGTCAAAGCCACAATTCGGAAGTGATTGCAATCTCTACGTTCAACTGCTCCAACTGACTGTCAGTCTGTCCCATTTGTCTGTCTTACCAGTTGGGTAAGTTGTTGTTAGCAAATAATTGTTTATAGTTGGTTTGGATTTGTTGTAGTTTTGTCGTGTTTTTTATTTTTTTGCATTTGCTTTATTTTAAACGTTTTTTTTTTTTCAAGAGGCGGAAATTGCCAAGTTGCCTCAACAGACTCAGCTGTTGCATGCTGCAAGCAAGCGTCGCAAGTGTTGTTGAGACTCGGCTATTAAATTAAGCGATTTTCTGGGCGGCCAACAACAACATTTCAATTTATGCCATTGTCAAGTTTCCCCAATTATTCATTAAAGTGTATGAGGAAATATTTATTTTTATAATTTTTAGCATGATATCTCTTTGGCCTAAAATTCATTAAAGAAAAAACTTTAATTGGTTTAAAAAGCTTTAGTAAATTGTCTTTAAACTTAACTTTTTCTCAAATATGTCATAACAAAATCAATATTTTTTCAATTTAGTTTCAAATCTCCCTAAGGCTCTGACCTATTTTTATCCGAAACAAGCTCGAAACACAAATCAAGAACACGAACACCAAGCTAATAATTTAATAATAAAAGTAATAACATTCTGAATTGAGGCCTTCCATCCGGATAGATCGATATGTGCCTTGACCATATTTTGAATGCGGTTTATCCATTCGTTAGCTGGGCCAAAACGTTGCCAACGAGGACATGTCCTTGGGCTACTGCATTTCAATTATGGACAAAACTGGGTCAGTTTCTCTTTCCGCATGTGTGTGCATGTATGTGTGTGTGTGTGTGTTTGTTTTTCTCTCAACAGCAATTTCTTAAAAGCTTAGGGTAATTGACTCCTAATTGCAGTTTAGCGTAGATACGAATTATTATATCTAAGTAAGAAGATAAAACTAACTTACTTGAAGATAAAACATGTTAAAAAAATCGAAATTTTCTGCTGTTTTGATAAGTTTAAAACTTTGTCAAGATTGTAAAAGACTTTTTGGGGTTAACAAACTACAACAAACAAGCATTGTTCTATTTGCGAGTGATTTTAGTGTAATTAATTTGAAACTTTTATGGCTCTGCCACAATGAGTTGAAATTGCAGCAAAATAAAGTAAAATAAACTCCACAAATGAGACAAAGAGATTGTTATGGCTTTGGCTTTGGCTTTGGCCAACAGACCATGGATGCACAAAGAAAGAGTGCACGATAGAGAGAGGGAGAGGGTGACGACCACGTGATTCATAATAAATCAGTCAACGACGTCAGCATCAAGCGTTCGTTTACCTTTTCATTGAGTCAAATTATGGCAAATGCAACGCTGGGATCACAAAACCCGGAGCAAGTTTACCGACTGCAATTCGCTTGTCTATTTTTAAGTGTGTGACCTTTTTTTCGGAACACAAGAAACAGCGCTACGAGTCGAGTTCTTCTAGTCTAATTTTAGTGTAAGTTGAAAGACTATCACATGTCGCTGTCGCTCTCAAAATACTCGACTCTATTAATAAACTAGAAGTTAATTTTTTTTATTTTGAAGTAGTTGAGAGTCTGTTTACAAAAAAAAAAAACCAAAATAACAAAATAAAAGAAAAAGTATCGAGGCTTCATTTTGCCAAGTTTCATTAGTTTCGGATCGTGGAACCACAATGTAATAGAAAAAATAAATAAAAATGATTATAAAACGAAACAAAGCAATAGAAAAATGTAGGTGCAATAGCAAAATGATAAATGTGCACATTACACTGTTGAACAAAGATTGAGAGAGCGTGCAATATGAATAAATTTTTTTTTAAATTATAAAATATTTTTTAGTTTTTTTTTTTAACTTTCATCATTTTGCTGACTAGTGTATTTGAACGGACGCATTTCCATTGGCTGCACCCGAGGTTTGAAAGCATAATAAAAATATAAAAAAATTATAGCAAATGCAACTAAGAGTTAATTCAAAAGGCCAACAAATGTTCAATGGCGAGTGCAGTGCAGTGAAAGTGGGTCCACAATCCGCGATCCACGTCCGTATCTACTATTAACTCAACTTAACGTCCGCATTCATTTTTGTTTTTCTTTTTTTAAACTAGTGGAATTTTTAATTATGATTTTTTCATGGATTACGAAGTGCTTGGCTTTCGGCAATTGCATTTTTAATTGAACCAAAAACCGAGTAATAACCCAAATAACGGAAAAAATTAAAATTTTATGCAATCCGTTGAGTTTTTTAACACATTTATCAAATTTCCCGTTGCATGATAGAAACATAAAAATTGTTCAACTTCTCATTAACTTATTATACCAGTTCTTATATGATAGGGTCTCTAGTTAAAATATGGATCATAAAAAAACCTTGAAGAACTCTTATACTTCTGCGAGTGATTTAATGCCCCCTTTTTAAATCGATTTAATGTGAAAGTTGAGCTCATAAACGTAAGACACAACCTTGAGCTTTAAGAACCGTTACAAGCACCCAAATATACAAAGTAAGCTCACACACTCACACATGAACTCATAAACTTAACCGAGTTTCCGAGTGTATGGGTGAGTGTGGGAGGGCTTTGAATTTTGCAAGGTTGTAAAAGCCTTACCCAGATATTAAGGCGCGTCCTTCAATCACAACCACAACAAAAATGAGGCATTAAATATGCATGCTAGTTTACATACGAAAACACATTTTAAAAAGTTTTTTTTTTTGTCTACATTTTGCGGCTTTTAACTTCATAAAGCTAATTTTGGAACAGTTTTTAATGCGCATTGCTTCCGCGTTTTCCCATCATACATGAACTGTTTATATGTATAGATTTATTATATAGTAAATACATACATGTGTATATTAGCTGCCTGACAAATGCTTAAAATAGTTTTTACTGCTGCATTCGGAAAAATGGTTCTCTCTATGACATGTCAAAATAATCACTTTAAAATGACTTTTTTCCTTGCTATGCATTTTGCGCCATTCTGGTTTGTTTAAACCGTTTTGAGTCTTTCAAGTGGGTCGCTCGACTGGATCGTTTAACTTGCACGTTTTGCTTTGTCACGTTTCCACACTCTACCCTCTTGCCTTCTTGCTTTTTCCCTTAAGATTTGAGCCAAGAGTAAACAACTGCTTTTAAAGGGTCAAGTACTAAATGTACTAGTTTTTATTGTGTATTGCTATTCACTTTATCAAATTCATTAAATTCAAGTTTCTTAAATAATGTATTAAGTTTCTTTGTTGTAATACTTTAATCAGTAATTACTACCCACTTTGTGTTTACTGCGATTTCTTTGGCTTAAAGTGTTAAAAAAAAAATAGTAATCAATTAAATGCGAGTACGTCAGCAAAACAAAGACAGCTCTCCCTGCCCCTTTTTTCTACATTCACCTGTCTGATGATTCAAATAAAAATATATTAAAAGTATCTTTCTTTAAATCAATACCCAATATACTATTGATTTAATAAGACCAAAAACATTCTATTTTGAACTGTTTAACGATATTTCAATGGCTTTTAAAAAATTACTATCCTAATTTATAAACAATAACAGTTTTAACATTTTCCGGTTTGTTATGTTCGATTTGTCATTGTTTTGTTTTATACAAAAAGTTGAAGGGTATTGTTATACATAAATGTTAAAAATTATTGTTTATTCATAGACAGTACGCTTATTATTTATTCAAGATACTTGAAAATGTTTATTTAGTGTGCTTTTGTGTTTTATCAGTACTTACTTTTTAACAAGGTTTGATAAGAGTTTTTAGTAGGTCAAACTTGGGCCTTGGTATTAATTTTCTAAGACGCAAAACAGTTCCGGTGGCCTTGGCCTTTAATCTTTAATAAAGTGCAAATTTTCTTATCAACAGTTTAAAATATTCAAAAACCAACGTAAGGCCAGTAGGACATCAATTTGACCCAAAATACTAATTGTGTTTCTATTGTTTTGTCTATCGATTGCATAGTGCAATGGTATGCGGATTACAAACTCAAACTCGATTGTCATAAAATTGTGTTGTTATCGTATCGATTGATAGCTAATCAAAGCTCCGTATTGTCCCAACAATCCGAACTCACCGTTTGCGTTTGCCGCCACATTCGAGCACCTTCTTCTTCTCCCATCCCTCGTCGGTTTTCACCCAGGCCTCGCCAGGTGAACGAAAATCTTTCGAAATGAACGCCATGTTTGTGTGCCTATTACGTTGTGCTTACGCTTTATTTATATATTTTGTATATGTATTTAATTACTCGTTATGTTATTTCCTTTATTGTTATTTTGGTTTTCTTTTGTATTGTTTATGCGGACGGCGGTTTGATTAACGCGTTTTATATGCTTGCGTCTCACTCGGTAAAGTCTGCTTAGTGTTTGTTAAATAGCTGCAAGAGTGAAAAGAGTAAAATGTGAAATTTCGAAATTTTATGCAATTCTTTAAAAGCATTGCTACAAAAATTTGTTGCGCATTTTCCAAGTTTATAGGCAATTTCGCCACTAAAGTCGAGCTGCCTACACCCTTTACCTTTCCAAAAGTGTTTATCAGCTCTTGAGACACAATACTTTCAATTAACGTATAAGAAAATTATTAGACACGCAAATGCATTAAATTGTTTTAGATTGCTTGATTAAACATTATTCTTATACTTTCTCTGCACTAGCTTCTATCAAACTGTGTTGCGAAAGAGTATGAAAACATTTACAACTTAATTGTGTTGCGGAATCAAAACAAAATATAAACGAACCAAATAAAGGCAAAGCGATAGAGCCAGAGAACACACACACACACACACACGCATGCATTCATACGAACAACGGCAGCAAAAGAGAGCAAGTGAGTGAGAGATGAGCACACGACCAGCTGATAGTTGTGCGACTTGTCAAATTGATGGGCTATGGCGGGGGGCAAGGTGCTGACTGCTTGACGCTCAAGTGGAGCACGAACCGTGCGTTGTTTTGCTGTCTCTCTACTCGTGTGTCGTTTGTTTTCCTTTGTGTGCGTGTGTACGAACATGAAGCTGTAGGTACACAGCTGATTTCTGCAATTACGCGTTTGTTTTGCTTTTTCAGTTGCTGTTCGTGTTGTTGTTGCTTTGATTTTTTTGTTATACATTTTTTCAGCTTGGTCTTAAAACACGCAACTAAATTTTTCATACCAACATTTTGAGCTAGGCTTTGCTTTCATTTCCTCAATTAAGTAATTTTTTGTTCCACACTTATTGACAATACATATGGCATACAGTGAATGTGTGTTTGTACAAAAAATACACATGTAAGTAAAAATGTAATAGATTTGTAATTGCTGAAATCAGAACGTAGTTTTTCTGTTTATTTTTTTATACACCACTATTATTTTCAACGCACTTTGTAAATTGGCTGGTTTTGTTATGAGTTAATTTCCATTCTGCTATTACTTAGCAGTGGCAGTAATTCAGCTCCAAGTTTTCGGTCGATTTGTAAAATTTAAGCGCTCGACGGAACACAAACTACAATGCTAGCGAACAGCTCAACTAACTCCACGAACTGCTTCACTCGACGCGCTTCACGTTGCATTCGAGCCCCAGTCTAAAAACACAATGTGCAAATGTTGCTCAACATTATATGAGCACTATTAACAAACAGAATGTTTCCTCACATAGAGACTTTAGGAACATGTTGCCTCATGTTTTGACATTTCAAAAACTATAGCAACAAGTTCACATAGTAGCGAAGCACAGCAAACTGTGGTTAAATCTCAAAACAGTTATATACACAATTGAATTGTGTTATTTTATTTATATTTTTGTTATATATTTTGAGTTTTGTTTAAATAATTTTTAATTCTTATTATTATTTCAAGTCGAGTGGAAAATCGATAGTATCGATGTTTTGTTAGTATGAAGCAACGATAGTGAAAAAAATCGATGTTTTCCCAGCACTAACGCCAGGCGATTCACAAAAATCAACAGCCAGGGCTGCTTAAGCAAGTTACTCAACTAGACAGGGCTATTATGCTGTCAGACAAGTTGATAATTTATCGATACATAACAAAACGTATGATCAGTTTTTCGCGCCCATAAACAATATTCAAACAAAAATTAATGAATTTCTGTTATTTATTCATTAAACTAGCCTTTATATTATAAATATGAGTGAATTTTGTGAAACTGTGAGTGTGCACCTAAACTTATAATTTACAGAGATTCATTTGGTAGACTTGTAACAAAGACACACTACGTGGTGGAAATGGGCGCGCCAAAAGCTGATATTAAAACATTGACAACCGTAACAATAAAAATTCCAATGACTGTATAATTATTAATTTTGTTTGCACGACATATCTCTTTCTCATCCTTGATATTGTATCGACCGTTACATATAAGTCCAACGCCGACTGCGATCTGTAAGCGAATCAAATACATAATTAAAATTCACTACACCAATTTGGCAAGATACGAATGATTCACATACCTGGAATATAATGCTAAGTGATATGAAAAAAAGACTGGGATAAAAGTATGGATGCTGACTGTTAGTTTCCAGCACATAACGCAGCTGATTCGCATTCGCCGATAGCAGGGCCAGATCCATCATGCCCTGGGCCAGCGTCTTTTTTTGCTGATATGCATTGACATCCGGAATGGGCGTCTCTACGCCATTTATATTGACGAATCCAGGACCATTATAGCCGGGAAACAAATAGCTTGGACGACGTTCACCATTTGGCTTGGGCAAATCAACTGCTCCACGCCCATCTCCCGTGCCTAAGAGGCCATCATCCACACCAGTATTAATGCCATTCGCATAAGGTCGTTCATCGTTATCTTCATCATCGATTTCGGGAACTGTTGAAAATTATGTTGATATTATTTTACAAACAACAATGTTTAGTACTATAAATGCTTACACAATTGTTTGTTCAAAAGGTGATAAGTTGAAAATGTTTAATTGCAGATGCAGATTTGTTAGAAAGTCAGAGACACACAAACATAAATAAAATGAATACATTTAAAGCTTTGTATGTATGTTAAATTATTTTTGATATTACTAACCTGCTCGAGGTATACGCACATTACGACCATCAATGTCATCCAAAGCTTCGTTGTGATTACCCTTAATAAAATAGAAAGTTCATTAATAAAACCAAGAATATGTAAAACAACATTTCCCTTAACGATGTATTTATTGCTTATCAAATGCAAACTTGTTTAATATTCACCACAACTTCCGTTAAACTTGTTGATTAATACATATAGTATATGAACATTTACAATTATGTGCATATATGTGGGGCAGACAAATATGTCGGGAAAAAATCCCGATTATAATTTGGATCACTCAACCAGACAAAAGTTACAATTGAGACTGTGACTAATCTGGGGTTTTTCTTATTTTCTCACACCAAAAGTTTAATCTTCTTCAAAAACATTGTTTGCATTGGCAATTATCATCTCGTTTTATCTTCTACATATTTATAACTCTAATACGAAATGTATATAAAAAAAAAATCTGATTGATGTTTAGTCTACTAGACAATCGTCCGATCGTAATGTAAACAATGTTAAATACGTTTTTTCTGTTCTACGTTAGTTTCCGTAATTAACGAGTTTTGTTTATGTTTATGTTTATTTATGAACGTAAATCTATGCAAATGTTTACAGTAATGCACTTACTTGACTTTTTGATTGAGTTTTATCATTGGGCATTTTATCCATGTCGAGTGTAATATGCTGAAGGTTGCTCATTTTTACAATAATTAATATACGTTTTTTATTGAGAATGCCAAGTTTCTTAATACGAAATAAAAACACATAAACAAAAATGCTCTTCTTTGTTTGCGTTTATCCGCAATGCTGTCGTGTATCTTATGAGCTGACGCTTGATAATATCTTTTGACTACGAATATTCGTGAGCGCTGCACGTCCGCTTCGCACGCTATTTGCCAAACAACTGACAAACTGACGGTCCTCCAAACAGAACCAGACCTCGATCTCAATGCAAGATGAAATTGTGCGGGATTTTTGCGCTCGTCATTCGAGTTATTCTCTCGTTTTTTGTTTTCTTTCCCGCTGGCATTTGCTTTCCCGTTTAATGACGCACTCAAACAATATGCTATGAATAAAAACGCTCTCTTTCGTGCACTTGCTAACAAGTGTTGTTGGCACACGCAACTTAGCTGGCTGATTAAAAGTCCTCATAGAATGATTACTTTTGCTATGATAGTGTATGTACATAAATATATAAATATAATATAAATATATAAATATAAATATAATTGATTTCGCAGAAGTTCGTTTTGCTTGCGTGCCTCGCTGTTGCATGTCAATGTGGAAATATAGAAATTCTTGTGAATAGAAAAAAATAGGACCACTGCAATGTCACCTATTTTATAAGGATAGACTGAGTCAGCAATAGGCAGCCAAAACAAAATTCGAAGTTCAACAACACAGAATGAAAGAAAGCTAAAAATAAGAGTCGGCGATGCTTATGATGGTCTTATTTTTATACAAAAAACCGGTCTGGAATTTGTACGCCATTGTATAGATACAACATACATATGTATATATGTGTCAATAAATGTTAAGTAGGCTGCGCATATATTGTTATCCTGTGTAGTTAATTTATTTCATACATATTATAGCTTATCGCCAGAGATAAACAATTTATTTTGGTTATTAATTTAATATTTATGTGAATAATATCCACGGATAACGGATATTAAGATCGCTTCTTATCGATAAATATACTGCTCACTTTAGGTATCGGCATAATACCTGACTGCGGATATTCGATAGACAAATACGTAAGCTAAGCCATTTCCCATCATCAAAAACTAAAATACGAACACGTATCCGAGCAAGGTATACTTAACTTAAGTTAAGTATACCTTGTATCCGAGCAACTGCAGCCAAGTGACTGATAATTTAACATTCCAACAATGGCGGAAGCTCAAAATATTAACGAAACGGGGCAAAGTGTAGCGCGCACCATAAATGAGGTGCAGCAGTCATTTGGAGAGTCGCTTGGCTATGACAGTGAAATTATATGGGATCTGTAAGTAAAGTGCAGTAGTTCTCTTTGTACATTTTTATATCTATAAAACTAACGATAATTTATTTATACAGCTTATCTGCAGAGCAAGCAGACATTTTGAAGAATAAAATCAAAAATATCATATGTAATCCAGCAAAGAAAGAGCAAAATGCAATCGATAGAATTCGCGAAACATTGTTCAATAGCGTTTGGTCGCAGCGTTAGTTTAGTCTTATTAGTTAATCAAACTATTAATAAATCGCATGTTTATATTGCAGGTAAATACAGCAATCGCCAGTCGCTCACATCGATCTTTTATGTACTGGTTGCCACCGATGAAACAAATCACAATATAGCTGGCAATTCCACTTCTTGGACATGTCATCCCGTTTTTCGTATACGTCGTTGCATTTGTAAGTAAGAAAGACACTATTCAATTCTTCGCTACTTTGCTATCTTTTATAAAAAGCTGACCGAAGTGGAAATAGCAACAATAGCTCCGATTGCTGCATGGTATTTGTTGATGACAATGGGCGTGTCTATCAGAACTGGATCGCTTATGTGACAAACAATGAGTTGCCCGCTGGTATCATGGTTGCACCATCTCGTGGCGTTTACACAATGGTCAACGGCAATGTCCAGCTGGAGACATGGTTGACACCAGCGGGATCAACTAGTCGTCAAGTGCTCAGTGTACTGGATAAGACAACAGCGGTTACTGGACTTGCAGCAGCCTGTGTTCCGGTTGCAGGTATGCTGTTGCTGCCTGTTGCTGCTCCCATTATGGCTGTGGCTGGTGCTGTGGGTCTCGGTTGTGCCGGTTATTCAACAGCACGTTCTAGCTTTCAGCTGGCGGATCGCAACACTCACGAGCAGTCCATTAGTTTGACGGATCGTTCGGCGCGTAATAGTTGGCTTGGCGTCATCGCAGGTGTCGTAGGACTTGGTGCAGCAAGCGCAACAAGTGCAATGACAGCGGCCACAAATGCTGGCAAAGAAATAGGCGCCGTAAGTGAAAGCAAAGTGCACATAACTCTAGCAACTTCTGAACTCAACTTCCTTATCCCAAGATCTCACAATTGACTGTTAATGGTATGAACATTTCATCGATTATGATATCTGGCAGTGGTTTTGCCAATGGTGTCATCGATTTGTTTCTGGTGAGCGTGTTTCTTACTCCTTAAAAGTGAAAGGGTAACAATTTTCGGCTGGTTTTTTTTTACAGAAATACCAGGATGGTGATGATATCTCTGCTATGGATGCGCTGCAGTTGTCCGCCTCGCTGGTGCTATTCACACACAGTGTCTACAACTTTAAACTTGCTTCGACCATTATCAATGAGACCAGCAATAGCAGGATAGGCGCCTATCGCGAGACTCTAAGCAATCGACAACGGTACGCTATCACCTGAATGATCGACTAATATCCGTTTCAAAACTTATCTCATACTCAATTAATTATATATTGCTTAGGCGCATGTTTGATAAGTTGTCCAAAGAGACTATACGCACAAGGGGAGCGACTAGAGGCAAAGTCGACATTATACGTAATGTGAATGAGATGCCATCGCGGCAGCAGTTCAACGATCTCTATAAGATCAACAAGCAATTGAATCAGAAGGGCGTACGTACAAGCTTTGCTGCCGACGGAAATGGCATTGCTTTAAATAATGAAGTGAAAACTAGCGGAGCTGATTTACGTGCCCATGTACAGCATAATGTTGGACCCGATATAATCGGTCAGGTAACTCAACCAGTACCCGAAAGTTATAAAGTAGTGGGAAACAACGACAAGGCATTCACTTCGTCTGCTCATTTGATTGCACCGACTTTGCTATCATCGGACAAGGCAGAAGCGTTGAACAATAATCTTGTTGATGGCGTTAATTGGCTGACACAGAGCCTACTTGTAGTTGAAGGCGTTCAAATCATTCTCTCCAAGTATGGAAAATCTATATATGAACATATTGTTAGTGCTGAGAGCTTTCAAACAACTTTGCTTTCATTGGCTGATGTTTTGCGCGCTGAGATAATGCGTTTTGTACTGAAAATAGCACAAGAATTTATGGAAAAATTTTGGGCCGAGCTCTATGAAAAGCTAAAGATTTATATACCCTCCGAATCGGTGCTGTATAAAATTGGTAAACTTATTTTGGATAAATATTCCGGCTATACTGTGCAGCAGCTATTCGATTGTTCCGTTGATATATTACAGTCAGTGAAAAAGGACTTTTTGTCACTTAATCCAAATAATATTAACGGTCTGCTGACAAAGTGTACGGTCTGCAATGGTTTCTATAACATTTGTGATTTATAAATCAAGGGCACAAACAATGAAATAATGAACACAAATTAATAATTTTTTTTTAAATAAATATTGAAATAATCATTCTTGTATAATTTTTGTGTTTTATAATCTATTTGTGTATAAAATTAAAACCTTAAATGAATATATAAAAACGCCAAACTAAACACACACACAAACAAAACACTCATAAATAAATTAAACATTATCTCAAAAATATAACGATCGGATAAAGTAGTTTTAGGAACGATTAACCGAAATGTGTCGTCTAAATATGATCGTTTAATATAATAATATATAAATACTATACTATATCATCGAGCGATTTGTTCATATTTGCTTTAGTTTTATTATTTCACGAAACACAGACAAAGATCCAAAATATATGTTATATATATATATATATATATATATATATATCCATGTGCTTAGTATATACATACATACATTTAGGTATATATGTTTATCTTTTGTGTATGAGAGAGTTTTTGTTTGTAACTTAGATTAAAGTTGTATTATCCTTGGAAGCATTCCGGGTATCCCGTTGTCTGCCAGATGAAAGTTGATGTAACTGAAAGTTTGAGAGTGTGTGTATGTGTGTAGTGTTGTGCCTGTTGTGTGTGCGTTGGCGTTTTTCCTTTTTGATGTTATTTTTTTTTAATTTTTTCGGTTAGCTTAACTTAGACACGCGACAATTGCTGGAGGAGATTGCATGGCCAAAATGCCTCGATGCGCTCCTTGAGCAACTGAATTGGATACAATATCCAGGTAAGTACTGTCTGTGCCAGCAAGCCCATTGGCTCCGGATACTGATGCGTGAGTAGAGCGAGCAGAGCTGTGAATGAGCACAGCCCGGCGGTGAAGAGTATAAAGAAGGGTAGCTCCTTTTTCGGATAGACAGAGACCTCATGGAAGGCCGGCAACAGTTCGCGATCGGCGCACTCGGTGCACGTCGGATATGGATAGAAGAGATGTCCCCGTTCAAGTGGATACGGCAGCATACGGAATGTGCCCTCCCAGGTGCAATGAAGCAAATTCAATGCACCCTCAACCTGTTTCCAGTGCTTCAAATGGAAGAATGCATAGGCCAAAGCCTCGGAATCGCCACGCTTTAGTATATGCTCTGGCGGCAAAATGAGCGGCTTGGTCTCAAGCAAATATTTGGGTACATGGGGATTAAATTCAACAGCCCGATGTATAGCCTCTACTGCACTCATCTCGGCCGGACTCAAGCCACGTTTCGACGCAATGTCCGGCGAGAACTTGTCGGCAACGGCCCGCGCTTTCAAGAGTGCAGCCGTATAGCAAATTGTTGCTGATTTTGGCAACGAGATGTCATCGTATTTAGCCAGTATGGCATGGCAATCGGCATACGCCTGCATCTCGAGCAGCGTCTCGATGAGATTCTCATGGATGTTAAGCACACTCATTATCGAGGGTATCTCTTTAGTTAGATCTCGAAACATTTTGGCTGCCTCCTTGAGCTTGCCCAATTTGCGGGCGCACATGGCCAAGCGACGCTTGATGTAAATCAGGACATTCGTATCTCGCCTATGGACGCCATCGGCAATAGCGCCTTGATGTTGGGTCGCCTGCGATTTGCGGTAATTGATTTCGGCCACTTTAAGAGCTGTTTTGAGAATTTTCTCTGCCTCCAGTATGGTCATGGCTTCTTCCTCGGCTAGCAGTATATAAGCTGGTGCGCATTCGGCATTGATCTCTAGAGCATTATGTGCAGATTTGATGCGCTGCATTGGATTCCGTTCGCGCCATGCAGTCTGCATGATTTCATACTCCTCTTTGCGGGCATCGCCTTCACAGGTGAAAAATGTCTGATGATCCTGGGCGCTGAGATTCATGTCATAGTAGGTTAGCGGCTCCTTGCTGGTGGCCCAAAAAAAGCGTTGATATTCGGCACCACGAAACAGATTTAATGGATTGCGCCATACTTTACATTCGGGTGTGCTACTGGTGGTTGAATTTGAGTTTGCACCCCCACCACTGCCACCACTATTGCCACCACCACCATTACCGTTATTGCTGCTGCTGCTGGAGCCACTGCTGGTACTGCTGCCGCTGCCATTATCGGATTGTGCATCGTTGCCATTTATCCATGGACTTATGTGATTGATCGATACTTGTTCTGCACAGACAAAAATAAAGAAAAAATTTGAGCAAATAAAATTAATTCACTTCCACTGCAAAACTGTAAATGAAAATCTTACCAATGAATGAAGTGCCGTATTTGCGAAAATACCACCATTCGAAAATTAATATTAACCCAGATATTAGACTCGAGGTGCCTGTGAGCGCGACATAAAACTTTGGCGTCAATGTGCTCAGAAACATTGACGAGTCCCACATCCTAAAATTGTGTATTTTGCTGTTGTTGGATTTCAGTTGTTGTTGTCGCCGCCACGACAGAGCGGTTTTGCGCGTTTTTCGCTAATGTTAGAACTTGTGCTTTTTTTGTTGTTTGCGATTTATTTTTTACAGCCAGTTTTATTGACTTGTCTGTGAAATAAACAAATAAATTCCTTCTTATCAGCTTTTTATCCTTTTTTCTCTGTAAAGTATCGGAGTGTAGGGGGTGATTTGCGCTGTCAAACTATCGATGCTGCCATCGATAAAGCAAACATTGCAAGACATCGATGATCATTCCAAATTGATGCTGGAATGTTCATCGATAGTGAATTGTCATAAGCGTATAAGTATCGAATAACACATAAAATGGCCGCTGTTGCAGAAAGTGCATGAAAAATTAAAGTGCATTGGAATTTTTAGCGTTTGAGTTTGCTTTAAAAGATTTAAAGGAAACCACCACTTACAGCATGGCTGAGATGGGCGACACTAAGTTGGATGCACAGCAAACCCATGAAGTAGCAGCTTCGGAAAAAGCAGAAACAAATTGCGTGGAAGAAGCAGAGAAAATAGCGGGAGCATCGGAATCCAAACATGGTGAAAAAACCCAATCTAATAGAAATGCTCACCTAAAACTTGAGAAGCACGATGAGTTGAGCTCATTGGAGCAAGAAATTGCTAAAATGCATAACATACAGCATGACACAGAGTCCTCTTTGGACCGTGAAGAGGAAAAGACATCAACGACAGATCAGGGAAACAGCGTGCAAGGAAGCAAATTTGAAAACGGCAGCGGTAGCAAGGACTCACAGCTTATTGATGATCTGGCAAAAGGAAAGCGTTGCACACCCGTTAATAATGAGCTCAGGGACGGCCCTGAAACCCCGGCCACATTAGAGGATGTTGATTTAATTGCTCTGCTTAAGGGTCCCGATCACGATCATCAGGAAAATAAGCCAGAGTTATCGGCTACGTTAACAGTGGAAACTGATGAACAAAAGTCTAGCATTGAGCTGGCTTTGGCCGAGCTGGACAATGTGGGTGTCACCATAGAAGGCGAGGGCCAATACGAGATAATGGAAATCGACGATGATGACAATGTCAGCGGTTCTAGTCCCGTTGGTGCCTCAGCCAGCAGTCCGACAGCCTCAAAAACAGGCTCCAAGTTGGTCAAGAAAAAACTCTCACCAGAGCAGGCACGCGCCGTTGCGCTGAAGCAAATGGCCGATCTAAAAGCACAAAAGGCACGTCGCTCAGCACCCAAACAGCAGCAGCATCAACAACAACAACAGCCGTTGGATATAATAACCTCCCTTAACGATGATTGGAATGAATACGATAGCAGCGGCGATAATGCGTCCAATTCCAAATCTGATGCGATAGGATCGCAGCCGGCCACAAAGAAGCCGTTGCTCATTAAAAAGTCGAAGACAGCCATTGAAGTACCTCAAATGATTGGGAGCGTTAAAGTAATGCTTAAATCCATTGAGAAGTCGAAACCTGTTGTAGAGCATCCAAGCAGTACCGAAGCGACTGGTGAGAATTTAAAACAGAATTATATAAAATTAATGTTAATTTCTTAATTTTCATGCAGGGTTCAAGCGCACGCGCGTTATAAAACGAAAAGTAATTTGGGATCCTGATGCGCCTGAAACCCAAAAATCGTTTGCACAATATGCCAGTTCAAAACCCCCTACAACATCCAATGCAATAACAACAGCAAATACAACAACAAAAACAGGAGCAGCAGCAGCAGCAGCAACGAAAGCGACTTGCGTGGTATTGGCGGCAAAAAAAGCGCGCCCACTCACACCTAAGGAGCCGATCAAAGCAACAGCAGCAAAACGTGCGGCAACCCCATCAAGATTTCCGGAATCCAGTTCATCTGGATTATCGCCCAAGCGTCGCTCACAAACACCGAGTGTGCCTAATGGTGGTTCCACCAACAATCTGGCCAAAAAGAAAAAGGTAAGCGAAATAGATCGCTTGATGGGTGATGAGGGTGCCGCCAACATGATGCAGGCAGTGGAGCGGGAAAAGCGTGAGCTCAGCGGTGGCGAAATAGACAATAGGCCTCTAATGCGCAAGCGCACACTATCTATCACTGTAAGTGTACAATGAATCTTTAATTCAACTCTAAGTTCGCCTATTGAACTTTCCCTCTTGCTTTTCTAAAAGCCACTGAAAACAGCAGGTCAGATAGCTTGTGAAGCGACACCCACCATACCCAAAAAGGATAGTCCACCCAAAAACATCAAGCGTGCAGCAACAGAGAGTAACGCCGCTAATGCCGTTTTTGCAAAGGCCACAAAGCAACGTCCGTCGGACTCCTGGGACTATGTGTACAAACAGCGTGCCAGCGAAGAGTCAATGATTATGCGCAGGCGCTCAAATAGCTCATACTCGAGCAATGCCTCTGCGAGCCGTCTGTCGCTAGACACTAAGCCAGCCACAGCGTCGGATGATGCTTCGGATGCGTCGGCCGCTGCTGATCCCACATTCAAGTTCTTAAAGCCCGAAACTAAAGCCAACCAAAGGAGCGATGGCGAAACACCGCAAACGCTGGCCAACGATTTAAAACGTGGCATTGTCAAAATGGAGCTGCTTACGCTGCAAAAACTGGACAATGTGACGCAGGTGATTATCAACACGCAGCTTACCAAAATGGGTTACACTTACAAAGTGCAGCTGTTGCAAAAGCTGACAGAAATACTGAATAAGCTGGCCAAAAGTAATGAGTGCAATACCGTGCTGCTTAGCGTGCAGGGTCAACAATTTTGCCAGGGCATCGATTGCCAAGAGCTGCTGACAGGCTCGCAAGATAAGCGCAAAACTAGCGCCAACCAACAAGCTTTAGTACTAAAGTAAGTATTATATGGTAATTCTGTGATTTAACAAATATGAATAATAATAATGTTTAATTTACAGAACATATCTGCGCACTTTGGCTACATTCCCCAAACCAATTGTGGCTGGCATTGTGGGAAACATAAAGAATTTGGGCGTTATGCAATTGCCACTATTCGATTATGTGGTTGCTGCCGAGGACTGCTGTTTTGAGACAAACTATTCCAAGCTTGGCCAAATTCCTGAGGGCTATGCGCTTTGGCATCGACATCAAAAGGTCTCCAGTCAAATGGTAAGTAATACAAAATAGTTACAGCCCATGGCTTACACTCATTTTGTCTTTACTTGGTTTTTTTTTTTAGCACTCCCGTTTGTTTTTGTTGGGCGAACGTCTTTACGCATCGGATTTAATAGCATCCCCAAGCAGCTTTATTGACAAAATTTGCAAGCAGAGCAGCGTCAATGATGAAGCTTTGACAGCAGCTAAACTCATTTCCAGCACTACAGCCGAGGTGAGTTGGAGCGCAGCGCATCAGGTTTAATTTGGCCTACTTTCACAATCCTTCTTCTATTCGCAGCACTATCGCTCGTTAAAGAAGCTGAATCATACAGCAAATTCACCGTTGCTGCAGCGCCTGGAGGCCGAGTTCAAAATCATAACCGATCAGTGGTCGTCGGCCAACTTTCAAGCCAGCTACAAACGTTATGTTAACGATGTGAGCCAATAAAGAGTTGTTATTGGGATACCATCCAAAGTGGTAGATAGTTAATTTAAAAACACACAAAAACAAAACAAAATATAAACCAGCGAAATTATTTTTAGTTTGAAATTAATTGTTTTGTCACTAATTGGAGCAACTCCATAATGTTTATACATATATGTTCTTGTTCATTGTCTGTTTTCGTCAAGGCAAAGGGGAAATTCTTCGCTAAAAATTAAAACAAAACAAATTCAAGCTTTTAGTGTTCTTCTATCAACTAAACAAATACATATTTCGGCAAACCGATAAATGTAGCAATATTCCAAATATTGATTAAAATTAACACTTGGTGGCTAATATTTTCCACGTGTGCTTTATTAGGAGGAGCGGGGTTATTTCGAGAAATGTGTTCTTTCTAATTATAATGTAGTACAATTGTAATTGTTAATTGTAATCGTAATACATGCAACTAGCAATTTAACATCTATTTTTTTTTTTTTCATCTAATGATATAGGTTTAATGTTCAAATGTCGTTTTAATATATAACGCCTCGCCTAGTTGCGCTTTTCCTGATCGAAAACAGCGGGCAACTCGGATTGAATACGCAGCATTCGGACATAGCTGATCAGTTTCCAATCGCTGGCAGGCTCATCGGCATCCAGCACAAACGTTGACATATACGAGACCATTTCCTGTGAGCCATCCTGATCGAGATCGGCTATCAACATTGAATTCTCCTGATTGGTCAAATCCGGCTGGCAGATCATCTCGTTGTGATCACTGCGACAGAATTGGACAATTTGGCTCTGGGATGTGTTTTCAATACGCGTATCGGCGCCAATGAACAAAACCAATATAACCGTTTCGGTAATCATTTGCATCTTGTAGTTCTTCATGAGAACACCCAATTTGCTCTGATTCTTGCCGGGCACATTTAGCACATCACGTTTGTGCAACAAATGCTCAAAAGCATCGAATTCGACACGTTCATCGGGAAATTCATGATTGAGTGCATCGCGTTTCAAGCGTTGTGATTGCTGCTGCTGCTGCTTCTTCTGCTGCGCCTTTGAATTTGATTTGTCCTTACTCTTGTCTTTATCTTTAATAACGTTCTTGGAGAAGCTGCCACTGCTGCTGCTGTTTGTATAGTTGTGGCTCTTGTCCACGCTGTTGTTGCCACCGCCTGATTGATATTGAGTTGGAAAGTGGCGTTGCTTCGGTTTGCTGGCTTCGTGCCATTTCCAGAACTTGACTACAAAACCAGACATCTTCGGTTTGGTGTTCTTGAAGTGCCACTCGGCCGGCACCATGCCATACATGCCACGAGTTGTAAAGCTATACAATGTAACATTGTGTCCATCGCGTGTTTGACTCAATGTTAAAGTCACATTGCAATCGGGACACTTGCCACGATTCTCGATAACAAGTTCACGTCCACTTAGCAAGTACACTTTGCGCAGTGCATCGATATCGTTGTGTGGACTATTGCGTCGATGCTGTGCAATCTTCGAGGCGGGCAGCAAACGACGACCCACAATAGATTTGTTGGTTATCAAACCATAGAGCTCTGCTAATGTCTTGGAACGTTGCTGTTCCGTATTGTTGAGCCAGCAGCTAAAGCTAATGTTCAATGTTGCAGCTGAAACGGAGCTGGAGCCTGCCGTATGTTCAGCTGCGTCGAGTTGTAGCTTGGATAGCTTCTGGCAGTCGTGAATGCGAAAACCCTCTCCAATGGGTTTTCCCTCTCTGCCCGAGAGCAGGCGTAGAACATTGCGCGCCTCTAGAGCAGCAGCTGCTGCTGAGCCCGGTTGCTGTTCCTGCTGCACAAAAGTCTTGGTGCGCTGCTCTAGCGTTATGCACGATATCAACAATATATCCAGCACGCCGTCATCATCGATATCGGGTAGAATGAGTGGAAAGTCATAGACATCCAGTTTGTGGGCAGCACGATCCATGAAACGCCAATGCCACTGACCACTGGCCGAATTGATGGCACCCAATTCTCCATGCTCATCGATAACCAAGCAATCCGGCTTGCCATTGCTATCTACATCTAGAAGCGTGCAATCAATGGCGACCGGCTCATCCACAGTCTCATCATACCAGGCCACTTCGCCGGAGCTGCCAATTAGCGAGATGATGCCATTGCGCTTGTGATCGGTTAGCCGAAACTCCGGATAGAATACATCGCCGCGATACAGAAATATCAAATTATTCTCCCATGCACGTATGCCAGCAACAACATTGACACCACCCCTTAGCTCGTATCTGGTATAGTTGTTTAGCCAGTTGTGTGTCTTGACACGATCGACCTTAGCTGGGCAGGCGCCAGTGCCATCTGCATTGCCACAGGGAACAACCCAAACGAAGCCAACAACGGCAAACAGACAAAACAGCAAAGAGGCAATGAAACAGCAACGTCGCCTCGTTGACATGGGCATGTGCTTGTATTCATCCGTCTGGGTGCCCAAAATGGCAACATTATCGGCACTTGCATCGTATTCTCCATTCAAATTGGAGAACTCAACGCCCACATTGTTGGCACTGCCGCCACCCGAGCTGCCCAAATCGCTAAGCATTACAGAGCGAAATGTGTTTTGCATGTTGGTGGTGTAGCTGCTGCTGGTGCTATTGATGTTGCTGGTCTCCAATTTAAGTTTATTTGGTTGCTGCCTTAATTGTGCGCCACCCACAATGCGTGTGGCCGTTGGTCGTGTGTGTGGCGATTTTAGGGCTAAAGTATTTGGTGGTATGCGGCTGCGATTGCGTTGATATTGTTGCTGCTGTTGCAGTTGTAACTGTTGCTGCGATGTATGTTGCTGTTGTGCTGTTGATTTAAGCTGTAGCTGTCGATGCTTACTGGCGTTGTGTATCTCAATCTCCTCATCAGACTCCGAATCGGTCATTGCCTGACTTAACGGCGTATAGATCCCTTGATGTGCGGGCAATGATTCCGTGTGCAGCATGTTATCTGTGTGTTTGAGAAAAATCAATAAGCAAACTGCATAGGGCAGGCAAATGTGCTGGATCAAGCTGGCGCATAATAGATTAAGTAACTTACTGTTGATTGTTGGCACAAACACTTGCTATTTACTCGAATCATCCACATAGCTACTGGTTTTAAGCTCGTTTTAAAATTAAGTGAACATTTATGCAGCAGCGTTCTGTAGGTTGGTTGACCGTTAAAAAAATCCAACCGAATGTCCCAGTGCTGTAAAATGCCATGTTTGGCAAAATCTATTTGTAATTTGGCTTCGTTATCTATCAAATACGAAAGCGGGTTTGAAAGTATCTGATATCGATAGCAAAACTCGATAAGAAACGATATTTTTACAATGTGACGGTCACACTGTTCGCCCAACACTAATTCCAAAAACAACAACAACAGCAGTGGTTTACGTGCGTGAAAATAAGTTAAGTTTTATAGAAACAACAGTAATTCGCACAAACGAAAACGCATAGAAATTGTTCTGAATGCTGCAGCAAACGTGGAGGCAATCAACCAACGGCAGCGTATTAGGCACCACCCATAAACGAAGTTTATAACAAAAGTGAAAACAGTGCCAAAAGCCACCAGCAAAGGCAAAAGCAAAAGCAACGCAAAGCATAAGCAAACGCAAAAAAGAAAAAGAAAAAGAAAAAAAAGCTATAACACCATATCCCATACATATGCATATGTACATACACAAGTGGTGCTCGCGGCGGTGCACTTGACGTCCAGTTCCAATAAGTTTATTTACTTGATTTTTACACTGTTTAGCACAATTAAAACTCGTGCAACAACAACAACAACAGCAGCAGCCGCAGCCACAAACCACAGCCAAACAACCCTACACACACACACACAGACATAAAATACCATTTACATACTGCATACATACACTCGCACATACCAATACTTACTTAACTTTTGTATATTGCGTATCGAGTAACGTACAAATCACTTGGAACCATACGCAATCGTACACAGCTTCAAAACGCTCGACCATAACGAACCTTCAATTCACACTCACACACACCCACACACACATTCACTACACATGTCTTATATGATGGCCAAGACTTTGGAGGAGCAGAGCATGAGAGAATGCGAACATTATATACAAACGCATGGCATCCAGCGTGTACTCAAAGACTGCATCGTCCAGTTGTGCGTCTGCCGACCGGACAATCCCGTGCAATTCCTGCGCAACTATTTCCAAAAACTCGAACGGGTAAGCTATGACTTTTAATTAAATCAAACGATTTCTTATTTAATACGAAAGTGGGATAGGCCCATGTGTTCATGTCTTAGCGAAGCGTTATTCTTTGGTTACAAAATTCAGCAGGTGAGCCTTTCCGTTTTTTTTTCTTTAGGACCATTGACTATTTTTAAGATCAGTAGTTGCAATACAGCCAAAAGTGATTGTTTTTTGCCAAACACTACTAAAATAATTAAGAATTCGTCTCGAACCTTCATTTTATTTATATTTATTAAATCTAATTTAAGTAAGCTATGATTTTGAGCTGAAATTTAATGCCTAACCGTTTTTAGTCCAGCCCAGTTTAGTCATTCTAAAAGCAAAACTACAAAAGTAAACAGAAACAAAAAAATATAAATTTTATCAACATAAGTTTTTTTTTAATTTGGATATACTACATACTTTTGATTCACAATGTCGGCACCGTGGCTAATTACCAAGTGTCAGTTTTTCAACTTTCTACGCGAATATTATTTGCAAGTACATACTGAAGATCTAAGCCCAAAGGAGATTATCGTCAATGCCACAAATGCGTGGCATAATATGAAAAAAGGCCAACAACGACTTTTCAGACAGGTTGTACATTTAGCTTGCTTATTGAGACATACATATATATATATATATATAAATTTAATATTACTCTAGAAAGTTTATGAAAATGCTCGCAATGCTGCTGACCTTTTAAATAATTCCGATATAGCGGAGATGATGGAACTGAATGTTAGATCTGTGAACAATCAGGGCAATAAAAAGCGCAAAACTAAAATGGCAAACAAAGCGAAGGTAAATCGCTCCGCAGCTGCAGCAATAAAAAAAATCAGTTCTAACATCAAAAAGAAAACTCGTTGAAATATAATGAATTTTATCGCTGATTTATGTGAACTGAATTATATGGTATAATAAAATTTGGTGCACTTAAAAAAAAAAACTGCTCTCCTAATATACTAAAACCTGCATCTAAAATATATATGTATGTAACTGTCGCGCCTCAGACTTTATCGACCAGCGTTTTAAATCAAATCAATAATAAACTCGTATGCGGCTATTTTAGGGTCAGTTTGTGAGCACGATGTGAACATATTTAGAAAATAAAACAAAATACTCGCACACGAGAGGCGTGAGATAATGAAACGGTTCATTTGTTTAACTCGCTCTCTCTCCCGCAGCAGCCATCATATCTCTCTCTCTCTGCATTGTGTGTTTGTGTGAAATGTTGCATATTTGTGCATAGAGCGAGGTGTAAGCTTGAAAGCTTGCAATGGTTAGTTCCTGTGAAAAGGCTCCGCTGCTTTTTGCTGTTTATTGCTGCTGCAAGCAAAGTTGCAGCGTATGTAGCACCTGTAGACACTCTCTCGCTATCTCTCTCTATCACACACCCACACACTCTCACGCAATTGTGTTGGTGTTGCTGGTGCTGCTGCTGGCAGCTGCCAGTTGCCTGTTGAATGCCCGAATAGACTTTCAGTTTGATAAACATCCTGGCGCTGTAAAGAAGCGACACTTCAGCGGCTGCTGTGCTACCGTTGTGGGTTTTGTTTTTGGCATATTTTTGTTTCGAGTGTTTCGAGTGCAAAGTGTCAATTAGTCGCCACGCGCATTGTTTGGTTTGGCCATCGTCGCCATTTTTATCGCCATCGCCATGGGCAATCAGCTGAGTGTGAATGGCATTCAGGATGCGGTTATTGAGCGATTTAGATCCGTAGCACTGACAACAGATGCGAATGGTGCAATGCGTATACGTTCGTTCTCAGAGGTCGGCGTTAATTTTAATGCCAGTCCACATCATCATCATCATCATCATCAACATGAACATCAGCATGAGCTTGAGCATGAGCATGAGCAGCAGCAGCAGCAGCTGTATTATGGCTCCAGCGGCTCCTTTAGCGGACGCGGTGGTCGCATCTTGCGCGAAAGCAGCATTGATGGCGGCGTTGCCGTTTTTGATGCCCTACTGCGCGACGACCATGAACATCGTTTGAGCCTGGATGCCATGCATCGTGTGCGGCATGTGCGCACCTCTTGCACCACCATTCCAGAGGAAGATATTGTAAGTTTTGAACATAACATCCGATCAGCTTTCCAACAGCTCGCCCACACTCAATGATCTTAAATTTCATATTATAATTATTATTATTATTATTATTATGGTATGCCTTAAAAGCTTTTTACACTTTGAGCGAGAGAGAGAGAGAGACCCTTTGTGCGGCTCTCTCGTTGTAACAAAACAAAAGCTTTGATTTCGTCTGTAGCTGCTGTAACTGGCGACGCAGGAAAAAAAAAATCAAACAATACGAAAGTAACTGCTTTCGTTTTTGGAATGCCGAAGTTTCAGTGCTCTTTTCTACATAAGGCAGATGCATTCTTGTAATGATGGCGCTGGACAGTTGCATAATAAGTTGAAAAGGTTCAGTAAGGCAAAATATATAGGTTTAAAATGTATTTTGTTTATCTATCCTCTAAAGCTATGTACATATATTTCTACTTTGTTAGCAGTGTTACAAACCAAATGCCAGTAGTGAATTACTTTGCCTGCCAGGAGCGTAAAATACCTGCACACAATGCAAAATACAGAAGCACACGTCCCGTTATGTTTACACAGCACTCTCTTGCTCTCTCACTTTCTCTTACTGTTTCACTCACCCTTCGATGAGCCCACTCACACTCTCTCAGCTCTGAAAAAGCCACCAATCACACACGCAAACAAACAGATGCGGGAGACAGCACCAGCAGCCGCCTTTTTTGTTGTTGTTGTTGCAAACTTGATGACAATTTTGCACTTGAAACCTTAACCCAACTCAACTCTCAACTCTCCCTCGGCACGCATCGCCAAACGAAATCAAAGCTTTTTTTGGCCTGGCGCCCTTTTACTGCTGCTGCTGCTGCTGCTGCTTCTGACAGCGTCATAGCTGTATGTGTGTGTGTGTGTGTTTGCGAAAAGTTTTCTTGTTACTCTACTTCGGGTGTGCGTGTTGGTGAAGGTCATCATGTCGGCGTCGTCGTCGTCGTCGTCGTCGTCGTGCCTGTGCCTGTTTACAGTTAGTCAGTTTGCCATCGTCGTCGCTGCTGCTAACTGTGTGCGTTATTCTTAGTCGTCAGCAAAAGTTCCTTGCGCCTATCACTGCTTGGAGTTAAAAAGCTACAGTTACCGTTAGCATTCACAAATTGTTTGCCATTCTTAACGGTTATCGCTCGACGCGCTTTGTGCTGCTTGGGTTGAATGATTGATTACGTTCATGGCTTAACGCCTCCCACAACAACAACAACAACAATTGTCATTATTTACAATCGCCAAATCGAACATTTAATGGCACGGCAACAGTTTCAGTGTCAGTTACAGTTATAACCAATAACCAGAACATTTCGATACAAAAAGACAACAACTTATTTGTCACAACAGCTGTCGTTTGCCTTGTTTATTTAACGCCCGGTCGTGATTAGTGATTAGGCCAATAAATAGTTGGCCAAGTTCGTCATCGTCACGTTACTGTTGCTATTGCTTGCTGGCTTGTTGACACTCGATTAAAGACACCAACACCTGACGAATTGAAATAAAAAACTAAAAAAAAACAACAACCAAAAAGGAAAAATGGTAGGTACAGAAACGAGTTTGAAATCTGTTGTAAACAAACAGTTAACAAAAAGGGTTGTCTAACTCCTTGTGTTAAATAATAAACTGTTTTTGAGCTAAAGAGTATTTTTAGAACTTAGAACGTTTCAAGAGTCGGTTCTATATGTTAAAGATATTTATCCTAAACTTTTATATAAAAACAAACAGCTCAATATCAAAGTAAAGTTCTTTCGTTAAAAGCTTACAAAATACGTTAAATAAACACTTGTACAGTCGAGCATCCATATAAAAAATCTTAAAGAGACACTAAAGTATATTCGTAATATAGAATAGGTTTTGCAAGGTTCTGGAAATGAATTCGTTATGTAAGAAAACTTCGTTTTATAGTATAGTGTTCTACTGTATTCTTAAATTGACATTCATAAATGTGTTTTCCTTGCCTCATCTCTGCCTCATCTTCTCATCCTTTTGCCACTTTCCATGCATAAATAAGTAAACGGTTTACATATTATTCTAATTTTTAAGTAGGTTTTGTTTGTTGTTCTGTTTTTATGTCGTTCTTGTTCGAGCACTGAAATCAATGTAAAAGTTTTATGTTAATAACACATAAAACTGAAGGTTACTTGCTCAATCTGTGGAAAGTTGGGGTTAAAGCGACGGATGCGAGGCGACCTTTTGTTTTGCCATCCATTAAGCGGCTTATAAGCGCCGTTAAGAACAGAACAGAACAGAACAGAAACCAGCCAAGGAAGAAAAGTTCATGAATTATTTATTCAATAAACGATGAAAACTCAAAAGACACGCAACAGCTGAGCTGGTTGTGCTTTAACTTTCAGTGAATGCACACCGCGGCGTATACGTAATATGTCAGAGCTGCTAATTCGACTTAAGGACTTGCCCAAAATACGCTTGCCAACTAAAGAAAATGATTTCATTTATTCATTAAGGATAGAATATAGACTTGGCATTGAGCTCATTTTCACAATAGAATTATCAAGTGACGGCTGACAGCTTTGACGCTTATGCAGGACACTAACTGGACGGAGATTTTTCAAACCAGCAAGATGAAAAGCTCTTTGGTTTAACTGAAGAGGGGTGTGGGGGTGGATTGGTGGGAATAGTTGGAGGCGGTCAGGCAGCTGGCAACACAAAAAGTTCACTGAATTGGAAATTTCGCTTAACAAAGCAAAAGAGGGGGGCACGGGGCACAGGGGCATCGAGCACAGGGAAAAACATGCTGCATGCGGGCTAAAAACAAAAAATTGTATACAGGCAGAACAAAAAGTAATGAATATCAAATGAGCGAATATAATAATAATAATAATGTCATGAATAAAACAACAACAAAAGACACACATTAAACGCGCATTATCAGTGCTTAAATTAATGTTAAAAATATCTTCAAAATTGTATCCAAAAATTAATCTTGAAATACGTGTGTGTACAACATTTTCGCTCAGTGTTGATAACCTTAAAAGGCCAGCATGCAGGTGAATATAAAGAGAAGGAGAGAGGGAGAGAGAGTGGTAGGAGAGGGAAGAGCGCCGAACACTGCCTCAGCTAGTGTGTAAAATTTTAATTAATTCGATTATAAAACGCATTCGCACACACACACACTCACACATGTACATATATAAAAAACACACACACATAAACAGGCAGACAAAAAGCTTTTCCGCACTTTGTGCAAAGTTGAGCTGAGTTCCCTTACCAAAACCTAACCTAACTTAATGGTAGCCTGCCTTTATTCCAATACGTTGCCCAAAAAAAAACTTTTTCTTTTTGCCTTTTGCAGTGTGAATACCTTTGTCTCTGTGACCCACATTATAACGAATCTGTGTCTGTGTGTGTGTGTGTGTGTGTAGAAATGGCAAATGTTCGTTTTTTTTATTAAATTATAGATCCTTTAAAGCATTTCTTTGAACATAAATTATTGGCGAGAAGTGCTGGCATAAAACTTTTTGGAAAACAAATATTTCATCGAATGTGAATTTTGCCGTGCTTAAACTTTCGGCATACAGTTTTTCTTACAAATTGTTATATAATGATGATTTTGAAACCTTTAAAGCCCAAAGTTGAATAGCCATTTATTTTTATTTTACCTTAAATGATTTATTAAATTTTATTTTTAAGATGTTTTCTTATTTATATGGGACGGGCTATTATTTGCTGTTAGGTTTCCTCTGTACTATGGAAAATCATAATAATATTTTAAATATTTGAAGGAAATTGATCAGAAATTAAGCTTAGTTGTCTTTTGTGAGAATTACATAGAAAGGCGCCTACAACATATCATTCCAATCTTTCATTCAAACCTTTTTCAGTTTATGTCTCAAACTTTTTCTCATTTTTGGTTTGCCTCTTTGTTTAAGTCGCTCTCTTTTTTTTATCTCTAACGCTTGATCAGCTCCAATTTCTTTTCATCTCTCTTTTTCTATCATTCTCTTACACTCTTTGTCTAATTTTTTTTTTAAAATTTCCTTAATTACTCTCACTTCCTCTTTCTCTCTCTCTCTCTCTCTCTCTGTCTGCCTCTTGCTCCTTGTCTCTCAGTGTCTGACATCTCTCAGCCATTACTCTCTCTCTTTGTCTCTCTCTCTCTCTCTCTCTCGCTCTGTCTTTCTCTGCATTATCTATCACTCATTTACAGTCACCCTCTCACCTTGTCGTGACGCACATAATCATGACCTGGACAAACACACACACACACACACACACACACACACACACTTAAGCCACACCTGACCATAGAAACGTTGGCATGGGCAAGGTTCTTGTTTGCCACAAACACACACACTAGAGGGCGCCACCAACAGTCCCCCCCCGCGCCATTTAAGTCCATTCTAGACGTACGTCCATTTTCCTCTCTTGTTCTTGTCACACAACCATTCGTTTCTCGTCTCTCTCTCTCTCTCTCATCTACATTCATGTAATTATCGCAGTCTCTATTCTCCTCCTCCTTCTTACATATCACGCATACGTCACGTGAAACAAACAACGTTAATAATTGTATGTAAATTATGATAATTGTAATAATAATTTATAATTTAGGCAAACAACTTTTTGAATGGCATAAAAACATTTTGATTTTGTTTGCAATTATTACTGCTTTTTATTATTCGTAATATGTTTGTTTGTTTTGGCGTTACGGTGTGGGTTGAGCTTAGAGACGAATATATACATACTCATAAATCTCGCCCACAATTCATTTCTCTATTTACCTTGGCTTAGCCCCACCGTCTCTCATTCTCTTTTTCTCTCGCGTTTCGAATTGATTTGTTTTGCCATTGCGCCAATAACAAAAACAAAAAAAAAAAGAAAGAAAAGACGAGTGGCCAAAGTCTCCCCTTACCACTTCATGACCCCGCTTGCTTGCCCTCACTCAAGCCTTATGAGCCACAACAAATTTCTTGGCTACAGTTTTGTGGCCATGTTGTTGCTGTTGTTGTTGCTTTTTAATAATGTTTCGCTCATTTTTCGTTTGTCGAGCATGTGTATTTTTGTATTATGTTGTTTTTAGCTTACTTTTACTGGGCAAACTTGTAGCTACACTGTGCAAAATGAATCAAAAACTTAATTATTGCAACGAAAATTAATAATCTTATTGATTTAAGACAGTTTTTTTTTGCCATTTTATGGCTTTTTTTTTGGTGCGCCTAACAACTTTATAGCAAGTTTCCACGATTTTTTTGCAGTGCAGTGCATAAGCTTAGTTTCTCGTACCCCCCCCTCTCCAATCACTTAGCATTTTTGCTGTCCAAGTCTTTGTTAGTTTCTACAACTGCATTTACTAATGCAAAACCGCTGACATTTGTCATTTGGTTCACTCGCACACTGTACTTAACGGTAAACCGCTCTCACACAGCCAATGTGTGAGAGAGTGAGCAAAATGGGGGGTTTAAGCAGTAAGGGCGCCTGGAAGCCCGATGCTGATGACTGCGTTGGCGTCGTCGTCCGCGTCAGCGTCAGCGTCAGCGACAGCGTCTCGAAGCTGAAAGCGAATTGGAATTCAGTTTTTAGTTTTCAGTTTTCAGTTTGTGTCGCGCCTCCGTTTTGTAAATAGCACGCGAAAAAAAAGCCGCCGACGAAAAGAACAAAAATATTTATATACATACATATATTAAAAAAAAAAAGAAAAACGGGAAAATAGCGGGTAGACAATTTACACTTATACACCTACATATGTATATACATGCATATACATATATGTACATCTGTCACTCTCGTATATCCATCTTTATTTATATATGTATATGCACAGTGTCAAGTGTTCCTTGCAATTGGATTAATTAAACAATTAAATGAAAAAAGAAAACAAGATCGGCAAAACAAGCAAAAACATAGAAAGAATTGAATTATAAAAAAAGAAATTAGTAGTTGGAAAAAATTAACGAATCTGACAAATCGAGTGACGCACGCGACATACAAATATAGAAAATATGTGCAAGCACATAAAAAAATATATATGTATATACATATGTGTAGATACACAGATTTATAGTTATTTTTATATAATTCTCTTTCATATTTGCGCCAATTAAATGCTGTTTGGCTTTTGCTAAAAATTATTTTAATAACCAGAGCGTACAAATATACATATATCTATTTATATACAACATATGTATATATAAAGTCTTGAGTATATGCTTTTTATACATATTTTCAATTATTTTAAATATTTTTTAACGCCAATTAAATTCTTCTTTTAGCTTTTATTACATTTTTTTTCAAATAAAAATCGTTAACTTTTGTTTGATTTGTGTGAAATAATTTTTTCCAATATTAATTTTAATATTTTTTCTAAAACTTTGACATTGGATTTGTCATTGCTGTCTCTTGTTGTTGTTGTTGTTGTTGTCGTGCGTTACGTATACGTAATATTTTTATGTCTAGATTTGTTGTGCCGAATCGTGAAATACAACAAACAACTATTAGTGTGGACAACTGAGACTGAGAATAAAGCAAACGATAAAAAAAAGAATAAAAAAAAATTACTTTGTGTTTTTCGGTTGTTGTTGTTGTTGTTCTTGCTTCTCACGTTGTCGCGTCGCGTTGTTTTAATTTCCATTTGTCAAAAAACTTATTTATTGTTGTTTGTTTTCTAGTCTGTGACCATATACAGCATTTGTTGCAATTACAAATACAAACACACACACACACACACACACCAGCGCACACCATCAAACAAACAAACACACACACACTCATCTTTAGTAGCTGAAAGCAAAAGCTAAAATATGTCAAAGGTTTGCACTGTGCATTTTTGTTGTTGTTGTTGTTATTTGTTGTTGTTATGAGCAATATGCATTTTGTCTATTTATTGCATTCTCAGCTGCGCTTTTATTAAATAATCATTCATGCAATGAACTCATTCACACACACACACACACACACACACAATATTTACTGCCTTGCAAAAATAAATTTTCATTTGTTTTTTTTTTGTTGTAAATTTTTCTTTGGATTGGGATGATCCACAAGCTATGTTAAAAGCTTGATAGACACGCATTTGTTGTTGTTGTTTCTTGTTGTTGTTATTGCTTTATGAAACTAGCCTCTTATGGCACATTAGCATTGATTCGTATTACACGTCGCAAAAAAAGTGTGGGCAGAACATGCAGAAAACTGGAATATAACAGTTTGTAATACTTGAATTTAATTGAGGATTTTGATTGTTCTTAAGTAACCAATCAGTATTAAGATTTTCAGAAAAGGCTCCGATGATATATGATATGATATCACATCATGATGTGATAGATATGATATCACATCATGATGTGATACGATACGATATGATATGATATGATATGATAAGTTATATGATGTGAAATGCTAAAACTGAAGTTTGAATTAGTATGATACGGGATTTCTTAGGGTATGGTGGAATATAATACAGAAACGATATAATATGAAAAGTTGGTATTGTATGATAAGATTTGCTATGATATAAGATTATTAATATGATGAGATATGAAAAGTTATAATATGAATAAGAAATGAGAAAAGATTATATGATAAGCAATAAGGTTTTGTGATACAAAAAAAATTTCAAAGAGTTGACAAAGTTAAATCTCTAAACTATTTGCCGCCAAAAAAAACTTTGAGAGAAACTCAATTTAAAGTTTGTGTTCAGTGTAATTGCATTTGGTTAGAGCAAATGCTAACAAATTGTTTGTTGCTCACTTGAAAAAAGAAAATCAAGCAAATTCGCTGAGTTGCAATCAAATCGAATTGCCTGCCTTGTCATCTTATCATTTGGCACTGGAACGGTTGTTTTGTGCGAGCAATTTATATTTTTATTTCTGAAATTACGTATACGTATTGATAAGCCTCATGATTGCACCCACATGGACGCACACACACACTCGCATAGAACACTCTAAAAATTGATAGATACATAGTTTGGAATTGAATTTTGCGTTTGTAACTCAATTTTGCAAAAGCGAATCGATTTCCGTTTAATTTGTCAACCAAAAATCAGAAAAACAACAACAAATTTTGCACAGATATACAAAATGGCACGGAGAGTAAAAACAGTGAGAAAGAGAGGAAGATAGTAACAGAGAGAGAGAAAGAGAGAGAGAGAGAGATAGAGAGACTCTCAGTGGAGCTTCAGGGCCAGCGGCAATGCTGTGCAAGTTTGGCTGAGGCGCCGACTCCGCGTCTGCATAAAGGTCATGGTCAACACGCGCCGGCAACAAATGATGTTGGCCCTGGCAATAAAATTGCACTTTTTGTGCTTGCGAGCAGCAAATGAGACAGATAGAGAGAGAGAGTGAGTGTGTGAAAGAGAGAGTAGAAGTGTAGAAGTTAGTCAACAGGCGACTTTTTACTTGTCAGCTTTGTTGCGGCTGTTCTGGGTGCAGCCTTAAACGCGTCGGTTCGTTTAAAGTGCTTCATTTTGTGGCATTTTATATGCGTTGTTGCGCTGTTGCGTTGTTTGCCAATTGATTTATGCAATGCCACTCCTCAACTATTATTATTCTTATCTAATGACACCTCATCGACAAACATAGAATTTCTTATCAACAAGACACTCCATGATCATCTACCATTCGATTCTTGAAACGCTTTTGATTTGTTTGAAACATTTACAATTTGATTGCATTTTGTCTATTTTTGTATTTGTTTTTTTTTTGTTCCGGCTTTGAAACGTTTCTGTTTATTATGATTAGAGAGGACACAATTAAAAAAAAAAAAAACAGTTGTCTGATAAGCTTAATAGCTATAATCAGCTTTTTATTGTGTCTTCACATTCACTTGTATCTAATCTGACTTTAAAGCAATCGTAAAGCAAGTAATTCGGCCCAATTTCAAGTTTATGCCTTGTAAACAAGGAGTTTTTTGTTGTTGTTATAAAAGTGCATTGCCAAGTGTAACAGAAAAGTGTTATACCACAAGAATTCTATGCAAATGTTATCGATAAACATTAAATTTAGATTTTCTATTGGACATTGCCTCATTTTATTTAAACAAGAGCCTTGTTTAACAATTTTAATGCATTTATTGAAGCTGTAATCATAATTTTTGAACTTATAATCAACTCTAGATAACTCGTTGCAAAAGTTATCAATAAACTTTACTTTTTGACCAAGAAGAACAACATTGACGTCACACAGCTGTCTGTCTGTCTGTCGTTTCTGATAAAGATTTTCATTTTATCAGAATGCAAATGCAATTTGCGTATGAGAATAAGAGTGGGCGAGGACATATGAGCCTGTGGGGACGGCGATGAGGCATGTGCATAATCAGATGAACTTTCTGAGCTAACCAAAAATAGATAAATGGCCGCCGCCTCCGCCCAATTAGTTGGAATTGACTTTTGACATATGAAAAACATAAAGACGTACAATGAATTTTGCAGAATGTTGCAGCTGTAAAATGTATGGGTGGGCGGTTCGCTTGAAAAAAGGCTTCAATTACATGCCGTTAACTATGTTGAAGACCCAAGGCAAAATGTTGCGATTTAAATTACAATTACTTGCTTGAAACTGTTATACACACACAGTTGGAAAACAAATATTGATATATTGATTTTGTGTGGATTTGCGTCATTGCAGGAACAAGTCAAACTGGATGCCAGCAAACAGTCTGTTATCAGTCCCGACGATTGCGAGGATCTCAGTCCGATGCCACAGACAGCAGCACCACCTGTACGCCGGCGCGGTGGCATCTCAGCCGAACCCGTTAGCGAAGAGGATGCCGCCAACTATGTCAAAAAAGTCGTGCCCAAGGACTACAAGACAATGAATGCCCTGTCCAAGGCCATAGCCAAAAATGTGCTCTTCGCCCATTTGGATGAAAGCGAACGTTCCGATATATTCGATGCCATGTTCCCTGTCAATCATACCGCCGGCGAGAATATCATACAGCAGGGCGACGAAGGTGACAATTTCTATGTCATCGATGTGGGTGAAGTCGATGTAAGTCAATGAATGAATGAATGAATATTTGAGTGCCTTATTGATAGAAAGATATTATAACTAAAATATTGTGTCTGCGCCAGGTCTTTGTCAACTCGGAGCTGGTGACTACGATCAGTGAGGGCGGCAGCTTTGGTGAACTGGCATTGATTTATGGTACACCGCGTGCGGCCACAGTGCGTGCCAAGAGCGATGTCAAACTGTGGGGCATCGATCGCGACTCCTACAGACGCATCCTCATGGGCTCAACCATACGCAAGCGTAAAATGTACGAGGAGTTTCTGTCTCGTGTCTCCATACTGGAGAGTTTAGACAAATGGGAACGTCTCACAGTCGCCGATTCGCTGGAGACATGCGCCTTTGACGATGGCGAAACGATTGTGAAACAAGGCGCTGCCGGCGATGATTTCTATATCATTCTCGAAGGCTGTGCCGTTGTGTTGCAACAACGCTCCGAGGTAAACGCGTACTTTCTTCAAGCTTTCAAGTTTCGCTTATTTATTGTCTTGCATCATTTGCATCTGTTTACTAGCAGGGCGAGGAGCCAGCTGAGGTTGGCCGTTTGGGCTCCAGCGATTACTTTGGTGAAATTGCTCTGCTCTTGGATCGGCCACGTGCCGCAACAGTTGTTGCCCGCGGTCCACTCAAGTGTGTCAAACTGGACAGAGCGAGGTGAGTTTGGATTGGAGTTGGATTCAAATTCATTCATGCAACATCCTTTATTCAAAAACCTTGCCTTTGCTTTCAGATTTGAACGCGTTTTGGGCCCTTGTGCGGATATTCTAAAGCGCAATATAACGCAGTATAACAGTTTTGTTTCATTGTCTGTCTAAGCAAAGCAACACAACAACAACAACAACAACAAAGCACACACCAACCACATCAACAAAAAACAACAACAAAGCAACAACAACGCAGCTCGCATGCCAGCAACAACAAACCGCTCAACTTCATTTAAAAAGAAAAACTTAAATTAAATGTTTAAAGACAAAAAAAAAACAAAAACAAAAAAACGTAAACCATCTAAAGCAAAGCCCAATTTTGAGAATTGTATAATTGAGTTGAGCTCAATGTGTCCAAAGCTAGGGGGCGGGGGGTGGGGAGGGGTAGGAGTGGTATGCGGGGGAAGGGGGTGTTGAAACAACCACTAATTGTTAATTACGTATATATGAAAATTATTTGTGTGTATGTATTTTGTGTAATGTGTGTGTGTTGTTTTTACTTTTTGTGTGTAAAACGTTGCGGCATGTTTCAAACTCAAAACTAAAAACTAAAACCGAAAAAAACAAAAAACCCGTCGCACTGAGCTTTCTAAAGGAACTTTGAAAACAACCAAAAATCAAATGGAAAATGAAAAAAACAAAAAGTAAAGAACCAAAAACAAACAACTAAAACGTTTCTTACAACACTTTTCTACGAGTACTGAATATATATACTTATATATATATAATGCCTATAAAACCTTTATAACGGAACATGCTGCCAGCAAACTTAAAAAAATAAAAAAAAAAAAAAAATAAACAATAAAAAAATATGAACATTTCATTTAATAATAATCATTGGAGATCTGAATGTTTTTTACAACCAAAAAAAAACTACGAAAAAAATTTAAAAAAAAACATTTTAAAATTTAAGCTACAACTAACAAACACACACATCCATACAATACACACACACACACATGCATGCTGAGTTAAAAGTTAAAGCAAAAAATAGTTTAACTAGGTTTTTTTCAGTCTAATTTGTTTGTGTTGAAAACAAAACAATTATAAAATATATATTGTTTAAATATTATTAGTAAATTATTTAATTTTGAAATTTCGTGCATGAAGTTAAAAGAAAAAATTTATACAAACTTTATGAATTAATGAAAAATCGCAAAATTTAAAGTTTGTTTATTTTTTTTTTATTTATTAATGAATGTGTATTTGTTTACAACATCAAAACAAAAATATAACTTAACAATGAATGCTTATTATATACATAATTTAAACTGTTATACTCTGTTATACATACACCGCATAACCAAAATGGCATTTTTCTAACAACTGCCACAAAAAAAAAAAAAAAACAGACTTCAAAACACACTTAAAAATAACAACAAAAAGATTGTTAATTAATTAATTACAAAAAAAAAAAAAATCAAGAAACATGAAACAAAATCATAATATAACTAACACTTGACAACAGCAGGCTGTTTCCACGTACATATGTGTGTGTGTGCGCGGAGGTCTGTGTATGTGTGTGTGAGTCTAAAATATGCACACACAAACTCAGACGGCCACACACCCACACACACAATCGCACGCACTTAGCTCAAGTTGAGCCCGAAGGAATTTGTTTTGCGTTTGTTTTTTTTTTTTTCATTTTACTTTCATCTTATGCGGTTTGCGCAGTGTGCAAGCCACGCCCTCCTCAACGCCCTTAAAAGCGTGCTTTGGAGTGTACCCGCCGGCGGGTTATAGACTATAGAGAGAGAGAGCGAGAGAGAGAGAGAGAGTTGGAGAGAGGGAAAGAGCGTCCACGCCAAGTGAAGTGCTTAATGATTTTTGAAACATGCATAAAATAACAACAACACTTTTATGTACATTAAGCCAAAAAACCTGTAAGAGAGCGGGAGAGAGCGATCGGAAAGAATATAATTTAAACTAAAAATATTATCAATGTAAAATCGTATGTACTTTAAACAAAAGTAAAAGCAAAAACTTTTAAAGCTAAAACAAAAAGCTAACAAAAAAAAAGAGAAAATATTAAAATAAATACATTTACATAGATGTTGCAAAACAAAAATTCTAAAAAAAAAAAAAAAACCAAAACAATGAGAATCTAAGTTGGCTGTTTTTACTTTCAAAATATTTGTTGTCAAATATGTGTCAAATATTTTGTATAATATTTATTTGTTCGAAATGTTGCTGGATGTTATTATTTGGTTGCCTACACTTTTCACATACGTTGTATTCCTGCTAATACTCATCATCCTCTTCTTCATTGTGATCTATGTCAGTCACAAGATCTACATATCCATCTATGACAATCTGCCATTGCCGGCTGCGCCCGGTTCTCGATCCTCACTGAACATTCCCAGGTCGTCCAGGCTGAACAAACATGGATCACAGTCGAGTACTCGTTCCGTTTGGATACAAAATCGGTCACAGATATACGAATCATCGTTTGGTAAGTTTAAACACATCATCATCATCATCATTATCATCATAATCATCATTATTAACGCAGTGCGCATTACGTTGACTTTGGAGCCATGCTATTTGGTATGCGTTGAACTGGACATCGCCACAAATCCCGGACAGCGTGCAATCAGCTTTATGTGCAACTGCAAGCAGAGTCGTTTAAAATGCGCCGCTGGCCAAGCACGCGACTTTGATACCCGACACATACTCAAGTACTACGATCGATTGGCCAATGTACCTCGGGTCAGATGCCTGTTGCGTTGCACGCGTCTCAACAATATGCGTTTGGTATTGAATGACTTTTCGCACGATGTGATTGAGACACGTTGCAAGGATAGTGCCTCACAATGCCAGCTAACCATGCGACGTCGTCCAATCACAGAGACAGAGCAAGAAACCAAAGCTTAGAAGAACCAATGCAGAGCGAGAGACGTTTGCATTTTAAATCAGACTTAATGAAACTTGATTTCCAATAAACAAAAAAAAAAAATACAATTCAAAACAAATACTATGCTTTTGCCGAGCCAAGGTCGCTTTCATTGGGTCGCGCAGTCTCGGAAATTTTTTCATAGACTCGACGCCTCATACATATAACATTGCGGAACCCGCGTGTACATTAATTTTGTGCTTATCATACTTACGCAGCCATAAAAAATTGTTGCTTTATCAGTCGCTACGATAAGAAGCAATTTCGGCATGTTTACAATGAGCCAATATCCCCCCAGCGAATCGTAAAAAAATCGCAAATTGCTTAACGCTCTATTCGCCCAGTTTTTATTGTTTGGCTGTTTGATATTTTGATATTCTCTTCATTTATTCAATTAATAAATACCAACAGACGACGACGATTTGTTCGCTTGATTGGCGATGGAATCTTTACGAATATGTTTGTCATTCGATAAGTGTTCATTAAAGTGTGTATACCCTGTAAAATGCATAAAAAGGGGTGGTGAACTTATGAAGAATGAAGAAAGTCAATGATCTTACTTATGAATTAAGCAAAAAGTCCATCGTATAGTACAAACTAAACTTAAGACCCAAGTACAAAGTAGCTTAATGCCTTAACTCCCGCTGTTGATCTGCTGCCTAGACTGGACTAGAATATGCAACAAAGTTTGACCTGAACCTTGTTAATTTCAGATGCTAAATCAAATCAATAAACTTGTTTTTAAACTCTCTCGGCGATATCAAAGCTTATCAAAAATGTGCGCGAGCGTATACGTAACGGAAAGTTAAGTGGTGACACGGTCGGAGTAAGGGGGAAACGGCAAATGAATGGTTCTATTCCAATTTCAAGTCAAACGTTTGCTGCGCTAGCTCGACGGGCCTCAGTTAAAGCACAGGTGTCAACGCATACGGTACGGCAAAAACACAAAAAACAAAACTCGACGCACGTTCACAAAATTTTGTGTATGCGAATATAAAAGTATATGTGTACATTTATAAAAATATATGCGGCATTTAATTAGCATACGCGTTTTCACTTAATTTCAGTTCAGTTCATTTTTAAATCGGTTCGTCGCACTCCCGCTCTCGCTCTCTTAAAAAACACACAAACACACACACAAACACAAACAAACAACCAGTCTGTATCATCTCTCCGTCAGTAGTCATAGAACAACAATTATTTGATTTGAACAAATAAAAATAAATAAAAAAAACAAGTCTCTTGAATAAAAAGCATAATAATAATGTTGGATATCATATCGGATACGCCGTTGATGCTGGCCTATGTGTTCATGTCGCTGTTGGTGCTGATCGTGAGCTTTATATTATTTAATGTGGTGCACAAGCTTTATCGCAGCATGGCCGCTGAATCTGTTGCTGTTGGAGGAGGAGGAGGAGTGGGTGTTAGAAGCTCAAGCGGCAGCGGTATGCTGAAGACAACTACTACTATGCTGGAAGTGGATGCTCTGAAAACCGGTTAGACGACGGCGATGCTCGACCAGAATCTCGAAAGCAACAATCAACGTTGTGTGGCTGCGGATCAACAAATGTATATAGTCACTATATTTATATGACAACAACAACCAGATATAGCACAATAACTAGTACTTAGATTTCATATATATAGATACTATATATACTTAAGTAAAACACTGGCATTGTTTTATTTTAGTTAGGCTGCCTAGTCACTTAATTAGCCATATCATTTAGGTTTAGTTTAAGTGTCGTGTCTGACATTGATATTGTTAATAAAACAACAACAATAAACCCTCACACAAAACCCAAGTGCTTTATTTACTGCCCATCGAGTGCAAAAACAATAATTAGTCACAAAATCATCGCCTGATCGAGTAAAAAGTCATCTTATCAATCAATAATAAGCCTAATCAGTTATCTATGATCTTTTTGGCACATACATATACATATATAGACATGATTCACTTGAATTTATACATTAGTTTTTATTTAAAATAGCATGTTCATCTATAAATTAAACAAGTTCTGCTTTGATCCTTTTCTTTTAGTTTTTATATACGGCGGCTCCTGCTTCACTTTGCTATTTGTTGTTTCGCTTTCGGTTCGGTGTTTAACATCAATCCGTTGGATCGCTGTCAATATGGAATTGTGTAATGTGATTCGAATGTTTCGCTTGTTTTTTGTTTTTTGTGTGTGTGTCGCTTCTCTTACCCCGAATAGGTCTTGGGGTGCTGTGACGTCAAATCCTCATCCTGGCTACCCAACGCTTTTTTCACATACTGCACAAAAAAAAAAAAGGTTTTTGCTAGTTAGTTTCAATTTTTAAACGGACCAACTGCACTTGTATCAATTTATATTTTTACCATGGGATTCAATATAATTTCCTCCTCCATTTTGTTGATTTGTTTTACCAAATCGAGCACCGTTGTTATGTTCGTTTGCACGTTAAGAAACATGTCGGGCAGATTGTATTGTTCGGGATCATCCTTGAAGAGTACCATGCCGTCCTTTTGATTGATGCTGGCAAAGATTTCACCAGATTTGATCTGACAAATGCAAAAGGAATAGACTTGAAAAATGCTTTAACGTCACAGCGAATGCAACAAACCATGTTTAAAATGTAGCGCTCTGCATCAGCGGCACTGGGCAGCTGGACACGGCTGGCGACATCGGTGAGGGAGAGTGTTAGAAATGTTTTCGTCAGCCGTTGGATGTTACGTTTATACAAGGATGTCGCCACCTGCTTAGCCAGTCCGACGTTGTTATCACGGGTAAATGCTTCATTGTATTTTAGTATAATGATGCGCAGATCCTCGCTCGACGAGTTGCCATACACATTGACCAGGTCATGATAATGACTTGCCAGCGGCTTCATAAAGCGCCCAATAACCTGTGCGTTCTTTGGTATATACGCTATCTGCAAAGCAAAATGGGTAAGTACGCATTGTTGAGTGATTGAAACATTTTTCGCTCTTACCTTGCCCTCGACTATAAGTGAAACCATGAGAAACTTTTTGTATGCCTCGAGCATGATATGCGACATAGCCATCGCTGGCGTAGTGATGCACACCTCAAAGAAATATAAGGCGCGCTCGTAGTTCTTAACAGCCGTATAGATCATGCCGCCATAATAATAGTACAGCAAAAAGTATTTTGCATCGTTGTTGGCATCCTTTAACAATGACATGAAATAAGAGTTAAAATACAGTAGGTATTATAATTCGAGTTCTCAAAGTTTGTATACCAGTGTGTGCTGTGGCTGTTGTTGTTGCTGATTTTTCAATTCAGCAGCAACGGTGGAGATGTCGTTGATATCTGTATCCAGATAGGGCAGTACCAAATTAAAGTTTTTCGCTTTTAGGCTGAGCTGGCAGAGATCGGCATGTATGGGCGTTAGCTGTTTGTCCATGTGACGTATCAGATCGATGGCTCTCGACATCACCTTAATGCCCAATATGCTTAGGTTTTTCTGCACCAAATAGTCAGTAAACACATGGCAGAGCTCATAGACTGAGAACGAAAGAAATCGTATAAATAAGGTTTACAGACAACTCATTAATGAACAAAAAGTACTTACAAGGACAGACGGCAAAGCGAAGTTGCTCAACATGGCTGTGTTCGACAAAATCGCGCATTAATTGAATGACTTGCGTTGCATCCGGATTTGCAGTGCCAGCGCTATGAAGCTTCCCAAGCAGTACATAGAGTACACCCAACGTGTGCTGCTGCATGTCGAGAGTTTCGAGCACATTGTCTAATATGCTCCAGTTGCGCACCAGCAGCGACAAAGACTCGGGCAACTCGTCAGCAAGTTCCCTGTAGTTGCCTGCAAGCAATAAACACATTAATAAATGCATTTGAGTTGGCTTTTATGCTGCTGCTGCTGCTGATGCTGCGGCGACCGGTGCGGCGTTTACTTACCTGCTGCACTTAATGTGCGCACCTGATTTACATAGTTTTCAAGCGCGCTGCCCATATTTGCAAAACGTACAAGTCCGAGACTACAGCGGTGGTTAGTATATTTATTGCTAACAACTAATAAATTAAATTAAATATATAAAATATACTTTCATACGCATTCGCGTTTTTCGTGTTAACAGTGTGACCGTAAGTTCTTGGCAGGTAAATACTTATCTTAATGCACTGCTGATTTGTTGTACTGGGCAAGAAAGGTGGCATCGCTTCGCGTTAAAATTATATTCTTTTTCGCAGACTTTTATTACGGGCGATTTAACGCACAACATAATAACAATTTGAACGATGCTGCAATATTTAAAATGAGACACATACTTGCAGCTGCTAACTTAAGTTTGCCGCATTTATTTTGTCAAACTATTCGCCTCTGTTAATAACTTTGAGCAAAACTGTTGTGATTCATTGGCTGTTAAATGAACAGCTGACTGATGGTACAATAAATGAAATTTATTGAATTTGTTTATAATGGAGCTGCCGGACCGTATCGTTTATGTTTGCAGCTTGTGCTTGCGACAATATGACTTACTGGAGGATCTGCGTGGTCACATGATATTCTTCCACGAATGCCAGCCCATTAAACCCAATGGCACTTTGAAACAACAAATTGCCAAGAGACAGGAGTCTCAAGGCAGCAATCGGGAATTATCCTCACCGCCACCATCCGCCGAGCTGCAACCCGTGCCATTCAAGGACTTTCGCCTGGCATTGCGTGTTACCATGCAAGTGCCGTGAGTAAACTTTGTAATCCAACATATTTCCCCAGAGTACATACAGTTTTTTTCTTCCTATTTTTTCTAGTTGCGCTGTGAACAGCAATTGCATATATAAGTTCAAGGATGTTCAGAAGCTAACGCTGCATGCCAAGTGCCACAAGGGCGTTGGATACAGTTGCAGCGAGTGCGGCTTAGACTTGCCCAACTGGCGACGCTGTTCGTTGCACTTGTGGAAAGCGCATCAGTTGGATGTGGATCTGTTGCAATGTCCTGTGCTCGGTTGCGACTACAAATCGCCCATCTCAGCACTTGTTTGGCGGCACATGCGTGTGCACAAGAAGTGGCGTGGTCGAGTTATGCGGCGTGAAATACTCCGACGACGTGCCCAGAAGCAGCAACAAAATGAGGCAACCGATACACAATTGCAACCAGCACAGCTTCCCGTGGCTAAGAAGAGCAAATTCTATGCAGAGAAAACATGTGAGATATGTCAGCGCAAGTTTGTCAATGGCAAAACGCTTTCCAAACATATCAAAACGGTGCACAACAAAATCAAGCCATTCATATGCAGCGTGTGTGGCAAGAAGACAGCGCGCAAAGCGAGCTTAATAGTGAGAAATCTTTTTATTGCTTTATATAAAGTCGACCAAAGTTTTCTATGTAACGATTTCATTGCCAGAACAATGAAGTTTTTTCTTGTCCGTTTGGCATTTGTTATATGGATGCTCGACTATACCAAATATGTCTACTATATGCATATTATCTTTTATAGATCCACATGCGCCAGCATACAGGTGAAAAGCCCCTCAAATGTGAGCAGTGCAAGTTTTCTACACGTGATCCCAGCTCGCTTTATAAGCATCGCCAGCGACACTGCAACAAAGCAAAGCTAGAATAAGTTTTGGGTATTAATGCCTAGTTCTAATAGTAGTAAAACACTTTATCAAGCGTGAATTTAAATATTCATTTATTGAGTTCTTTTGCGTTTTCCATTTAATGTTTAATATCATTTTAGAATCTGATATGATTTTGGGTTTTTTGTTTTTATTTTTACAACATTTTGAGATTTAGCTTATGTTGGTTTAAGTTTTTATTATGTGTTCATGTATTTAACTATAATATTTAAACTCGTTCGTTAATTTTTTTTTTTAAAAATCTAACCTTATATGGTCTTTCAACTTCCGTTTTGATGCTTATCCGATTTTTACGTTTCCAGTGTCATTACCTCAGTCCGTTTTAATAAATGAGATCGGCGCACATAGTACATATGTTTTTATGTATGTATAATTTAATATATGTATGTAGAATTAATTGCATTTGCCTAATTGGTTTTGTTTTTTATAATAACTCAAAATCATTTGATTATATAAATGATTGCATTTAAATGTTCTAATTAAATTTTTAATGTAATTTATTTAGTAGTTGTTTCTTAAGATTGGTTTCATTTAATTGTATTTGTATTTAGTATGTAATATGTATGCTTATATATGATCTTGACGATTTATAAATGATAAATTATTCTTGTAATTTTATTGTCTGAGTTTTTGTTTTTCGGCTTTGATGAATAATGATGAAATAAAAGTCACTGTGTAAAATTGTTATACATTTAAAAGTTTGTTTTTCTATTTTGTTCTTGTTTGGTTTCTATCATTCAATCACTTTGTTTATGTACAATAATTATATAGTAAGGTGAGTTGTATGAAATATTAGCATTTAAGATCGTTCGTTCCCTTATCTCTCATACACTTTCACTCTCTCCCCCGACAGCCCAGTTGCTGCGATTGCTGTAGAAGCCTTAGGCCTTAGTCTCAACGACGAGTTGGCTCGTTCTCTTTTTATAGTATTGCAAAAAAACAACAACATTATTTTCAAAGAAAGAATACAAAATAGAGAAATTATGCAATTTAGTTAGCTGCCACACGAATAGAGCCACACACTGCCAACATATTATTAACATGCAAAACGGGGGGGTGGTGCGGAGCGGGTGAGTTTTGGTGAGCTATGAGAGCGAACTGTGCACATATAAGTATGTATATGTATATATTTTATTTGGAGACAAACAACAATCACAACAAGAAGAACAACAATGAGCATGACTTCGGGAGTGCGGAATCGCGATCTCAACTTGATTTCTCAGTTGTTATTTTTGTATATATATGGTATATATATTAAGTATGTTGATATAATGCATGATAATAGCTAACTTCTATGAAACAACTAACGGAATTTATCTAGCTTCTATGTATGTATGTATATTGACATATTTTTCTCGACTAAACTAACATTCGACTATTTTCAAGGGTTTTGTATTCTCTTTTATTAATCCATCAATCTTAAAATGTAAAACACTTTTTCACTTACGTTCTACTTGAGATTATCATCTTGTTTTTTTTTTTTTTGTTCATTCTTAGATAGTTGACTTCTTCGTTTTACTTTGTGCGCCGCATAATAAATGCTATGGAAATTTTCCCAGGAGCAAAAAAAAAACTACAAGTACTCCAGCATAGGTATTTCTTCCCATCTTCCAACTCTACCAAATTAGTTTTTTCACTTTGTCGTCAGTTTGATTGACTTAAATGGTTTTTCACTTAGTAGCTATTAGGAAACAGTTTTATCTACATAGGTCTATGAGCGTTTTCTTTATAAAAAACCTAATGGAAGTTTCTTCTTAATCCTCAGCCTTCAACTAAACACTACTTTTTCGCTTTTGCAATATATGTATATACACAGTGTGTGTGGAAAAAGTATTCCGAAAAATTTGTATACTATAACAACTGAGCACAATTGAACTAAAACAAAAATAGTTTTAGACCTAGAAAAATTGCTTATAAAAATTGCTAAAAACAACTCTTAAGTCGAGCTAAATCCACACTATATGTATATAAATTATGTGGTATACAAAAAAAACCGAGTTTAAATACGAAATAAAACCTTTCTCATATTTGTTAACGATTTGATTTAAATGCATTTTAAAAACAGGTGATCGACTTTGATTTCGGTATTGATTTTGATTTTGATTTTGATGTCTGTCGATCATTCGAATATGAACTTTGATCTGTATATAATTTTTTGTTGCGTTTCGCATCGATTTCATTTTGATTTTCAGTGTTGAGTGTTTGGTTTATTTTGTTTTTTTTTTATCAGTTTTCAGTTCCGGGGCACAATTCTGTACGTTATGGTATTGTCGAAATTCAGACCGTTGTCACACGATCGATCTCAACGTAACGCACAGAATTGTCGCTTTGTCAGCAAATCACCTCCTTTTCATCCAGCACAGCCGTATCCATTGAACTGAGCGATTTAAGACGCGTCTGCAGCACCGAAGAGCCACGGAACTTGCGTTTGATTTTTCTATAAGTCAAACAAAAAAGATTGAAACTTCAAAAATCGCGTTCTCTCCTCATCAGTCGTATAACTTACTTGTAAGCAAAGGCTGCAAATGCACAACACGAGAGCACAAAGATTAGGCAGAGTGTGGCTAGAATTTCGGCGGGTAACTTCATCAATGCTGAACACTGCAGGAAAGCCTCGTCATCACCCGAGGGGCAGTGAACAACGCCATCACACCAAACGCTCGCATTCACACAGGCACTCAACTCCGGGCACTTGAACTGACAATCCTCTGGAAATCGTAATGAATTCGTTATATATATATATTAAGCTCTCATAGTGTCTCCATCTTACTTACCATCAATGCTTAGTGTTGGTCTGGGCACTAGTTCCATCCAGTTGAAGCTGTACTCGCCGTTGCTAGGACGCAGAAATTCCACACCAATTGCACGTGATCGATTAACCAGCGCAAAGTTGGGTCGCTCATTCCAGCCGGAGCTAAAAATCTCCACAAATTCATAAGCATTCGAATCGGGACTTAACGGGCAGGCCACAATTGTAAGACCTAAGAAGAAGCTTAGGTTACAAAAAAAAAAAAAAAATATCTGAAAGAACTTCTTCTTTCACTTACCCTCCGATGTAGTTAAAACCGCTCTTGATTTAGTTTCACAGCGCCAACTGTTGGTTTGCAAATGGGTTGCATTTGAGGTCTTTTTGGGATTGTGTTTGCTAAGGAAGATGGCCTTGAGTCGCACATAGAGAAACTTGTTGCCATTGGAGGGTTCAATAAGCCAGGGTCTTGAGCGGCACTCAATCTGCAAGAAGGAAGCAAATTTTAGCAGTGACTGTAGTCTTTTTAAAGCTGCTACACTTACATCTCCGAAGGTCATGTCTATAGTGCCGCTAGGTCCAAATTTACGACGACCATCCTTGCAGCTGGTGGGTGCCTTAACAAACTCGAACAAGCCCTCAAAGTTGGCAGTGTCTGGATCGTCTAGTGTAGTCATATTTTGTGCTAGGAAGTGTACCTCTACATCCCGACCCGTCGAAGTGTACTCAACGGGTAAATGCGATTGGTTTGAAGAATTGCAAACGCAGCCACGATGTAAGAGAATCGAGTCAGGATAGGGACGCTCAAAAATCTATAAGAGTTTATGTTTAAACATATTAAGACCACATTTGTTCGAGAAACCCACCTCAACGCGCACACTGGTATCGCCATAGCAGAAAGATCGATTGATATCTTCATCCAACCTGGAGAAGCATGGTCGATTCGAAGTTGTGACCTTCCGCAGTTTAATTCTTACTCGCTCTCCACGCAGCGCCTCGAAGCGATAAACACATTTGAGATGCCTCGTTCCACCTCGTCCAAAGAGGAAAATGTTGCGAACACTGCGAAAGATGGCCGGATCCTTGCGATCCATCATGCTGCTAACAAACTTCCGATTGCAATCCAACTCTCCGCCGCCTTGGGGCAGACCATCTTGATGCAGATCAACAAACTCGTATTTGAGCTTGAAGTCGAGGGGTCTGTGAATTAAAAATTATTTGAAAGATCTTATGACGATTGGGTTTGGGTTTCAAAAGATCTCACCTTAGAACTGTCGATTCTGTGTTGCGCAGCTCTAAAGTGATGGCATCACTGCTCGAGACATAGCTTTCGGATACGGTGCAGGGTCGGGCAAAGGTTTCATTTATGTTCGAGCGGTCGCAGGTGCGTGGAATTGTTCCTCGACAGAACCTTGCAATCACATTTGACGAGTTGTGAGCATAATGATGACCTAAGGAGTTGTAGGAGGTTGTTGAGTCTGAAACGCTGTAAGGCAGATAGTCAGACAGTGAGAATGAGAAAGTTGATTGACTAACTAAGAGCTAACTTACCAGTTGAGATCCTTGCATACAGGTACATCCCTGAGAGTTCCATCCCAAATGCGCAGCATGCCACTGCAATCCTCCTGGGTTTGCAACACACCAATTGCACCCACAGATGTCTCATCGATCTGACCGAATTCCGGATCCAAATTGAATTTCAACACAGATATCCACACCTTAAAGCGGGATAGGGGTTGATGCATCCCAGACTGACTGTTTGTGCGACGTGATAAGCTTAGATGGTCAAAGGTTTTGAAAACACCCATGCCTTGCAAGTGATAAAGGCAGGTGGAGTTTGGAGCTAACGAATGTTTCGGGTTCTCCAGAATGCCACGTCCAGCGCCACGTATCCAAAACTCACAGGGCTTCTTGTTCTTCGAGTACGTGGGACTTTGGATGTCCACAAATTGCACCTCAACCTAAAAATAGCTTGTTAAAATATCGTAATTAACGAGATGGGATTTTTGTGGTCTTACCTCTAGTTGGAAACCATAGAGTGGCAACACCTGTGACGAGGTGCCCGTAAAGGTGCCAAAGGGGGACGTGCTAAACTCCACAAGCAGCTCCGGTCCGCTGGATACGGATAGGGGAACTGCCTGACCGCCACCGCAGAACTTCAAAATGATGGGGTCACGTGTTGTATAGCCATCGTATACGGTCACGTAGTCCTGACGGGTTGCGGAACGGATGCCCAGCACGCACAACGAGACAAACACAGAGCAAGAGAGAAAGAAGAGAGAGCAACAAGCCAAAAGAGAGAGAAAGAAAGAAAGAGAGAGAGAGCGAGAGAATGTGTGAGGAAAGTACGAAATGAGTGATAACAAAAAGAAAGAATGAAAAAAATATGGAAGCCAACAACGAAGCGAACGACAAATGTGAATGGAAATGCTGTTCCACGTGCCCGTAAATACGTAATACGTAACTAGAGATAAAATCGGGTTGGTGGGTTGTGGTAGAGGGTTTATAAGGGGGGTGCACCCAAAAATGTGGTTAAAGTGTAGTTAGAAAGACAGACAGAGAAATAGATAGATAGATAGAGATGAAGCTGCTGCTCTAAGTGCAGTTTTTTATTTGGCAAACTGTGCGTTCATATTTATTACGCTTACTTAAAGGCCATTAGACGTATACGTGATATAATATTTTTGCCATCTTTTTGTTTTTTGGGCTTAATATGCGTTAAAAAGTTGAAAAATGAAAAATGTAAGTGGTCTTTTGGCATGTCTAAAAGCACTTGTTTTTTTTTTGTATGTAGCATCAGTTACCAGTTGGCATGTTTTGGGTCAGACGAATTATATTTAATTTAGCTACTAAACAGCTGTTTCTCAACATTAAAGGCTACTACTTGGCTACTTTTGAGATAAATATTGTAGGGCTGTTATGTTCTTTTATCCATCAACAAGCTTGGCTACTCTTGAGCTTCCTTTTTAATGCATACCGTACATTTTTAGCCATAAAAAGCTAACAATTTGCATCAATAACTTCGGAAATTTTTGGTTAAAAGGTTATTTCTTGTTTAAGTCGTTCAACATGCTTCGTTTGATCGGTTAAACAAATTTGTGTTAAGCCCATTCAAAAAAGTATACTGAGTATCGATATACTGAGACTTCTTACTAGTTTAGTACGTTGAACGGATTTCAGCCATTAAAAAGCCAAATATGAGCTGGATATGTCGATTTAAAGCTCTTATGTATATGCTTTACATTAATTGCTTTTATTCGAGTCAAAACTTTTATTCAAATGAAACTATAAAAAGAAAACGTAAATTTATGTCATACACAAACAAAAGAGAGACACCAGCTGGTTTGTGGATTCATATAGATTATATATGTATATATATATTTTTTTGCTGTTGATATTGCTGTATGTTGGGCATTTTTGCATAATTTCATGTATTTTAATTGAGTTGGACCCCAAACTGAGCGCTGCTGGCAATAGCATTTGACATGTGTGGAGTAGGGTGTAGAATGCCAGGTGGGTGGTTCGAGTTGGTCAGAGGTTCAATGTTTGGGTGGTTTGAATTTGTGTCTACCTTTTAGGGCACGCATGACAAATTAGTTTTGCGGCTAGCGACTTTTACATTAATTTAGCTAGCCGCAAAAAAGCCTGCTGCTGCTGCGCTACTTCATGCCACAACCACAAATAGGATCAGGTAATAGAGAACCGCAAATTTATTGAAAGCTTGGCATTTATATACAAATTGTTGAGACAGACAAAGAGTGAGAGGGAGAGAAAGACAATGGGAAGACTAATGACTGTGTGTGAGATGAGAATTTGTATTCAATGGTGGCATAGTCCTGGTTCTCGTACTGTTCGTGTTGCTTTCATCTGCTTTCCGGCGATTATTCACACATGCCGCACCAAAATGACCAACACTTTGGGCCAGCATATTCCTCTTCTGACTAAGAGGGACGCGATAAAAAAAAACAAGAAGAAAAAAAAATGCTTCGAAACAAATAGGAGGCGATATGAAAAGGACAATTTGTAGGCAGCGAAAAGTCAGAGCTCTGCAATTCAGTGCACCATTTGTGCGGATTTGTGGCCTTCCAACTGAACTTGCCAAAAAGTGCCATCGTCCTAGCAGGACTTAAAAGGCAATGCACGTTCTGCGTGGTCTACAACGAGCATTTAATGGCGACAGCCAAAAAGGAATTAGCCAGACTAGCGCAAAGGGTCACAGCAGCAGGACATACCAAAGCAGGATAACAAAATTGAATACACAGTTTGTACGAGTAAAATATACACCAAAAAAAAAAAGAAACTTGATATTAAAAGTTGTTGTGATATCGAAGATTAAATACTCTTGCAGGCAAAACTAATAATTTTAATAATAATATTAACGAAACTTTCTTTCATTAAAGTAACACGGGGATTTCTACAGGGATTTTCTCCCAAAGAACCATTTAAAAGTTTGAGGAGAGAATGATTTATTTTAATCTGAAGAGTTATTTATGTAAACGTCTTCAAGTCAAGTTTTTCTTAAGTTTTTAAGTCCTCATCTGAAGTTAGATAAATCACAATTTATGTTTTTATGAAAGTGCAATACGATTGTTTGACTTTTGATGCTAATCATAAAGCATTTCCTCTGCTAGGACATACCCAAGACGAAAAGAACATTCCACTCGCCAGGCTAGGATGCTGCGCAGTTTCTCGCTTGGTCGTCAAAAACATTTTAGTGCTAATTTATGGCAGATAGCACGAGAAGCGATGTCGCATTAAGTGGGAGCGACAACCGAAGCTATCAACCGCTCCCCACTTAAGGGGCAACAGCTTAAAGAAGTTGTGATAGAAAAGCTTTTCGGTGTATCAACCGGAAGTGTAGCTCGTCACAAAAGGGGCAAAAACGTAACTAAAGCTATTCATGAGCTGCTTTAGGAATCGCGAGCTGGAGAGTGGAGCAGAGTGGCATATATTAGATATATGTTTGTGTGGCAATAATTTACACACGTTTTACATAAGCTGAAGCTGGATCGAGTGTCATCACGTTTGTTCACTTTACAGCCTGGACATAATCGTTTCCACATGCCTTTTCCCCCATTTTGTGGCAGGATTTATGATGTGCGTGCCGAGTGTTCATTTATATAAATCCAATGACGAATACCATCCTGCATCCCGGCCCCCCTATCTATCGTATAATGAATATATTATCTACTCGATAAATGTCCTTTTTGGTCCTTCTAGCTTCTGGCTGATTAATTGCCTTGCCTTGACAAACAATTGTTGTTAAACATTATTGCTAATAGCTATAGGGAGGGTGGCATTGTGGTGGTGTTGTTTGGTGGTGAAGGGGGTGGTGGTGAGTTTGAGGACATGTGGTGGATACTGTATCGTTTGGTTGGGTATGTGGGTGGTTCAGGTGATTAGTTAAACGTGCGCTTAATCTACGACTAAATTATTTAGTAAGTAGCTAAGTAGAATGTGTGGGCGTGAAATCAAGAGAGCAATAATTTGTTGTATAAATAGCATTTTGAGAGTGTTTACCGTTGATTTCCATTTGGTTTTAACATTTTCCTATTGTAGAGAAAACACACATAGTATATATATATATATAGATATACATGTAGCAAGTTAAAACTATATAAAAACAATGCTTTAAGCTGCTAAGTCGAAAACGGTTGAAAGTGCAATCGATAGCAAAATAATGAAGTAGTGGCGATTAGAAGCTATAAATGATGAGATCAAATGAAAGTTGTACAAGTAATTGTTTCTATACTTCTGTTGAATTTCATATCCCATGGAAACTATGTTAAATAGTTATCGATTATAGATTTATTCATATCGATGTGAGCTATCAAAGGAATGGATGAACCAGTGAAAGGTGTTTAAGTCTAAAGCAGATATGTGAGTTAATTCAGGCGAACTTCAACTTTAGGTAAGTGCAATGCACGGCAAGGAATAATAATAATATGTCTATGGTCATTAAGCACATTTGGTTCAATTAAAATCACCTTATTTAAGAGCTTAAAACAAAAACCCCAAGGAAGCATTTTGGCCAACTTAATCCCAATCTAATGAAATTCCTGTTATTAATCCTTATGTCTCTTACACATTTATTTGCTTCTAGTTTGTTGCTGTTGTTGCTGTTAGTTCTGCGTCAAAAGTAAGGGTTACAACAGAAAACCTTCTCCCCCACCGTGTCAGTCAACCTAACAGCTAGAGCAATGACAAACAAAGAGGCTACGAAATTAACACTTCCCACACAGCATCACAGCACAGTTGTGAAAGCCTATCGAAGCTCAAGGCAATGTCAGACTGGACAGTTGGACAACAGGAACTGGCCAGGATGTGGGCCACAGTCAGACACAACGGACAATGACAGCGGACGTACGGCACTGGGAAAACGTGCAAACAACAGATTTTCCGAGTTTGGTTCGTTTCTTTTATTTTCAATTTGTTCGTTTTTTGCGCAGTTTTCTTTATTCGGTTGTGGGGGATTCAGTAGAAGGACTCTGGCGTCCTGGTTGGCCGGCCATTGGCCAGGCAAAGGATATAATTTTTGATGCCAGAGCGCTCGTTAAAGTCTCCGATAGAGAGTGCGAGAGAGAAAGAGAGAGAGTGGGCAGGATGGAGGAGGATGTGTAGTCACAGGAGTTGTAGGCAAGACAATAGTAAAGTGCATTAAAAGAAGGCAGAGATTTAATTACCTGAATGTAATCGCAGTCATTCCATGTTTTTAGTCTCGGCTCAAATTTCTTATCCTTGTCGCCGGGCGCACTGGGCGGTGGTGCCATTTTGTTGGTGGCCGCTGTTTCCTGCGTTGATATCCAAACCAAATTGCCCTTCGGTTGTTTAACTAGAATCAGTGCATGTTTCCCGTGGGGCACATCGTGCTGTTGTTTGTTTTATATGGTCGGAAAATAGCACAGAGCACAATTAAATGCAAATTAATGAATGAATTTTACAGGATAAGTCAAAGAAGCTTAATGCAACGTGCAAATAATAGCTATAGGTGTAAAACTTAATGGTTTTAATGAGTTATTTTGAAGGTAATGCCTAAAGGCCTTGAGCACCTAGAAGACTTTAAAGAATATATACTGTTAAAGGAGTTCTTTTGTTTGAACCTTTAAAAGCTAACTTTAATTTTTTTTAAAAGTTCGGTTTTCAGGGGAGTGTCACACATAGACCGCGAAAGGGTCCTTAGAGGGGCGGGTTGGACAAAACCAATGAATAACTTTTTTCTTTTCCTTTCCAAAATCGGTTTTGAAGTCTGACAGCCGTGTAACCTAACCTACTTAAAGCTTCTATGATCTCTCTAGCATGTCAATCTCTCCCACTTTAAATTTAAGCCAGTCGAATAATGTAAAATAAGTTTATTTTATTAAGCACATGCTAAGGACAATGGACTTTTTATGGTTTTACCTTGAAAAACACTCTGCGCTACCTCAGCCTCTATTTAATTATAATAAAAGCGTGTTCTAATTTAGAATATAAATTGCTTTTAAATCGACTCTGTTCCACTTGCTTATGACTTTTGAACTTTGTCAATGTTCGCTGTCTCGAAAACAAATTTAACTTATAATTTCTTTTCATATTTGTTTTTTTTCTTTTCTATGTTTTGTGGCATTTTTATGAGCTAAAACGACAAGGACAAAGCAAATTGGTCTAATGTGTGGGTGGTCTTAATGCGCTCAATGAGCACGAGAAAAAGAGAAGGAGTCGGTGGGAGTGGAGAAGTCCTTAATGAGGCGCTAAACACTGACAGCCGGCTCTCCAGGGTCTTAGTGTTTTATTTGGGGGAAGGGGAAGTGGCAGAAGCTTTGTGACACTTGAGAGAATGCCATTTAATGCGAGGCAATGTGTGTGTAGTGTAGTTGTCTTACCTGTCGCACGGCATAGTAGCAGGTGAGGTTACGTGGATAGATGCCCGGGTAGTTGGGTGATTGCAACCGGCACGGCTTCTTGTCACAATCGCTGAAGATTCTCGAACAATAGGTGCCTGGTATGAGGTCGCCTGTGTCGGGGATTAAAAGGGAGATAACATTAGATTAGGGAACAAATAAAAGTCCCTGAACCGAAAGTACTTACCCAAATAGTATTTGGGTTCGGTATAGTTGTGTTCATCTTTGGTCAGCGGCTTCTCAAGTGAGTCCATAAAGGTCTTGTTATTCGCATAGGCGCTAAACAAACTAAAGTCCTGGCCATAGCGATCGGAACGGGCACCACTTGAATTGCTAAAATCCTCCAAGGCTCCTTCTTGACCTGACTGCTGCTGTTGTTGCTGCTGCTGTTGGTTGAGGAAACTGCTCCGATTGTGCCATTGGGTAAGCTCTGGTAAGAGTTTGGAAAGGAATGGGCGTACAATGGAGTAAATGAAATCCGGTCTTTGTGTTGCATGTGGATTTACCTGCCAGCTTAATGCCTCCGTATCGTGTAACGGAGCTGTCCTTTGAGAGGACCTTGTACCTAATACGAAAGTCAAAGTTGTACCCGCTTTGATCCCTCGCAAGTCTTTGAATAATTCAAAAAAAAAAGAGAAGCGAACATTAAAGCAGAAAAAATTCATTAGTTGACAATGCTCCTTAAATCGATCTTCCTTCTCCGTCTCACCTATTCAACTTGATGGTGAATATGAGGGAGCGTGTCTCGCTATAGAATAAAACTGGTCCCCACGAGCTACCGCACCACATTCCCCCAATTGGCGTACGAGCCGATTCGGCGATTTGCATGAAACCATCCGGGCATCCTTCGTGCACATAGCTCGTGAAGCGGCCAATAGTGAAGCTGTCCAAAGTGACCTGCAACAATAAAGAAGTCGAGTAGGTAACAGCAGGAAAATAACCAAGGGAGTCTAGGATATTGGGGAGTGCACGACTAGTGGATGACCTGTAAGCGAGAATCATTCAGTCGCTTACGCCTCTTAATTATATCACATTTTTAATGGGTAAAGCGCAAACACGCAATAAAAAGAAGACGTTTGTTAAAGAGGAAGCTTTGGCAACAAACTTTTGGTCAGCTGCGTATCAGTGAACTATATCAGTGTAATGGCTGGTTGGCACTGCCTTGCAGGATGCTCTCTGGACGCAGTCGAGTGTGGCAAAGCCTTTTTTTTGCCGAGGTGCCAGCTGCTGCCTCCTACTGCCCCCTTCTCATAACGTGAAAAGGTGTGAAGTGGCGTAATAAATAACAGACGCCGGTGCTAGCTTCCTGCGAGAAGAAGCGGCAGCAGCAGCAGCAGCAGGCGGTGCGGCAGAAGGCAGCTTGTGTCAGTTGTAGTTACGCTTCGTTTGGTGCACGCCTTCGGGAATTGGGATTTGCAATGGTCTGCTGAGTGGCTTTGAAATCAATATACCTTCACAATGTTGTTGTTGTGGTTGTTGTTGAACGTTACTTATCTTTTTAATGGGATAGTTTATCCGACTGGGAAAATGAATTGTGAAAGGTAGAAACGTAAACTTACCTGGACTACATCACCGTGTCGCCCGCCCGCTGCTGTAAACGTGAGCACACAAACAAAGGGCACCCGATCCTGTTTGGGTCGGTGCAGCTCCAGCGCATAAGTTTGTCCAATGTCGCCGTAGTACGTGCGATTACAGCCTGGAGCAAAGTAGAGAACGAAAAATGCGCGTCATAATTGGTTAGCAAGCATGTCAAAAATAACATGTTTAACACAATTAGCGTTAGTTGAGCAATTATGTTGTTGTTAATTTAACAAATTGTCAAAGCAACCACAACTACAAACAACTCTATCCATTACCGTTAAGTTGGCACCTAATGAGATGTTTATTGGCGCGCAATTAACATGTTAAATGTTTAGTTTACAGCGGCTTTACATTCAAAAATACCTATGTTATCGATCCTTGATTAGTCACAGCGCCGCTGATTGACAGATCATCTGAGCAGTAGTAAAGTCTGGCAGCACCAATTACTTAGTAGTGTTATCGAAATCAGTGCGTGTGTTTTAAGTGATTGCTTTTCTTTTTGATTTTGTGTGGTTTCTTATTGGCAATATTGCTTGAAAATGTATAAAATATGCATAAATATATCAAGTGTGTGTTTTTGTGTAAAGCCTGCAGCTTTTAGATGCAAACCAAGTGTATGGTAAGCCAGCAGCATTTTTTCATTTCATTTTATATTGAGCATCTTTTCTGTTTGGCATTTACCGTTTCTTCATATTTCTCTTTGCTTTCCAATTGGAATGCAAATATTATGGAGTTTGTGTGCGCTGTCGAAAGAGCCAGAAGCAATTCAATTTGCATGGCTATTGTTAAATTTTTGCCAAATGTCATTTTCAATTAGTTTTATTAAAAATGCATGAGAGTAATGTGTGTCTCTATATGTATTATTTGCATGCACAAACACACAATAGACAAAATTGTCCGATTTCCATTTAGTTGGCTTCAAATCATTGTTGCTGTTGTTGTTGCGTTACTTCAATCAAATTAAATATGCAGCTAGCCGGTCATTAATACTCAATTAGATAATTATGCATGTAACTCGAGTGCATACTAATGCATATTCACAGTTGCATACAAAACCGTTATATGTATGTGTGTGTGTGTATTCTATTCCGCATGCTGGACAAAGCGATAACAACAACAAAATCTATTGGAAAGCATGAAGAAGTAAAGCTCTGCACAATTGATGAGAGCTGTATTGAAAGCTTAGCTGTTCACTTAAACGTTTGTGGGTGCGCATTACATTTTTAATTGAGGCACCCAAGCAAGTAATTATTGTTGTTATAATTTTTTATTTATAACGTTGATCCTTTGCTACTGCTGCTGCCTCATTGAACGCCAATGAAAAATACTCAATTAAATTTATTAACGCGTGACATGACGTGCTCATTACGGACAACAAGAGAGCGAGACGGGCAGTGAGCGTGGCCATGACTCTCTCTCTGGACAGGCAATGGGCAAAGTGAGACTTTTCCATTAAAAGCTCACCACCCCCCTTCTTCAATAGTGTCTATGTGTGCTTAATTACATTTTTACATAATTGCTGCGTTTGTGCGTGGGAAGCAAGCAAGTCGGATAAGCTGTAAGCAAAATGTAAGTGAAGCGTATGAAGCTCTCCGGAGCTTATGGAAATACTCCCTATGCAGGTGATTGCAAATTTTACAGTTTGCATAATGAGTGAGAGAGAGTGAGAGAGTGCGCTTGGATAAGTGTTTCGAAAAGAGATGAAGCTTTTTTAGCATCACGTTTAATTTTTTTTTACTCTCTTGCAGTTTGGTAATGTTTGTTCATTTTGGGAGTACGTTTGTTCATTGACGATTAAGAAGTTCACTTTAATTAACTTCTGAGCCTGCCGATCAACCTTTATCTCTTCCCACTCCCTTACAAATTGTGCAAACAACAAAAGCTTTTGTTGCTTCGACCGCAGGTTTGCCTAACCTAATCCCATCTGGACAGCTTTGCATAATTGGCCAGTAAGCTTAAATTGCATTCTCTGCCTACGCAGCCCCCCGCCCGGCCCGGCCCGGCCAATCACTCTTACTTACGTGTGCAGAACCGCGGCTCGTCACTGCCATCGCCGCAATCGTTGTTGTTATTGCAAAATTTGCTTAGCGGCACACAGCGTCCATTTGAGCAGCTAAACTCGGAGAGCAAACAACCCGAGTTGGAATTGGCGCCGTAGCCAGAGAAATTGGCAGGTCTGGCAGCGTTTGACGTGGAGGCAGAGGCAGAGGCAGAGGCAGCTGCTGTTGCAGCCACAGTGATTGCTGCTGTTGCCGCAATTGAGAGCAGCAACGTCAATGTCGATGTTGACGTCACAAATGCATGTCGCTGACGTTTCTTGTTGTTGTTGTTGTTGTTGTTGCTGCTGACGTTGCTAGAAGCCTTAATTGCAGGACATTGTGTTGCTACTCTTGACACTTGCAACGTTTGTCTGACACTTTTGTGGCGCTCATTTGATTGCCATTTGTTGTGTTGTTGCTGCTGTTGCTGTTCCATACTTCTTCGGCCCCTCAGTCTGTTGGTTTTTGTTGGTTTTGCTGTGGCAGTGTTTGTTGCATTTGTTACTAGATTTGTTGCTGTTGTTGTTGTTGTTCGTTGTTTCAGTTTCTTTGGCCGTTTTCTGCTTTTGTATTTTTGGCGCCATTTTAATGTCATTATTGTGGTTGTTTTATCTAGAAAAAATAACAAAAACAGACAATATAATGATATATTGTAATTGGTTTTTAATTAATTATTTTTAAATGTTGTCACTTAAAAAATGTTATTGAATTAAACAAAAGGTACAGTGACAGCTCAAATATGAAGAAAGTGGTAAAAAAAATATTATTTAAAAAAAAAATGTTGCGAAAAAAAGTCTTACGGGCAGTTTATACTTGGGAAGTTCGACTGATTTTAAAGTTTTCCTTTTCTGAACAACATTGGCTTGAAAAAGTTCAACTTTCCTAATAGCTACTGTATTATTACTATTACTATTTGTGTTTAATTAAATTGAAAAGTTTACTGAATGTTAATTAAATCTCTTTGTGGTAAATAATCGCATTGCGCATTATTTATTTGCTTTAATATATTAATTTTTGTGTATGCAAATGCACAAACGATTTGTGTGCAGCTCACTTGTCGATTTATGCGCCAAATTTATGGCCAAATATTTATCGCTTGGGCAACAAAATAAATTGAAATAAATTCGCTGCTTGCGTCGCCATCGCCGTCACCGTCGACAGCAGCAGCAGCAGCCGCTGAGGTTTCCCATAAATATTTGCAGCATAAACAATTTTTATTTTGCAAAATTTATACTTGATTTTATTTTTTTTTTTGGTTTTGTTTTCGTTTTTATTTATGTTTTCATTTTTATCCTTGTGTCCATGGACTAAGGACGAATTTTCACAAGCGTTGCACATTATGTAAGGGTTTTTTTTTCATACGTTTATAGGTGGTGGGGGTAGTATGAACTTGTTGTTGTTGCTGAGTTTGCCAAGCGTGTAACGGTATTTTTTTGTGGCACACCAACAAAGGAAATATGTGAATGTATGTGGTCCAAAGACCAGAAGGTATAGAACACAGACATTGTACAGCAATTGATTAATGTGTTTTTTTTCGTGTGTGTGTGTGTGTGTGTGTGTGGAAGGGTGATAGTGGGGGGGGGGGGATGAAGAGGAACTGCTGTCGATTGCAGCAGTCAGTGATAACGATGCGAATGAAATACAAAAACACAGAGAGAGACAGAGACAGAGACAGAGACAGAGAGAGAGAGAGAAAAGCACTTCTCTCTCACTCTCTCGACTGATGATTTATTACCCTTGTTTGGGGCTTGCAATGTGTGACCCCAAAACAGCAGCAACACCAAAAATAGCAACAACAACAACAACTGCAAGTCAATGAGTGCCAGTGAAAAATGTAAGTGTCCATGGGGTGGGGAACGTAGGCGACAGAAGGGTAACGGGGGAAAATAAGCAAAAACAAAAAAAAAAAACAGTTGCATAATTTGAAATTAGACGCACAGACGATGAAACAGATGCAGCAGGGTGGACACACACACGACAGATCGGATGGACAGACACACTGTGTTGCAGCCCAGACACAGCAGATGACGTCGACAATGGGAGCAACAACAACAACAACAACAACAACGGAAACTGATGCTGCTGCTGCAAAACATGCAAAATTTGTTGTGGGGCTAACGTTGCGTAACAAAATGCAGACTGTAAATGCTCTATAAACTATGTTTAAGCATAGACGAAATTAGTTAATACAAATGAGCGTCGTAATAAATCTTAGGAACAACAACAAATTCTGCTCGGAAAAGCTAGAAAAATCTTTGGATTTAATAAAATGCGAATTTCATATACAAAAATCACATTCGAAACTTGTGCTTTAAAGCTTTGGATTCAGTCTTGATTGAAAGGTTTTAAAATAATGTGTTTTTCTAACATATTTTTTGGTTTTAATTTTTTTCTTTAAAACATATTCAAACGTCTCAGTATTAAAATATTCATTTTCACAGAACCAATTTCTAATTAGAGTCTTTTTGCTAGATTTAGAGAGACTTTCTATACTTTACTGTCGTAGAATAGAATCTAGGCTTTAGTTAACTGAATTGGGTTACGTTCCCAAAACGAAAGGCCAGACTTTGCCGTAGTGTATAGAACTAGAGCTAGAAACATGTTTTTTTTTTTTAAAATATCGCAGTCTGGGTGATGCTGCTCCTCCCATTTGCGCTAGCATGTTATGACTGCACTGCACAGTGCTGGCGTCTGCCACAAAAAACGAAGCACTTGCCTCAACGCGACAAGAACTCAAAAGCTAGAAAGCTCAAGCTGAAAAGCTGGACAGCAGTACCCCCGACTAGTCGTGCATTAAATTGCTAATAATTTTTGATATGCCAAACTTTGTTTTCGTGCTATAAAATAACGTTATTTCCGCTCAATCTCAATCTCCATCTTTCTCTGTCTCCGTCTCTGTCTCCTCTGTTGTTGTAAAAACTGTGTGCAAAGTGCATTTTGCGTTATGTTTGAATGTGCTTGGCTTAAAGTCTTGGCCAGAAAATGGTTTGACTTGAGTTTAAGTTATGGTAAAGTAAACAGCAAAGTAAGCTTAAGAACAAAGACAAAAAAGACGAAAACTTCGATGGAGCAATGTCAAAATCCTTTCAAATTTGCACTTGTGCTTCTTCTTTGCTCTTCAACAGTAGTTTCAATAACACACAAACAAACAACAACAACATGCTTTTTTTTCAACACTAAAACACACACACACACACAGACACACCCACATCACACCACATAGAACCCTCCAGCTGGCCTCGTATCTGTTAACAATGGCGTAAGAATAAGTAGAAGCAGACAACGAAAAGTAATAGATGAAGAATGCAGGAAGAGGTGTGTGTGCGTTAGTGTGTGTGTGTGTTCTGATGGTTGATGGTTAGAAAAAGTGCTGCCAGCCTTAATGGCGCCCAACGTGGTACCCGCAACGCACAAAGCTGTCGACCTTAATGGTAAACAACATGATGTGCATATATAGATAGACACACACACACACACACACACACACACACACACACACATACACAGTGACGTATCAGTTACGACAAGCTTTGAAATAATGTACGACCTGCTTGCCTGAAGTCGTCCCTGCTAAAGCTGCAAACATCAATATCCAACAAACTAACACACACACACACACACACACAACACAGACATTAAAACCACACCACGCACGCTTTTGCAAGGTTTCTTCTCCCTGTTTTGCCACATGCAAAATAGTGGCTGCATGTAAAAAGTGTTGAAAGACATGTTGGGCTTGCTAGCGGCATTGACAGTTAGATGTTTTTGTTTTCTGTTGTCTTTCATCAACGTCATTATCATTAAACTGCATCATCATCATCATCAACAGCACTCTGAGCCGGAAGAGAACTTGACTTAAAGCAGTAGAGAAAATGTCTCTATCTCCTTCTATTTGCTAGCTAAGAAAAGTTTTCCCTGCAACGGAAAAGGGAAGTGCAGTAAAACAAACGCCCCTCAACCCACCCACCCATCAAATGTGGCTTTAAATTTGCCGCTAAATTCGAATGCATAGTTGAAGGCGTCTCAATGCCGAAAGCACGACTGCTGTCTTGCCTCATTAGCGCAGCGGAATGTTGCTACAAAAAGCATTAGCACAGTAGGGGGTTAAGCCAAAACAGACAAATTGGTTGGTAGGAAGAAGCCCGAAGAAGAAGATGTGCACCAAAAGCAAATGATAATTGCGACAATTTGCCAAAATATAAACCGAAACAAGCTTCGAGTATCGCAACAGTCAGTAAAGTTGTCAACCCAAATTGCAAGCCTGTGTATATGTTTTCCGACAAAGGGTGCAAAGGGTAAAGACAACGATGCCAAAACGCGACTTTTACGAATTGCGAAGGAGGACGAAAATTTTGTTAGATTTGGCAATGAGCTTACATGTGAAATCTTGTTTAAGTGTGTGTGTGTGTATTTGTGTGCCGTTATTCCCTAGCTGGCAACGCCGGGAAAAAAGTTTGTTTTCTGTTACAATTCAGTGCATCGCTGTACTATGGATAAGAAAGATGATTTTTCTTCAAAAACAATAAATAAATAAATGCTAATTATAATCAAATTTCAAGTGTTGTAACTAAAACTTATTTTGGATCTAAGAATTCTTAAATTTGTTTAACAGTCACATTTTTTGACTCTATTTGACTATTTACCCAAAGTGGTTTCCTTATTTTTAAATACAAGGTTTTTTTTTGTGTGTTATTTTTGACACCTTTTTTTCTTTAAGCTTTAAGCTACAGCTTTATGGTTGAGACCTATATTTATGTGTGAAATAATACCAGTTTTTTTTACGATGTTTCGTAAATGACACACAAAAAAGCACACACACACATGAACATATAAATGGCGGTTTGTGTGTAAGTGTGTGTGTGCTAAAACAACAAGAGAATTTTGCCACATACACATTGATGAGGCAGCGAGCTACCTTGTGTTCGTGTTGCTTGAGTTTGTTTTGTACTTAACGGCATTTGGCAAGGACTTTCACTAAGCCGCTTAAAGCGAGCCTCAAAGTGCGTGCCGTGGCAGCAAAATTCATGTCCATGCCACGCAATGTTGAAGTGTGTTTCTTGATGTGCTTAGCTGGAAGCAAACTAATGAATTTTGAGCTTTGCCTCGCATTTCAAGCATAAATTGTCTATTCACTTTGGCTTTGATGTGAGACCATTGTGGCTCTTTGCCTTTGATTGTTAGTTGAACAAAGTCAATTATGGTTGGTTAGTGTCTTGTTGTTTAGTTGTTGTTGCAAAGAATAACACTTAAAAAGTCTGCCAAGCGAAACACACACACACACAACTTGTAAACTTTTGAAGTAATCAAATTTGTATTAAGTTTCTTGTATATCTTTTCTGTCAAACTTTTAAAAGAGTATTCACTTTGTTTACTTAAGACATTTTAAATTAACACCTTGCTTAAGAAGGCAATTTGTGTTCCTTTAACGCAAACGAAGTTAATTTTTTTGAAGTAATTGTAAATGCCGCTTAAAGGCACCCAAAAACAACACTTGAAACTCAATTTAACTTTGACGCGAATTTAACACAGTTTTTTCCGTCACTGGCAACACCTTGGCCCCCGTGCCCCCGTGCCCCAACCGTGTTGTAACTCGTGTTCACAAATTGTCGAATTGTCCAAACTGCCAATGCATTGTTTAGGGCTTTTGAATCATTGATTCACTCTTAGCGCGCTCGCAACTCTCATGTCCAAAGTGTATTTTAATTTGATTTCATTGTTCGCTGACATTTCGAATGCCACTCGCTGGCTACCCCAAAATGAATATGAATTGTGTTCGGCTGTAAGGCAGCTGTCAATGGAAAACTGGGAGCTAGCTACTTTGTCTGCCGCCGAATGCCTGTTGCATGATTGTACCCAAAATACCCTATAACTAATTCAAGTCATTTTATTTGATGCTTTCATTCAGCTAGGATATCTCTCGGCTGTGCATTATCAACTTAAGTTTTGTGTGTACTTTTTTTTTGCTTCTTGTTTTTTTTTTTTTGGCGCGCGCGTTCATTCATGACATTTATTCGATTAGCGTTAGATGGGTGGTGGCGGCATAATGTGACTTTTGTCCATTTGTCCGACTGTCTCTCGTTCTCTCTCGCTCTCTCTCTTTATCTCTTTGCTTGATGACATGGCGTTTTAATTAGTTTTCAGCGTCATTTTCAAAAAAGGAGAGAAAGCCATTTGAACTGAACTCAACTGAATTGACTAATTAATATGACAGATGCAGGCAGTGCAAATTGCACAATTTCAATGAATGTTGAGAGCATTGAAAGTCGCGATTTTGCAATTGATTGAATCGTGATGGGTAAATAATGCAAATAAGGCAAATGGCAAAAGCTACCAATTGAACCACAAATAGGTGAATACGAATCTCGTACGCTTCGAAATGCAAATAAAAAAGGTGTTGAATGTGTTTACCCTGTTTAAAGGTAGAACAGAAGATATTTATACCGTAAGCATATCCTTTTATACTTTTCACTTTCGCACAGGGTATATTCCCACATTCAACAACACATTCTTTACTCTCTTCGCAAGCATTTTAATTAAAAAAATGTTTCTTTTAATATGCATAAACTTCGACATCTTTTCACTACTTTGAGTGCTGCTGTTCATTTATCAAATATTTCGTATACGCAACGTTCGCAATATTGATTTTTTATTTTTCCGGAATGATGCTGCTTATGCATTCACGAGTAAATATTTAAAAATAGTGGAAATTTCTGAACGCAGAGAATATAATATTTTTTTGATTGATGCGGCGTTCGACTGTTTTAGAAGTCTTCACAATCGAAATCGAATTTAAAATCAAACCTTATGTAATATATATTGACTGAGATATGTTGGGGTATGTAGTATGTACATGCATAAGTTAAACAGACAAGCATGCTGTCACTCTTGTGCCTCAATATGATGCACAAGTCATTAATTTTAATGTTCTGTTGGAAAAGCCAAGGTTATTTTTTTTCTTCTTTTTTTGACGAATGATGATTTGACCTTAAGAATATAAAATGATGGCAGATATCTGCGAATGTCGTGGCGAATGTTGATTACTCTTTTGAAGAGAGATGTGTAATGGGAATGGTTTGACAAAGTGAATGTACTCCCGCCAGGGTATGGGCATAATATGCTGCTGTCAAGATTGTGCGCCCGTCGTCATCATCTGCGACTTCAAAAACATACTAAGAAATATGTGTGCGTTGAACGCTTGAATTACTTTTGCCTTTGTCAAAAGCAAACAGCAACAATGCCTAAGCAAGGGGGGGGGGGGGGATTTATCGTAGCTCTGGGAATGTGTAACGATGCTCTCTTGTAGACAAACAAAATTCTCAAACTCAAACATACATATATATGACCAGAACACATTGTAGATGACGACGAAAAGAACATAAGCGAAATATTTGCAAAACATTTGTCACATCCTGCAGTTTGTGACGGGATAAAGGATAAAGCTCCTACGCACACACACATACACACACATAAATCTCTGGGATTGTGTTTGTGAGTTTTGTCTTGGTTCAATCATTTGTTTTGTATGCAAATTTTTTTGAAAAGAAACAAAAAAGTCAAGCATAATAAATTAAACGTTTGCTGTTATTGGAGCTTAATCGGGGGAAAAAGAGGCAAAAGTTGTGAGTTGAATAATACAATTACAAAATTAAATGAGATGAAATTTTGTTGTTTGATTTGCCCCGAAATCAAGCCAGAAAATAAAAAAAAACCTGGCGTTAGTCACTTTTTCAAACCTGCACCCCAGCAACTTTTTGCTTCTTTTCAAGTGGCACTCAACTCGTGCTCGAGTTGCAAGCGAAGCGGCAAGAAGTGGCTTCATTTTGCCACTACCCCTGCTCCGCCTACCTGCTGTCCTTGTCGGCCTGTTGTCCTTGTTGCTGATTTCTGTTCAAAATGTTGCAACATATCGAAATAGAAATTCACAGAGAAAATAAAATCAAATTTCAAGTGCCTTGGCGAAAGGCGCTGCAAAGGGGCGTGGCGAGGATAAACTCAAGAGCTATTTGCATAATGCGGCTGCTGCATGAATAAACCATGTCTCGATAGCCTACCCATGCCACTGCCGCACTCCCTCCATCCGTCCCTTTAAGCCTGCCCGCATGGCTTGAAAAACGTTTAAATCAAATCCAATTGAAGGCTAAAAGCATGTTGGGTTTGAGTTTAGAAGAATTGTTGGGGTATCAGACAGCGCAGGTTATGACAAGGGAACGAAGAGGATATGGCGGCGATAAAGCGTCGCACACGCTTCATTGAACACTTTAGAGTAGCGACATAAAAAAAATATGTATTACTATTCATACAGACATACATATGTTCGTAAGTATGTATATATACGATGGGATTGGTTTATTCTTATGGGAAAGCAAAATGTATGTGGCTTTAAGGCGACGCTGTGACAAACGGCTGTGTGTGTGTATGTGTGTCTGTTACAAAAAGCAACTGTTCTCTGCAACGCTCCCATAAGTATGCTATAATAAGTAAGCCAACTGGAATTCAGAGTGGAGGGACTAGAATATATCCTATGATTGACAAAACAGCTATGTACTTAGGCATCACTTCTTAAGTAAAATCTACGCAAGTTTCCTGATATTTATTTTACCTCTAACAAGTTATCGATTTTTATCGGTTTGGCAAAAAGTTTGAAATATACGGTTTTAAAAGCAATCCTTTGTCGAAAAACATCTAATAGCCTATTTAGCCGATTGGAAAAATGATTATATGTACATTATATGATGCCTCCATCTCCAAACAAAACTTTATTGCAAAAAAAAAAAAAACATCTTAGATGGAAGAGTTTGGTCCCCTTTTGAATATCAAATGTCATTGACAGGCCTCGTCCCGTCCACGTAAAACTATTTTCATTCAGCTGTCTAAGCAACGTCCTGCGGCAATATGCGGCTAGCGACCAGCAGTAAGAAAGGAAATGGGGGCACAAACTCATAAGCCAGACCAAATATGAAATAAATCACTGGGCGGGTTATTGACACGTTAGCAAATATTTGCGCACACACACAGCAGCAAGCAAGCAGACAGGCAAGCACCAAAGTGGCATGGCAAGGGGAAAGTGGTGGCTGGCTATAACATATTCACCCAGCACGTTGCGACATGCAAAGCAGCGCGAAAAACTCTTAAGAATTTTCTACAGTCGTCTACAACCTGGGCGAACCTCTAAAAAGTTTCTTGTGGGGGGGGTAACCCCACTGACCCCCGCCTTACAAAATCATATATATGTATACGTCAACAGCAAAGTCCACTTAATCCAAATTCTGTAAAAATTGCGGTGTCGTAGTTTGTGAGTTTGACGGTTGGCAGCTGCTTCAATGTTAGTTCAACCTTTGCCAAGTTGACGACGACGCGGCAATGTCAAAACTGCTATAAATGTGTGCGTGTTTGATGTGTGTGTAATGTGTGTCCTGTCATCAATTTCGCCTTGAATTTGTTTACCCTTTTCGAGCAGCAAGGCTCTTTAGCTCTTCTGCTTCTCATTCGACTTTTTATTCTGTCATATGCGTCAACTTTGACTTTGTTAAGTAGATATGGGTTGAGTTGAGTTGCGTTGTGTGTGAGTTCGTTTTCTTCTTAACTTCTTCTTTGTTGTTGCCTAATGTACAGTGAACAATTTGTGTCACATGCCTGAGCCATTGTACAACAACAAACAACAAACAAAACAAGCAAAATTTGTGTCGAAAACTTGGCGCTTATCTACGGCTAATTATGATTAAATTTGTTAAGGTAGCGGAAAGTAATTTGTCGGCAAAAAATAACACAGATTATGATTAGATAATGAGGTACAAACATAAATATATATAAATATGCATAAAGTTGTAACGAATATTCTTATCAAGTTGTTCTCTTCTTTTTGTACATGACTAAGTTAGATTTTTGCCTCTTTCTGTCTGTTAACAACGAGCTAAACAAGTTCTTGCATGTCGTGTTAAGAAATTGCGTTAGACATGCATCAATTTTGTTAGCCATATCATTGGCATTGGCAATGCAATTCAGCTCAACTACTAAATTCCAATGCTATTTACTTGGGTTAAGCTTGTAGATCGAATCCTTCGTCGTAGTAGTACTATGCCCTGTTATCAATGCACCCTTGGCTTCCATTTGGATTTGGTTCGAGTGCGTGTTGGTGCTCTATCCGCAGTTAAGTGATTGCTGAAATGTATTTGCATAATTTCTACAGATTTTTCAATGGTTGTCTGGTTTTGCTTTAGCTCCTGCTTCAGCTTCAGCTTCAGCTGCTGCTGCTTTTGCATAATGCCCTGAATTATTCCAGCAATTCCCACCATCTAGCTACTCCCTGCTACAGTTTATTTCTTCACCTGGCACATGTGTTGGTGAACATGCCAGTTAAGCGTCGACACTTTTCCATTTTCTATTCTAGTTTTTTTTTATATTTTTGTTGAATTTTTGGACTATTTTGCATGTGCTTCAATTTTACGATTTTGCATATATGCGAATACTTTATGCAGATTTATGTCAACTTTTCTGCTACGTGTCCTGCATCCTTGGGCAAGCACAGGCATCCTTTTGCCACCAGCAACGCCCACGTGCATTTATTGAATTAGTGTGTGAG